>OY856187.1:354623771-355229880 GCA_963693315.1 Diogma glabrata
GCGAGGAGTGAAGACAGTATTGCGTTCACGACCAACTCGTAGACCTCCACTGCTTACCAGTCCTATTACAACAGTATTCTAACAGCAACTCACCTCTTTGAATTATGTCCGTACAATTATGTCTCATTGTGAACATTTACCTTACACCAGAGCACTTATTTTTTGATATATCCTTCTATTATTCTACTGTTAGTAGTATCTGGACGTCTGCACCATAATAGCCTGATCTACCACTATCTCGCTATATGTACGGCTCTTAACCCTAATTCTGTGAAGTCACAGTACTTGTACTAGCCTGACTCTCAAAACGATGAGTGTCCTAGCCAAAAAACTGACACTGTCAAAAACTGACATTGGGTAGAGAGCAACCACACTTTTGACAGTTTTGCTTCCTTCGTTACGGATTCTTTGAGAAATGAATTCGAACTTCTTTCGATATCAAAATGTTCTGCCGCATGGCGCTAAAGAGTTCTTGGTACATAGTCCTATTCAGTACTTCTATGTATGTTTTAAAATGCACACATTCGGAGATTAATGGTTTTTGGAATAGTCAAGTCCCTGGAATACATTGAAATCTATCCATCTATTCCACATGATTAAAAAATTGTATTTGTTACAAAAATTTAGCTGATTTCAAGCCATTGGTTTTACAGTAACATCTTTTCTGTATGTTGCCATCCTTTAATGATAGTACTTCAATTTTATTTTCTCAATTTTCTGTTCCAGATACCCGCCACAATGTTAAACTGTTATTAAACGCAAGTACATAAGCACAAGGCTTTTTCAACGTTCCAGTAGATGAAGAGAAAAATACGAAAAATAAATCACTTACATGCTTGCGCAGAACTCTCTCCAGCTATAAATTTTAAGAACGCACTGAATAAGATACGAAAACAGCATACCGGCAAGGGTGTAAAATTCTTGCTTCAACATAAATTATGACTTGTTATTGTCAACTAATATTAATTTAATATAACTTATTCAACATCCGCCTATTATTTTGGTGCAACGATATTTTTTTTTGTATTTGTTGGTGCAACGAATTCCTAATGCTTATTTATGTTATTTTTCGACAATCACCATTGTTTTGACGCGACGATTTTTGATGATACTTGTGAACAATAGCCAGTGATCAAACTTTTATTTTTTACTTTCGCTATCGCTTATTTTAAAAATAAAACATTCAGGCTTTATTTGCACTCTTGCTCTCAAGATAAAATAAAATAATTTACTAAAAAATATTTTGTGAGCAAAATAAAAAATTACAAGAAAAGATTTCGTTGGGCGATAATTATTTGAAAAAAAAAAGATATAATCCTCTCAGATATTTTTTTTATAATAAGTTTTTGTTTTTGTTTTCTTTTGGTTTGTTTTGCTTAAAATTTGTAAGAAAATAAGTAGTGAAAAATAAATGAAATTTCTGAAAATACAACAACAATTCCAAAGAGTTTTTACATTTGTATCAGATAATGCAGTTATTTTAGTCAAATCGAACGCTGATTATGTTTTGTGGCAGTTTTAATAAAAAAAGAAAAACGTGTATGAATATATGAATTGAAACGTGTATGACTAGAAATAAGTAAAATATGTATATTAAAAATTAATTAATTAATAAAATATTATAAGATACATTAATCGAAAAAAAAATTATCAAATTCTCGATTCCCGATATTTTAGTGGTCAAAACCGTATCCAGACTGCGACAAGACTGCTTTAAAACTACCTCACAAATGTCCTCGTCTAAGAACAGAGGGTTCTCAATCAATACCTTTTATAAAGTTTAAGATGAAACGCAAGAAACTGTGCAAGGCAATTGCAAATAGTAACAATCATTAATTCAAACTTTTAAGTGACGAGGTACAGAACAACCGGTGCCTTTAGAATTTTTCACACTAGAATGGAAGGTATACTAGTTTTTGCGTTAGCGTGCCCTGAAATTACGGATGAGATAGTGTCTCTTACCCCAACATATATATTTTTCGTTACAAAAGGTGCTAGTAGGTGGTAAATTATTTCTACCATCACCCTAAAGTGGCATCCAGAATAACTAAAAGTTACTCGCTTTGTCATCCAGTACAATGACGTCCCTGTTTTGGTGATATTTACACTGCATATCTAAAAAATATTTCCCGGAAAAACGACAACGAGTTATACCGACTCTATAAGGTATTAAATCTCCAGAGAATCTGTCGTCGTATCGACCACTGTGTACGTTTGACACAGTTGGTAAAATATTGGAACAATTATGAACAATTATAATATGAATTATAATATGAACAATTTAAACCGGATCGAGCAGTCTTCCTTCTCTGAATGACAATTTGGCATTAAGAAACAACGGTCTCCCATTGATGCAATTTACACAGTATGTTATATAGCACAGTATTGTTCTGTCATCACTCTTGATGTCAAAACCCCCTTTAACTCTGCCAACTAGAACATAATTGTGAGCGCCTTGAACGATATGCATATTCCTACCTGACTATTTAAGCCGCATAATAGTCAGCTACTTTAAAGAAGGGACTCTGATATATGATGGCATCACCCTATTCTGGGTCTCTGCTGTGCAACGTTATGTATAACGCTATCGTCATTGTTCAAACGCCACAAGAAAATTTAATAGTTGACTGTGCAAATGATATTGCTATAGTTGTACTGACTAAAGAGACGAACAGTTTTGTTTTTAATTCCTAACATTCAATTGATAGTGCTAGGTTATTACTCAACAACGACGGACTATAGACAGCCAGCTAGTAGAACCAAAAACGAAAATGGCTCGAATAAGTTGTCGCAAACTTGTAGAATTAATTGAAATCCAAGTGGTAAACCAATTAGGTAAATTGATCCCGAGTCCACTGGAAATACAAATACCGAACATTCCCGAGTCGAAACAACTGATAAGAAAACCAGTTTTAACACTTCCATTCATTATTGCCTCAGCTCTCAAACTGACATTGCTGCGAATATGCTCTACATTTTGTACGGTTTCCAATGCAGCTGTACCTGCAATAGTAAGCAGGACGCCAATTGCGCAGTGGCAATAGAAATTTGTCAACTCAAGCAACCAGGCTTTGGCCAAATCAAACCACACGAGACGACATATCAACATCGAGTATTACAGAATGGCAAGAGATAGGAATGACTTTCACAACAAACCGATCTTGGCCTGGATGAAGATGAGAATCATATAGATGAGATAGAATAGAAGAAAAAAATCTTTACGGAGTACTTATATAAGTACAAACATATAAACTAGCAAAACTGTTTATATTGCGAGGGTAAGACTGTATTCTTATAAAATATATTAATGGATTGTATATGAGACTTGAAGAAGTACGTAGCGAGATTAAGCTTCATATGTGCAAGAGTCAATAAAACGGAATGATCTTGTGCAATAAACGCTTTAATAAAATTACAACAATAAAAAGAAATAACGATTTTGGTCCTTCGAGCCGGTTGGTTTAATAAACATTCTTAAAAGCTAATAAAAGCTAAAAAACATTTTAAGTAAGAACAGGAGCAGCTTAAATAGTGAAAATTTAGATGTTTTTACTTCACTTAAAATGACTAACCATAAACCAAACTTGTCAAAATTGATGTTAGAAGTGCAACATCAGGTGAGCCACTAAAGAAAACAAAAAGAAAAAATCGAAAACCAAATAAAACTTTTTTAAATTAAGGCCATTCAAATTTGGATTGTGTTAATTTTAATAATAATGCGAACAATTAAAAAACGGCGTCTGCTGGAGCTCCCTCGCCTATTTTGCAAGTTTTATTAATATTTATGTGAAATATTATATATTTTTTTTTAAACATTACGCTGCAGGAATGTCTGGATATCCATGGAATGAAAATTATTCAACATAATAGGATTGTCGGCGATAAACCGAAAAAACTTTAGCAATCACCATTTTTACACTATATACAACACAAAACTATTTCTAGCACCGTAGCTTATAGAAACAATTTAACTTCACTTCTGAATCGAACCCATGACGTGTTTTCCTCAGCGTTAAAAGTGAATTCGTAACAATAAGACTCCTCAAAAACAAATTGGAAGAATAAAAAATTAAAGTTGCTGCAAGCAATCGACCTTTCTACTGAATAAAGCATCTTTATTGAACGTGATTAACTAACACCGCGAACGTGATCATGACTCGTAAGGTAGATCAAAACTGTAATGAGATATGAAAGTAATGAACGATTGACTATGGCCATGGTAATTATACCGACAACGCTCGTACATTACATAAAAAAGATTAAATGAAATTATTTGTTAATAGACATTTGATGCACTTACTTTCAAACAAAAACGGAATGCAACCACATAAAAATTTAATCAAACAAATTTTAACCTATCTTTACCACAAATGTTGATTTTAAACCAAAATACATGATAATCTAATTAAGAATTAAAAATTAATGAATTATTTTTCCAACTGTGGCACTTCTCTACTTTATTCAAATTAATTCAAAAGTTCCTCAATTAAAAGTAATGATACGACGGATGATCGTATGTATATATAAAAAAGTGTAACAAAAATAAACAAAAAGATTCGAATGAAAGTATGATGATTAGTGATTAGCAGTTTACCTCCCAAAATGAAGTTAAATTTAAAGAAATCAATCAAGTGAATAAAAAATTAGAATAAAAAAAAATTCCACGCGTGATTTTTTGGTTGAAATAATTATTCATTTTTTTTTCTTAAAGAAATATTTGTTGTTGTAGTTAACGAGATTTTTTATCTTTTATAAGAAACAACACAAGTAGCTATATTCATTTCATATCTTATTATTTATTTATTTTTTTTCTTTATATATATATATATTTTTTAATATAATAAATAGATTATAAGCAGCAATCTCGATCTTGGTTCAGAGTAATTTTTTTTGTTCAATGAACGCACAGAAGCTACGATTGATTTTATTATTATTATTATTATTTTTTTGGTTATGTTTGTAAGAAAATAAAATGACAGAAAATAATTATATTACTTGATGTCGCGTTTGGAATGTCAATGAATAGAATTTAAGAGATAAAGCATGGTAAATAAAGGTGATGCCATAGCGATATCGTGTGTTATGTGACCTAGTATTGATAAGCTAGCTGGGCTTGAACTCGGTGACCCTGGATCAACGTCTGTTCAATATAAAGCATTATCAATCGAAAAACTAATAATATTCTTTTCAATTAACGATTAATTGACCAATAATGGTCATCACTTAGTGATGAGGTAATAATTAGCAATAATAAAATTGATAACATTGGGAAAATTTGTGAGGAAGCTCTTTCAATTTCAAAGGAAAATCAATTGAGTTTGTTGAAATACCCTTTAAAACATCAGCAGTTCAGTTCATGTTGTTTCTGACGAGCTGGAAATGATTAGAGGTTAAAATATTAATACACATCACGCAGATAACATTTTAATTACAAAAAACATTTATAAATTGCAAAGTCAAATAATGGAGTATGATAAAACATTAAATTGCTCTGTTATTGCAATAGAAGGAGTAATTGACGATCCGCAGATTACAATGAAATCTTACACTAAATTACGATCTCCATTGTGCTAGACAATATGGTTTCTACTAAACTCAACCCGGACATACCGCTGGTAGAAATCAGTAAAAAGAGTGAATGTAATGAAGAGATAGTGCAGGAAACTATTAAACAAAGTCTAGCAGTGTGAAAGATAAACAATAAGTTTCTGATATTTATACTGCCAGTATGCAAGACAATTCTTCATAAAACGAACCCATTCTTAAAATTCCTGACAACACGGCAGACAAAATTGCCCCGGTTGCGCCAAGAAAATGGGTATTTATTAGTAGATTGGATAAATCAGTCACCGTCCACCGATGACGCAATACATAAATATATTCAAACCAAACTAAAAGTGGATGGGGCTAATCCCATCAGGCTTCCAACTAGAATAATAAACGGAGTTCCGGGTGACTATGCGTCATATAGAATAAGTGTTAATGTAGCACACTTCAAAACAGTAGTGATTAAAAATGTATGGCCTGCTGGATTACTTGTTCAAGAATTTGCATGGCGTCCAAAACATCAAAATTTTTATGTAAATGGCCAATCATCCATAATCGTTTAGCGGTTAAATCTAAAAACGTATCACCTAAAAATTTGTAAAAGAAAGGGTGTGACAATAATATGAACAACGGTTTTCGTTCCTCGGAGATTTCTTTACATTATACTATCAAAATGTTAATCGAATGTCTTCTAAAGCAGCGGAATTCCATAATTTTGTCTTACATCCTGTGTGAAACATCGCCTGAATATATTGTGTATCAATGTGACCGCTCGCAGCTGACAAGCCACAAAAAGTCTGGAGGGGGGGCATCTTATAGCAGTTAAGTTTAACTTCAAAACTCAGTGTATTAAATTATCATTTGACTGTCTTGAAATGCTTTGTGTCAAAATTAATCTTGGGAAACAAATTATATTTTTATTTGTCGTATATATTCCATCTTCATCGTATACTGTTTATGCTAATTGTTGTGACGTAATTAGTGAAATTTGCGTGGACATTAATCCTGATGACAAAGATTTAGTTTTTGGTGATTTAAATTTATTTAATTTAACCTGGAACTTTGACGAGGAATCTAATTGAATGCTTTCATCCAATGTAACAAATAATATTGAATCAGTGTTCCCTTGGTCAATTAAATCATATTTGTAACGACAGGAACAAATTCCTTGATTTAGTTGATATTTGTTAACGAATTCTTTGATATTTGTTAACGAACCTGATTTCAGTTATATTGCGGAATCTAATGGTCCATTTGTAGTTAACGACATTTATCATAAAAGTCTGGAAATATCTTTCAAATTAAAGAGGAATAAAGTATCTGATCGGTCGGTAAATGTTACTGAATTTGTTAGGACGTTAAAAAGGTGAAGACGTTAAAAAGGTACAAGAAGGTTCTGAATTTAAAGGGGTATAAACTGGCAATCGGAACTTAACATAACATTATAAATGAAAGTGTGGATAATTTTTATAATTTGGTTTCGATTGGATATGAAAAATTTGTTCCATTTGTAAAAACTATTGCCAAAGAAAAATATCCTCCTTGGTATCATATAACATCTTAATTAATTTAAAAAATAAAAAGAGTAAAGTTTACCGTAATATGCTGCTTAATACTACAACATAGAATGCAAAGGGATTTCTTTGTGCGTACATCGTACAAATGGAATGCTTTGCCCGAATCAATAGTCTCGAGTGCCTTCAATCCACAAAGATTTAAAAAAGCGTCCATCCTATACATCAAGATGCATGTTGTTGTGGGACCTAGGTCTTAAAAGGTATCTGTGTTGTTGTGACATACAACACTTTTTATTTAAAAAAAAATACATCTGACATTTTTAAGGAACGTCTTAATGTTTTTGATAATTATTATAAAGAGAAACTCGCTAAATATATGGAAACCCTGCAAACAAAAATCAAATCTGATCCGAAACATTTTTGGAAATATTTTCGGTCCAAACGTGAAACGTCCGACCTCACAAAAACCATGTCCTTGAATGATGTTCATTCTTCGAAGGAACAAGTAATTAGTAACATGTTTGCAGATTTCTTTCAATCCGTATACAAGGACGAGGATATCCACAAGCATAAATTTGAAGAAATGTCAGATGACCATAGCAACACATTTATAGACATACCTAGAACAACGGTGCAAGCCATCATTAAAACTCTTAACAACTTTAATAATGGATGTAGTCCTGACGGAATAGCATCTTATATTCTTAAGATTGAGAATTATGGCACTATAAGTTTGTCACAAAATGTTGTCAAGTGTGTCAAAAGAAAGATTTTTATTTATTTTTTTACCAAATTTTTTGGAAAAAAATAAAATCAATTGTTTGTTTGATATGAAATTTTTTATTATTATTGAAAATTATGGCATTATAAGTTTGTCAAAAAAATGTTGTCAAGTGTGTCAAAAGAAAGATTTTTATTTACTTTTTTACCCAATTTTTTGGAAAAAAATTAAATTAATAATTTGTATGACATGAAATTTTATTATTATTATAGAGAATTATGGCATCATAAGTTTGTCAAAAAAATAATGTCAAGTGTGTCAAAAAATGATTTCATTTATTTTTTTAGCCAATTTTTTGAAAAAAAAGTGTAGCTGTTTTTATGACGTAAATGTAATTGAAAATGAAATTTTACATTGAAATTTTTGAATTTGTTATATTTTTTGAAATTATTTTGGAATTTTGAAAAAAGTTTGTATTTTTGATTTTGTAATAATTTTTGCAATAGTTTTAGAATTTTGGAAAAAGTTTTAATTTTTGATTTTGTAAGAATTTTTGGAATATTTTTAGAATTTCGAAAAATCTTTAATTTTTGATTTTATTGTAATTTTTGGAATTTTGAAAAAAGTTTCAATTTTTGATTTTGTAATAATTTTTGGAATATTTTTAGAAATTTGAAAAAAGTTTGATTTTATTATAATTTTTACAATATTTTTGGAATTTTGAAAGAAATATGAATTTGTGATTTTGTAATAGTTTCTCGAATCGCTAAATGGAAGGTTTTCGAATAGTTTGCTGAAAATGTAATTGAACATAGAGTTTTATGTTTAAGATACATCGCTGCCCAAAACTAAAAACAATGAAGTCATAGATGTTTTTTATCGAAAAAACCGGAAGTGACAAACCGGAAGTTGGTATGCAGAAGTATTGGAAACAGAACTTAAATCTTATATAATAACTTCCATTACGATACGAAAACCAAAATTAAAAGTTATTGTAGATTCAAAATTAAAGGTGTTTGGGAGACCCCACGCTATTTTTTATTATTATTATTGAGAATATTGGCATTATAAGTTTGTCAAAAAAATGTTGTCAAGTGTGTCAAAAGAAAGATTTTTATTTAAGTTTTTTATTTAAATTTTTGGGAAAAAATTAAATTAATTATTTGTTTGAAATGAAACTTTATTATTATTATTGAGAATTATGGCATTATAAGTTTGTCAAAAAAATAATGTCAAGTGTGTCAAAAACTGATTTAATTAATTTTTTTAGCCAATTTTTTGGGAAAAAAATGTAGCTGTTTTTATGACGTAAATGTAATTGAAAATGAAATTGGACATGGAAATTTTTGAATTTGTTATAGTTCTTCAAATATTTTTGGAATTTTGAAAAAAGTTTGTATTTTTGATTTTGTAATAATTTTTGCAATATGTTTAGAATTTTTTAGAAATTTTTGATTTTATTCTAATTTTTAGAATATTTTTGAAATTTTGAAAAAAGTTTGATTTTATTTAATTTTTACAATATTTTTGGAACTTTGAAAGAAAATGAATTTGTGATTTTGTAATATTTCCTCGAAACGCTAAATGGAGAGGTTTTTGAGTAGTTTGCTGAGTGTATCATCTTTTCACTAAATTATGTTAATTTATGATCTGTTATAATTTTCCGACAACGTATTGATGTTTCGTGTTAGTTTTGTAATACATATCTAAACAGAGATAAAAAATACTTGTCCTTTAACAATGAGCTATGTTTGATATACATCGCTGCCCAAAACTAAAAACCATGTCCTCATAAAAGTTTTTTTCCGAAAACTATATCAAAATCCTTAACCCAGACCGAAGTCTTGATATCTCAGAGCTGTGAGATTTCAGCCCCTCCACATTTTATGATTGCATTATTTTTGTTCGTGCACTATTAACATCTAGTTTTGAAAATTCAAATCCTTCTTCACTTTCAACACACTAATTTTCATATTTCCCATTATAACATAATGAATTATTCATAAATATACTATTTTTAAATAAGTTTTATTTCAAGTACTAATTTAACATTTTTTAAAAGACAAAAACATATGTTAATAAGAGAATTTTTTAAATATTTATTGAAATTTGGAAAAACGAACTTTATTCAAAAAAAAAGAAAAACCAGCAGCCAAGTTCTGTAACTGTGAAGTGGTAAAATGTTAAAAATTTTCTTTATTTCGATTTTATCATTCATTTTTTATCATTTTACCATTTTGTGATTCTGTATGCGATTTGAGTGTTAAAAAATCTAATAGCAAGCGCCGCACTGTCAAACGTCAAAAACACATAAAATTAAATGTTTATTTTAACGTTGAACACAATTTAAACGCAAATTTTAACAAATTTAAATATATTTAAATATTTTAGAAGTTTAATTTGAAATATTAATCTGTATTTAATTTAGAAATGCAATTTTAAAAAATCAAATCAGATTGACGTTATGGTGTTTTTGTACATCATGTCAATAACAACAAAAAGAAACGATTTCATTTTATGGCCAAACAAAAAGTCAGTGTTAACTTTATAGTTTTAAAACTTCACTCACTTAGATATTTTTGCGGTAAGGTGATGAAAAACTTATCACTTCACCGCTTCACAATTACAGAATTTGGCTGCAGCAGCCAAATTCTGTAACTGTGAAGCGGTGAAGTGTTAAAAATTTCTTCGCTTCTTTTCATTAAAAAACTTATCACTTCACTGCTTCACAATTACAGAATTTGGCTGCAGAACTCTATAAAAAACTATTTTGTTTTTATAAATTTGTAAACGATAAAACATCGCCTACTAAATATTAAAATTTTTTAATTTAAATGCTTGCCACAAGCTAACTCTATATCAGTTCACCAACATGAACATACTAGTTTTACTTTAAAAGCTATTGAAGTGCACAAACAGGTGGACACAATTCACACAGATTTTAGTAAAACCTTTGATTCGTGTAGCCACATGAAAACCTTGAACTCTTTATATGAATCGGGTTTATCGAAACAGTTTATACTCCGGGTAAAATCTTATCGAACAGATTGGAGTCAGTACGTTTGCATAGACGGAAAATATTTTCACTCCATCAATGTCACATCTGGTGTTCCATAAGGTTCTCATTTGGGTCCATGGTTTTTTATGTTTTATAAATGGGATAACAAAGGTCATCAGTAATGCTCATGTACTTATCTATGCTGATGATATGAAAGTTTTTAAAATCATCAACACTGTGGAGGATTGTATTCTTCTTCAAGACGACGTTGACAATATCAATGAATGGTGTAGTAGGATGAATTTAGAACTGAATATCAGTAAATGTAAGGTTATTAGTCATTATCGGAAAAGAAGCCCTACTTCAGCTATAGTAAAAATAACGCACAGTTGACAAAAACTAATGAAGTTAGAGATTTGGGAATAACTTTTTCACAAAATCTAACATTTAGTAAACATATTGATAAATCTATAGCTAAAGCGAATCAAATGCTTGGGTTTTTAAAACGTTGGACGAAAGAAATAAAAGATATAGACTGCATATTAAGGCTTTACTTTGCTTATGTTCGTTCGCAGATAGAATGGTATGGAACCCTTATCACACAGTTCATGCAGATTGAATAGAAAAAGTGCAAAAAAATTTCTTGTATTTCTATACTACGAAGGAATATATGATCCACAAACTCCATATCATTAAAATATTGCACATTTACCACCTTATTTAGAACTGTGCCATACTGACAATATCCTTAACCTGTGTGATAGAAGGAAACTGCTATCATCTTGTTTACATCATAAATAGACACATAAATTCTCCTTATATTCTTGAAAATATATTATTTAACGTTCCTGCAAAAACTTTCGCCAGACACGAGTTTTTACATATCCAATACCATAGAGCCAAGTATGGGAGGTTTGAACCAATTAATGCCATGGCATCTTCCTTTAATGAAATATCAGATCTTTTTGAGTTTAATGGCTAAATGTATAATTTGAAAAACAAGTTTAAAGAATACTACACTAAAGCACAAATCAGCATTGTATAGAGTATATTTAATAAGACTATAATTAGCATAATTTTTGGTAATTTTATTTTAAGTTATTTTAATGTTTTACTCTTGGTCTTATCTGTCTTGCTTGTTTTGTTTCTTTGTTTGCTTTTCTTTTTATTTTGTAATTTGGAAATTAGTATTCCTTTAGACGACTAGGATATCCTTAGTTAATAGTTATTAATCTAAATTTAATATTATGTGAAATCATAGGTTTGAATTTATTTCTATAAATAAATAAATAATATATCGCTGCCGAATTGGAAAAACACTCGGCTGCCGGCTCGTACGACCATTAAATTTTTAGAAAGAATACTCCAAAGCGTTTTGGTTTTACTTTTAGAAATCTAATTTCAACCAAAAAAATAGTGTATTTTGCCACTTCCAAAAATTGTTTGTTGTGTTAATAGGGATTGCGATTCCGGGATCCCGAATCCCCGTATCCCAGGATCCCGACCCATTTTTATGATCCCGCAATCTCGGGATTATTGAAGAAAATCCCGTGATTATGGGATTGTCATATTTGCCGTGATTAATAAATGAAAACACAGAATCCTGTTTTGTTGATTTGCATTTTTGTTATTGTTGGTCATATGCAATGCGGTCAAATACCACTGGCAATAGCAATGAGAAAATATTTGTTAAGGTTTATATCTTAGGGATGATAAGGGTTAAACTCTATTCAGTCAACGCTTGCACCTTTATTCTTGTTCCACTCTATCATAGAATATTGGTTAATGCAATTGTAGCTCTTCAGGATGTACTGAGCTAGAAAAACAAAGCAAACCAATAAGTTCGCGATTTGGCGAATGTCTCAATAACTATATAGCATAAAGGCAAGGAAAACCGAAACATTTTAAGTATTTAAGTATTTGCAGAATGGAAACTCTGCTTTTGTTGATGATACATCGAACATATTTACTGTTCCAAGTCGAAGCTCCATAAAAGTTTTTATTGAAGATTATTTAACGTTACATCAGCAGCAGCAGACGTGGGATGTGAAACAAGTTATCCAACTATTCACATTGCAACGTCATTGCATACAGATTACAACGAAAATGTAGCTAAGGATAAGATTTCAGTCGATTTAGTACAAAAAAGCAATTTGGAAGATGAACTGTAACGCAGTTTAGTTTACGTTTAATACATATAAAAATCTTTTTTGGTCAAAATGGAACAACATAAAATATTAAATACTGGTCATTACATTATTATTATTCCATTAATATTAAATACTGGTAATTACTGGTCACCGTAATTGGTAGAGAAATGAAAATAAATAAGCAAAGCTGTCATAGAGGACCGCATTTGTAGTGAATGTATAATAATTTATTGACCATTCCACCAAGAAGTGTGGAATCGGAACGGGCTTTTTCAACCTTCGGAAATATTATTTCCTAATTAACAAACAGGTTTGACGAATTATATTTTCTTAAATCTATTTCTTAAATCATTCGAAAGTCAATGGTACTGGTTTTTCTTTATGTAATATTATTAAACTTTTATTTTGGTTCTTCAATTTTTATTTTTTTAAGAAGTTGAATTAGTAATTAAATGTTTTACATGTTTATTCTTTTCGACATTAAAAATGAATAATGTGTTTTTTATTTGAAAGTTGTGTTTTTTTTCTTAATTATTTATGGTTTTTCATACAAATTTTAAGTCCCAGGATCCCGGGAATCCTGGGCTTTAAAATTTATGAATCCCATAGTCCCAAGATTCATAAAACACCACGGGATTGCAATCCTTAGTTGTGTAAGATATTTTCCGTAAGTTACTCAATCTAAAATGCCATTTATATCAATTCTATGAGCAAATAATTAGGCAAGGGTTTTGAATATTTTCAAATTTATTGTAATCTGTAATAAAAAATCAAAAACCAGTATCTTTGGAAGGAAAACATATTAATTTGGTATATTAAAAACAAATCTATATTTTGGTCCTTCGAGCCGGTTGGTTTCATAAACGTTTCAAAAAGCTATGAAAAGCAATCATTGTCGAGGTGAAGGCAATAGTATATGCTCTGTTATGTACGAAACGAGTAATTCAGATGCAGTTATTAAAAATGAAATGGAAACGTTTCGAGAGGTTAGGTGGGTATAGTATCTGCATATCATATACATATTGTACTACAATTATAAAAATTGACGGCAATTTACATATGCTATTCACTCATTATCGACTTGGCTAAGCATAAAGTTTCTGCTCGCGAAATCCGGTCTCGAGATTCTCGAGAAAGATTTGTTATTTTGAGCTCTCCATATCTCGAAAAATAATATTTCCACATTTTCGAGATTCTCATTTCTCGAAAAATATTGATGAGAATCTCGAGATTTAACAAACCATCATATAAATTATTCAATATTTATTGCCGATTCAGCTCTATAACAAAATGAAATTTTATTGATAACACCACCTTCCATGGACCAGTCAAGAAGACTCTGAGCGGGAAAAAGATTGACCGCACTCCAACTGACATGATGTGTGAGATACTAAGAACTAGAGCAGCTGAAACCAAGGCTGGTGGTTGATCAATCAGTCTTGGCACCACTAGGGGCTGTCGGCAAATTGGAGTCTCTTCACCCCTCATGTGGAATCTGGTAGTGGATGAGATTTTAGTTGTATTAAGTAACCGGGATATTAAATGTCTACAGGGTTCGCGGGTGACATTGTTACTACCGCCAGAGGTAAGTTTTTAGAAATACTATGTGATATTGTAGAGAAGGGAGTAGCGATTCTGGTCGACACTTGTTGCACTTCTGTTGGACTAAACTCACAGGATACTAAATAATTTGGAGTAATACTCGATAGCAAACTTTTGTGGAAAAACTACATGAAAGCGGTGGTAAGTAAAACCGTAAGAGCTCTAATGGTATACGAAAACCTTGCGGGTAAAACATGGGGGAGCAGCCCAGGTATCCTAAGGTTAATTTTTACCATGATAGTGAGACAAGCGATCACTTACGTAACAGTCGCATAGAACAAACGAGGCCAAATTAACGCTGGTGAAGACAAAATCGGAAAAGCTCCAAATGCTGGCCTGTATCTGCATCACGGATTCAACAAGAACATGTCCTACTGTGTCAACCAGTTCTTGTTTTTATAATTCGAATTCCTTTAAAAGGACCTCATCAATGCCGGGGTTTCACAATTTTCAAAGGTGTGATTTGCTCATAAAACACAGGACTGATGTATCACATCACATCAACACCTGCAATCAAACCAGTAAGGTGCCGTACATACATTAAGGTTAATTGACGATGACTACAATTTCCACTATACCTAGTTTGCTTACTAAGTACGGTAAAAACCTGAGCGACTAGAAACGCTCGCAATGTTATTTGGGCTGTTTTCCTTTCCTATTCCTTAACAATCGGATAAGTTTTAAAAAAAGTAATCTTTCACTCAACTGTAAGCTAGTCCCACCACCCTTAAAATTTTCAAACTTTTCTACTCGATTAAACTCAAATCACTTTCTAGCTTAAAACTTTACTCAAATAGAACAAAATCTATTAAATCATAATTCATCTTTAATCCAAAAACAAATCTCCAACACTCGAATCGAAAAACAACAACAACAAAAACAGAAGTTACGCCTTTCTTTCAGTAACTGATCTAATTTGAATATCTTAAAGTTTTGATCGAAATAAAATAAAATAATAAATGATATATTTTCATCTTAAACTTAAACCAAGAACAAATAACAATATCTTAAATTCAAAAAAAAAATTGAATGATGAAGAAGTTAAACAAAAGTGATTTTTTAATTTAATTTAATTTAATCTGTAAAAAATATATTGTCATTGATCTCAGAATCAAAAAAAAAAATAAGAAATTTTTGATTACAATTTTTTTCCTATGTCTCTTCTTTAATATAAGATGTTTTTCTTGGTTTTTTGAATTATTACTTGTGTCATTCATGATTGTCTCTTTTGTAAAAACATAAGAATAATAAAAAAAGGAAAACCAAAAACAAAAAAGGAATTGATGAATGAGAAATGTAAGGGTTGTTTTGGGATAAGATTTTTTTTTAAGAAAAACGAAAAGAAATCAAGAAAAAATGACACAGAAAAAAAGGTTTGTTTGTTTATTAATTTTAATTAGATGATAAATCATTTTGTTGGATTTAAGGATGATTAAGGTGGGTGTTCAAGAAATTAGGAAAAGCGGAATTGATGGATGAAGTTTTAATTACTATTGATTTTAGATTAGGCTTCATAAATTTATTTATTAACATAAATTTAGTTTTATTTGACTTAATCGGATTTAAGTAAGATTTTGTCTTTTTAAATGTTTCGAATTGCACGTTCAACTTTCAAGCATTTGTAACGCGGATTTTTGAAAGAGTTTAATCGGAATGCAATGGTCCGAATAATTTTAGATTTCATCCTGGTTCACGACGCAAATGAGACCGTTAAATTATCGCTTTACATTTCCTTGAGATTTCGTACAGAAGCTTTTGATTTCTTGCTATAAAGTCAATCTTTTTTTAAAAGCTTTAGTGAAGTGATTCCTTTTCACGGTCACCAGCGCTAAAAATGGCTTTGAAATTATATAAGCATTGATAATAATAATTACAAAGCCTCACCGATCGATTTTACATTGATTGGAAATTATTTCAATAATGACTCGTGACTAGGGATGTTGAATGTAATAGAAATATGCCTAAAAAATTAAATGGAAAAAAATCCCCATGTATGATATAATATAAAAACATTTCCATAATAAGGAGCCTAGTGACAGTCGAAATATTAAAATTAAGTAAATAAATATAAGATTAACCACTTGTAAGATTGGACCTTTAACACGATATACACAATATATTCAAAACCTATTATTAGCCCGAAAACGAATCATCTGAACAGACTAATTCCTTTTTGGGAATCTCTTATTGATCAAACACTTCTATTCTGTCATTCTTCAGAATGTAACATCAAAACATTAATTAAAATCAAGTTGACAAAAATTTGAGATAAATTAGAACAAAATAATATTAAATTTAAACTTATAGCTAACACCGAATCCGATCTTGAGGTGCCTTCCAGATCTTTCCGCTCTAACTTCTGCCCTGCCCGTACGCTACCAACAATTTCCTTTCCGTTTTCCAAAGATAATAACATCAATTCTTTTCGCCTTTTCCAATAACAATATTAACAATATTCTTTTCTGCTTTTCCAAAACCAATAACATCAATTCTTTTCGACTTTTTCAATAACAATATTACCAATATTCTTTTCTGCTTTTCCAAAAATAATAACATCAATTCTTTTCTGCTTTTCCAAAAACAATAACTTCAATTCCTTTCTGCTTTTCCAAAAACAACAATTCCCATCAGAAAAATCAAAATGGTTGACACCAGCACCAAACAAATATTCCTACAATTTCCACTAATTAAGAAAACTGTAATTTGGCTAGAACTGATGCTATTTTTTTCCTCTGGTTTTCCTTTTAAAATGATTATTGCAAAGCAAATGAACATTTAAATTTTATATATTTTTTTCCACTTCAAACTTAAAAGTTTGACTACCAAGAAATCGAATGTTTTTGTTTTCTTAAAAGTAAAACATTGAATTTAATTTTATTTTCATTTGTATTTATTTTTATTTCTTATATTTTTTTTTGAACACTGTGCATGTTAATTAGAGAAAACATGGGAAAAATTCATTTACAATATTATTTTTATTTTATTTGTAATTAGATGTTTAAAGGAATTGATCGTTATTTTCGAATTTAAATTTTAATTGAGTGAAAATGGTAATGATTTAGATAATTTGGAAACAGACAGACGTTACAACCATGATTTCAAAGGCAAGAATCAAAATACCTTTGAAGGTGGCTTTGGCTTTGAAGTCAAAAGAAAACGTCGTCACACATTCTATTTCAAGAAAACCCTGAACTTACATTTATTTATTAATCTGTATCTGGGATTGAGGTATCAACAGTTGCTGACGTCAAGGCCGATGACCGATTTTAATACTCATGAAGTTCCCTGTCACTAAGTACTGAAATCGACCATCCACCCGAACGTCAGCACCATTGAACAAAAAAAAAATTTTATTGGTTCTCCTCTTCATTTAATCGAAGAAGCCTCTGAGCAAAGGATGGTACTACTGATTTGTACCTAAGTACAAACACACCAGCACTACTCCTCGTCATCTGAGAACTCCCTCGCTGGAATGAAGAGAAGAATCCAATGAACGTCGATCGTATGTCCATGATGGACAGAGGCAACCTAAGAACATAATCAATGTGAATCCCCATGGATGGCTTTTTAGGCCTACCAGTTCAGAGAATTTTATTTATATTTACAAAAAAAATATATATTTATAAAGTATTTACAATATTTACAAAACTATGTACACAAATATTTACAGATTTGATTCGCCAAAAAAAAATTCTAAAAAAAAGTCGTACCCCAAAACGGTTTTTTTCCAAAAAATAAATAAAACAAGTTCCTAGCTTATCCTATAATCAGGGACAGGAGCATGCTGTGGACCAATCCACATCGTCTGGGTTGCTTCTTGTTCCTTGGGCGGTGAGATGGAGACTTCCTCGACCGGCTCAATTACTTGAGTATACATGACCGAGGAAGATTCCATCTCCGCGACCAAGCAACTCTCCCCTCGTCTCCTCTTCCTTACCTCAGCCCGTTGCAGGTTATTCCTCTTATTTCTTTTTAACCTCCTCCTTTCCCGCCAGCTGAAATTCGGTTCCGACAGTGGAAGTTCCTGGAACACCTGTTCCAGAAGCACTTCCACTATCTGGTCCACCATTGGCTGCGGGTCTGGAATCGGCCACGGCTCATCCTCCCCCAGATCTCCCGGTCTAGTCCTATGTCTAACTGGTCTATTAACCCGGCCCAGCTCCCTTACTCCACCCTCCTTTCCAATGGCGTATAAGTTCTGTACACCATTAAAGATGGACCTAACCGCCACCACATCTTTCCCTTCCTTGGCTCTCAGCCCCTGGTGTCTAGTTGTGTACATACTTATTATTTAAACAGATTCAAAAAATTTATAACCATTAACTGGTTATCAAAAACCTTTATGTTTCCAAAATATAAAATATTTAAAAAAACAAAAATACCAAACCAACAACCGGTTATCAAAACTTTTATATTTCTAGAATATAAAATCTCACACCTATAAAAACAACCAATAACTGGTTTTCCAAAAAAAACTTATTTTATACACAAATCTTTATATTTTAGCAACAACAAAAAAAAACAAAAACTGGCTTCAATCCAAAATAAATTACCCAACAAAAATATATACAATTTTTGCGCCAGGATATATAAAAAAAACGAAAACCCAACCAAGTTTTTAAAACAGTAAAAGTTATAAAATTTTCACAAAAATCGCGCCAAAAATAACTCTACATAATTAAATCAAAACCGTTATTACGGTTCTAAAGTCCGGTCCCTTTTTCGGCGCCAGATTGTAAGATTGGACCTTTAACACGATATACACAATATATTCAAAAACTATTATTAGCCGGAAAACGAATCATCTGAACAGACTAATTCCTTTTTGGGAATCTCTCATTGATCAAACACTTCTATTCTGTCATTCTTCAGAATGTAACATCAAAACATTAATTAAAATCAAGTTGACAAAAATTTGATTTTTTTTGCCTTTCCGTTTTCCAAAGACAATAACATCAATTCTTTTCGCCTTTTCCAATGACAATATTAACAATATTCTTTTCTGCTTTTCGAAAACCAATAACATAAATTCTTTTCGACTTTTTCAGTAACAATATTACCAATATTCTTTTCTGCTTTTCCAAAAACAATAACTTCAATTCTTTTCTGCTTTTTCAAAATCAATAACTTTAATTCCTTTCTGCTTTTCCAAAAACAACAATATCATCAGAAAAATAAAAATGGTTGACACCAGCACCAAACAAATATTCGTACAATTTCCACATATTAAGAAAACTGTAATTTGGCTAAAACTGATGCTATTTTTTTCCTCTAGTTTTCCTTTTAAAATGATTAGGCAAATGAACATTTAAAATATATAAATTTTTTTTCCACTTCAAACTTAAAAGTTTGACTACCAAAATATCGAATGTTTTTGTTTTCTTGAAAGTAAACATTGAATTTAATTTTATTTTTATTTCTTATATTTTTTTTTTAACACTGTTCATGTTAATTAGAGAAAACATGAGAAAAATTCATTTACAAAATTTTTTCTTTTTAATTTAACTATTTTTCTTTCCTTTTAACAATTTAAAAAAAGTTTTACTATTATCTGTTTCGAGTCAAAAAAAAAGTATTGCCATCCTGGAATTTTATAGTATTCTTCGTTATGTTTTCGTTTTGTAACGAAAAAAACAAACAAGGCTACCATCAATAATCGTTTTTCATTTTTCGTTCTTTCTGAGTGTGTTCAATTATTTTTATTTTATTTTTATTTAGATGTTCAATTCCTTTAGATCGTTAAATTCGAATTTAAATTTTACTTGAGGGAAAATGGTAATGATTTAGTTAATTTGGAAACAGGCAAACGTTACAAACTTCGGAATATGCATCGCCTCCAGCAGCGTAATTGGTAGCGTGTGGATGGATTCAAACATGGCCCTTAGGAGTAAGGTTAGAATTCATCTAAAACGTAAATGAGAGATAGATTAAAGTAAATCAAAAATTAATAATAATTATTATGTCCACACCACCTTACCCTTAAATCTTAATTAGGATAGTGTTCTTCTTTTCAATCTATATGTGAAAGCTTTTCTGATAGGTCCTTATAGGTGGTGGACGTAAAACATATTTTTTTCGTAATCATTTAGTGCATTGGATACTACCGTATAGCTCGTTTGTGTTTCCCATGCTTTTGGTTTAGTCCTATTGGTAGTATCAGGGATCCCGGGATTTATGAAATCCCGTGATTGCAATCCCTATATCAGGCATGTAAAAGGCAGTTAGGTGTAGAATTCATGGCTCGTGTGTAGAAATCACCAACCCCTTTTTAAAATATTTTTTGTTTTCTTTATTTCAAAATCAGAATCAATTATAAATTTGATATAAAATTTTAGGATTTATTATTATTACAATTACTTGCACAGCCTCAAATAATGTCTGTGTATCTAGATTCGTTTATTTGTTTAATTTATTATTTAATTGTATTATTTTTGTTCTCTTTTTTTTTGTTTTATTTAATGACGTTTTATTTAAAACAACTACGTAATTAGCCTATTAATTGATTGCCCTAATACCCATAAAATTACTTCTAAAAGTGTAGATTTAGTATTTCCTATATATTTCACAATTGCATATAGTGTAGACTGTTTCGCGTTAATTTTTCGGTTGACACTTCTAGATCTCTTTTGGTGAGTCAGTTATTGAACTTGGACATTTTGATGGGTGGTTGTGGGAGGTTTGACATAGAGAAATTATCCATGGAAGGAGAAAAAACGTCTATTTTTAGTACTCCTTCATTTACTCTCCGGTATTTTGACTTGTTGTTAAACTCAACATTTTTGGTTTGCGGTAAAATAGCGAGTTGACTATATCAAGGAGTAATTTAATATGACTAATGGTATTTTGAACTGTAATAAAACTATTTCTATACTTAAACTGGTCATAAATCGACAAACCTGAAGCCCTTTTTTCATACAAAATGAAAATATCTACAAAGCACGCTGACTGCTGAAGATTCAGTACGTAATATGTTTGGTCTCTTTGTTATAAACGGTTATCCATTTATATCCGGGATTACCAATTATTAAATAAGTTTCGATGTATGGCTTCTGGCGTATGATAAGCTCTCTTTCCAGAAGATTCAGCCACTCGTAGTATTAACATCAAAACTCAAAAAATATAATCCAAAATAAGTTTTCCTTATCCTTTTCCTTATCCCGAAGTCCAGCCTAAAAATTTAATGGAGTCCATTTTCGTCCCACTGTATCACTAGTAATGGTCCATTACTGGCAGCCAGTAATGCAGCAATGGGCGAGTACTGGCAACCACGACTGGGCCATTGACATAATTTTACTGGATGATAACTTCGGACAATAAATGGTTGCCATTCTTGGGCCAAATACTGGCAACCATGACTGGGCCGTTAAAAAAAATATACATTATTATCATATGTACATTTAAATAAATTAAATACAAACAAATTTAAAATAAAATAAAAATGACGGAAAAAATTCAAAACTCCCCATACAACTGGTTCAGTTGCCATTAAAAAAAATATAAAATAATATTTTTTATACATAAATTTAAATAAATTATTTACAAAATAATTAAAATAAAATAGAAATGAAAATAAATTAAAACATATACCAACCTTTTCTATATTACCATAGTCTTTCAACCGTCAAGGCGATAACTAAACTATATGTGAAATTTTTCAAACTATGTATTTCTAAAAGGGACAATACTCTAGTGAAATTTAAAAAAATGACAGATCGGCAAATTCATGGCTACAGTACTGGCCCAATAACAATAGCCAAGTAATATTTACCATTCATGGGCCAGTGCTTGGCCATTCAACGGTAACAATATACTGGCTTTTTTCTGTAAACCATAGATCGGCCGATGATTGATTCTAGTATTGGCCAGTAACAATAGCCAAGTACTGTTAACCATTAATGGACCAGTGCTTGGCCGTATGTCAATGTCTGGCAAAACCTACTTGGGTAGACTTAATCTTCAAGCGAATAAAAACTTGACTGAGAAAATTATTTAATTTCAATTGTTGGATGAAGTCTCAAACTTAACTAAAAATAGTAACCAAATCGTTACATACAACGACTTGGTTGCCATAAAAAAATTCTGGCTAACTCTTTTAGTGTTGCATATTTATCTCATTCCAGTGAAAGAACAAAAAAAAATGAAACCATAAACTCATATTGCAAAGTAATCCAAATTAAAAAAATCATCAATTTAAAGTCGTAAACACTTTTCAATTCAAATTACATGAATCACCTTTTACATATTGAAAACCCTGACCGTGAAAATAAGACTTCATATATACAAAACGGCACGCTGCTTCCATAGAGAAAAAGAAAACGAAAATAAAATATTAGAATAAGGAAAACACTACAACCATTCAGCTACATTCTTAGTTACACTGGACACGCATATGCTAATCAGTAATTATCAAATGATTTTTTGATTGCAAATGTCAAAGAAAGTTGGTAAGTTTGTGTTTAAAATTTTTATTTACAGTATATGCAAAAGAAAATGTGTACATATACACTTAACAGAATTGGTTGGGCATAATAGAACTTAATTAAGTGCAGATAGCGTTGAACAAAAACATAACGCTATTTGATAGTTAATTAAGCATGCCAACCTTGCAAATACCATGAGAAGACTTATTTTTAAGATAAATCCTCCCAACAAGGTAGACATATTTACAGCAAATTGTATTATGATGAAAAATAAATATGAAAAATTAAGATGTTGAATAGGAAAAAAAATCATTGACGTTGACATACATCACCTTCACCCATATCTTTGACCGTAAAAGCGAAAGGTTTGTTGACCACCTGTATTAAAATTATCATTTTACCTGTCATGTTTTGATGAAAATCCACCAGCTGAGACACACCGGGTCTAAGCACGACAACACCACACCACCCAAAGTCGCAACACAAAGCTGGTAGGTATGTACAAATGGGTCTACCGATAGGTACAAGTGAGTGATAAATAAGGTAAGTTCTTTTGCAATAAGGGATGTAAATGTTGACTACCCTGACCATCAATTGATATCCCATTCTTGGGAGCCCTGTCCAGCAATCGCATGTGGAATGTGCAAATTTGAGTAAAAAAAAAACTCCCTAATACTCTTACTGGACAGTGCTCTCAAGTACCAAAAACCAATTTCAGGTACAAAGGGAGTCGTCATTTGTTATTGTTGACAATGAGGACTATCTAGAATAATAGTAAAAAATTTTGTAATGAAATCGGAAATAATTGGAGGTGGGGAAGGGGGGGTAAACTTAAACAAACCACAGTCAGACAACCACAGACTGGAAAAATCCTAGCGGCACACATCTAATTCTATCATCTAAACAACATTAAAAATCAAAATGACTAAAGATGTTGATGGGCATATCAGCTCTGGATATGTATTTAATCCAAGTTAATCAAGCTACCCGACTTTTTTACATAAAAATGGTCATAGATCGATATACAAAACCAATATTCATACAAGATCTTCTCTTTTAATGTCTTTGCAATAGTTTAAAGGGCAGCTGTGGTGCTATTTTCGTTTAAGACTTTATTTTTAGTGTTCCATGGACTATCTAAACTGGACTATCTTCACATACATTGGTTTTGGTGAGAATACTTCTATGATGACTTAGAACTATCTTCTGCACTTGGCCTAGTTTTAATAGTGGTTTTGTTCAACCTACGTTCCACTGGCTTTGAATTTTTGTAAAAACGGACTACTTTGATTTTTACAATAAAAATAAGAATATTAAAAAATTTAAGAAATTCGATAGTTATTTGCTTATTTATTTCGATTCCGGCTTTTATGTATCAATAACTAATTCATCGATTAAGTCGTGATATAACATCACTCCTATGGAATGTTATCCCATCATGAATGATAACACTGAATCTAACAAAATAGGGCGTGCAATTTATGAAAATTTTTTACTTTATACACAATTGTCGATCGATTTAGTTTCGCACCAATAAAAAAATTTTGAACTTAAAAAAGTTTATCATACTCATCAGGGCTCATCCATCACTAGATGAACTGCCAAAAAATGTCAAGGCTTCTAAACCAAAATTAATCTACTCCTCTAGCGAAATATAGGAAAACAAAGACGTTTTGCAAAAAGCAGTGTGTTGAACTAAATCTGTAAATTGGCTCATCATCAATATGTAAAAGTGGTGAATTAATGTACATGAAAACGAAGGAACAATGACTAATGGTTTTGGAGTATTGGACTGTTAATCGCATTACAAGGAGATCCAAACATGTTACGTGGGTTGTGAAGTAGATAAACAGCATTTAAATTATTAATGTAAGCTTTGTTTAATTTATTTTATATAATTTTTTTTTTTTCGTCTTCTCATAGTTTGTTGTTCTAAATTATTAGGCCTTGGGCCCACGCCAATTTCATGTGATGATTACCACATGTTTTATACTTCGCGAGGCGTCTGTCCTTGACGAGTCCGAAAAATTTTATTCTGCCATTTTTCTCCATTCGTCCGCTTTTTCGTTTGGAATGCTCCGAAAAATGCTGACAATGCCCGGGATCTTGTAAATTTTTGTGCTTTTAACTATGGAGGTTGGAAGTTTGATTTAGAACCCGAGAGTAAACTTTTCGGACAAAAATTTGTCTGCTATTGTCTAGTCCGAACACCCAAACATACCAAAATGTCAGCTGTCGGACTCGACAATAGCAGGCACATTTTAGTCGGACAACCTTACCCTCGTGTCCTACAACAAATTTCCAACCCTCACAGGTAAAAAAAAAGTGGTACATACCAAATTTACAAGATCGCGGAAAATCGACTTTTTCGGAGCTTGCGGAACGAGAAAGCGGCCGATTCGAGAAAAATCACAGAACAAAATTTTTCGGGCTCGTCAAGGACAGGTACCTCACGAAGTATAAAATATGTGGTAATCATCACATGAAACTGGGCGTGGGCCCAGAGACTATATTTTTCCTTGTTAGTAAAATTTTAGTATCGTATTTGTCGATAGGCTTTTTCTTGAATATTTTTGAAAATTTGTGATAAAATAAGAGATTGCCTAAGTCAAGACACCCAGTTATTTTTTCGTTAAAGATCAAATGTTTCATTTTCTAGATATTCCAAAAGTGGATCAACAGACATGTTATGCGTATGTTATGTTGATATAACAAATTTGCTGCCGCATAATCGCTATAAAAGCATTTGCTTTAATTGCGTTTTAGGTTTTCGTGTATTGTTACTGACACGACATCGTCTTCTATGTGTTGCATAGTCTGCAAGATTAGAGGTAGAGTTACTAGCCGCCAAAGTAGAGGTAGAGTTACTGGCAGATTTTAAGTTTGTGAATGTCTAGCCGTCTGCAGCGTCTTCAACTGGGACTGTTTGTGCTAATGTTTTTGGGTTTTGGTGTGTGTTTGTTGGTTTTTGTTTTTTTGTTAAACTTAATGTTGGTTTCATGATATGAATCGTAAAGACAGTCAAATCAAGCAAAGCCGTCTTACTGAACCAAGACACAACCCTACAGGGGATTATTATTTTTAAGAATTTTATTATTTTTATGTCCCATAGTTCTGTTAGTTGCGCCCTGGTAGATTCACCAGATTATTGAGCTCGGAACAGTGAATTTAAATTTAATATCGTATCGAGACTGATTTCTTCTTTAAGTTCATATGATGAACGTAGTGTTTGGGCTTTCCCTTTCGTTCGGTCCTGTAATGGTCAAAAATTTATTTCTTTGCCCGTTCCTCTCCTCTTATCTTGATTATATATTCCTACCTCAACTACAATTCCTGCCACACCAACAGCTAAACACACAAATATGCACGTGTGTTTCGAACTCGCTCCAACCTTTATAAAGAGAAACCGCCGTCCTTTATTTCTCTGCAGAGAAAAAATAATATCAATAAATGAAACCAAGTAAAATTTGTAAAACTACCTAATTGAGTACTGGTCACAGAAGCGAACAGCTCGATAATAAGGAAAATCTAAAGTTGAAGCACCTTTTTGAATTTAAAAAAATTCATAATTATGTTTTCGTTCATAAACCGAAATTTCGATGCAATGAAATTGGACTTAAACTAGCGGTAGGAAGCATGTAGTTATGTATGTTTTCCAACGAATTTCAACAGTTAAAATAAAAAAGTCATTATTGATGAAAATAAATTAGATTAAACATACGCAACCGACATTCCTTTTAGAAAAAGTAAATATATTCATTTGTCCAATAAATTATTGCAAAATATTCATCGGAAAAAAATTAAAAAAGAACTGCTGAGCTGATCTTCAAGTAAAATTTTGAATCATAGCTGTGTACATTTAGTGGTTTTGTAAAATACACAAAATTTGACACAGGTATGAAGCCTATCAGAAGCACTAATATATGATAAAAATTAAATTTAAGTCTTCTAATAAAATGTTTACATTGAAAATAAAAGTAAAACCGTAAACCCAGAAGGCACAAAATATGATGTTTATAATAACAATATCAATAAAAATAAAATCACCTAAAAACATATCTTTCCTACACATTAACAATTTCTTTTTATTTCTATTCCTAATCATAAAAATTCACATCAAACTAAATTTAACACCTCATCAAACTTCATCATCTTAAATCTCATCATTTGCTTCTTATTTTAACGATCAATACAACCATAAAAAAAATTGATCCATCTTCAATAAAAATAATAAAAATAAATAAAAATTAAAGTAACTTCATAACCGGATTAAACATAAAAATTAATCTATAAAAATAGATGAAAAAAAATAATAACTGAAACAGATCTGATTAGAACTCAATCAATTATTATACAGAAAAGAAACTTCTATATTCCAGCACCTTAAGATATTGATTACGAATGTCACTTGTTTTCTTATATAGTTTTTGGTTGGTTTATTTATTCTAATTAGTTTTGGTTCTATGAAATAACATAAAATTTGATTTTGAAAAAAAAAAAAAAGAAATAATTAATTAAACGAACTTTTAAATGTGGGAATGGTTGTTTGGTTACGGTTTTAGGAAAAAAATTTTTTTTATGTTGGTTAGATTTTTATTATTAATTATCTTAACAAAACTCTAAAAACTTCATTCATTTTTCAATCGAGTTACATTTTTGATTATATCAACTCGAACAAAACTATCATATTGGTAGAGCCAAGAGAGATTCGAAGAGTATATGCTCACATCTATATTTAAATTACTATAATAGTTTTTGATCGTATCATTTTTCTCCTCGAAAAGGTGTTTTGTGAACCGATCTAGCTTATTCGAATCTATAGCTTGTTATTAAATTCTCGCTATATATTTTTACTTCGTGTTCAATAACTTCTTTAAAAATGAATCGATTCGAGTTCTAATTACTCCCTTTGTAGATTTATCTCTTGCCTTCTTGGTAAAATAAACTTCCAAAATTCATATTTTAACAATCATATTTAATATTCATAATATTGATTCAAGTGTTATAAAATGATATATTAATAATTCATATTCTATATAAATTCCTTACATAGAGCCAGCCATATTTCTATACTCAATTATTCTATTGGTTCTAAATGAAATTCACACAATCATTTTTGTTTTAACCAAACTAACAATTCAATCTTTTGGTTTTCCCAAAAATTACATTATAAAGTAAAACTATAAAATCTAGTTTTTAATGAAAAAGATTTTAAGAAATCAAAAACCAACTATCTTTTTAACTTTTTGTTCAAAGTAAGTCTCTACTTATTTTTATGAATATTATTAAACAATTAATTCTGAACAAAAAAATTTTGCTCAGACTACTTAAATTTAAAATATAAAACAGTGTACTTTTCCAATCAATCAAAACTATTGCCAACTTAATTTTGAAAAAGTTAAAAAAACAAAAAGGTGAAAATTTAAAGAAATAAAAAAGGTGGAAACGCCACAAATACTCCCTCCCCAGTGATTATGCAAAAGAAAATAATCACGAAACCATCACAAGAATCAGGATTCTAACGACGTAGATGATCATGAGAAAACACAAACGAACGATTTCTTTCATCCTATACTGGAAGTAAAGACTTCTTAAAATCATTAAAACACTCTCGAATTGAGTTCAAAAGCTTTTGCGGTGTTTTAATTACTCTTCCAGATTTTGAAATTTTTAAATTGGGAATGGTGATGACAATAGGCTGATCATTAAAAGTAACCTGTTTTTTTATTTTAGGTTTATTTTGGCGAACTGAATCTGATCGATTCGTACCAGTTACATCTGATTGTTTCAGAAGAGAAGTGGGTTCTAAAATTTGTTGATTCAAAACGGAATCAGAATGATCAGTTTGATAATTATTAAAATTAGCATATGATTCAGAAGGAATATTTTGAGTTGCTTTAACGATAGAACTTGTTTGTTCATCGTTTAAATTTTCATGAAAACATGGTTTAAGTCGGTCAATTGAAATTTTGGTTGATTTACCATTAATTTCGATATTGAAATTCTTATCACTTCGACTTAAAACTTTGAAAGGACCGGTGTAAGGAAGTTGTAAAGATTTCCTTACAGCATCTGTACGCAACAATACATGTGAGCAGGTTAGTAAGTCTTTACTCACAAAAGAGGAAGATGAATCATGTCTGGATGCTGGTGTTGGTCGTAACTCATCAAAATGCTGTTTCAATTGTTTGACGAACTCAGATTGAGGCTTAAAAGAATTTAATGTAGAATCGATAAACTGCCCTGGAATTCTTATCGAGCTTCCAAAAGTAAGTTCCGCTGAAGTGGTTTGGAGTTCTTCACTGAAGGTGGTTCTTAACCCAAGAAGAACAGTAGGTAAAATCTGTGTCCAATCTGTACGATTATGACACATAATTGCAGACTTAATTGTGCGATGCCATCTTTCAATCATACCGTTGCACTTCGGATTGTAGCTGGTTGTTCGAAATCTATTGAAACCTAATAGATTTGACAACTCTGAAAACAGTTGCGATTCGAATTGAGTCCCTTGATCAGTTACAATTGATTCTGGGACACCAAATCTAGCAATCCATGAATTATATACAGCGAATGCGACTGTTGCAGCAGTTATATCTGGAACTGGAATCGCTTCAGGCCACCGCGTATAACGATCTATTAGCGTAACGCAATATCGATGGTTTTCCGATATTGGAAGAGGACCAATGATATCAAGGTGAATTTGTGAGAATCGCTGTGAAGGAGTTTTAAATGTACCAAAAGGTGACTTAGTATGTCTAGACACCTTGGACTTTTGACACGCTATACAATTTTGCGCCATTATTTTGACATCTTTATTAATAGAAGGCCAAATAACGTGTTTAGTTAATAATTTGGTGGAAGCTTTAACACCAGGATGTGAAAGACAATGAAAAGCATCAAAAACACTTTGGCGAAATTGCAAAGGAATATATGGCCTAAGTATAGCTGTCGATGTGTCACAATAAATAAGTCTACTTTCATTGAAAGCGACTGGAAAAGTTGAGAACTTCAAATTTGTATTACTTTGAAGAATATTTTTAAATTCCTCATCATTGGTCTGAGCATCCGCGATTGCAGCATAATCAATTTTCTCTGGAATGAGTATTTGATCTATGCGAGATAACGCGTCGGCTACGACATTGTCGACACCAGAAATATGCTGGATATCAGTGGTAAATTGCCCAATGAAATCCAGATGGCGAAATTGACGAGGAGATGCTTTTTCCAAATTTTGTTTAAAAGCAAAAATTAATGGTTTATGGTCAGTGAATAGTGTAAATTCACGACCTTCTAAAAAATACCGGAAATGCTTAACGCCTGAGTATGCCGCGAGTAATTCTCTATCATATGCGCTATACTTCATCTGAGTATCATTAAGACGAACAGAGAAGAAACTGAGCGGTTGCCATGTTCCTTCGACAAACTGCTGTACAACAGCCCCAATTGCTGTATCTGAAGCATCGACCATAATTGCCAGTCGAGCTGAAGATGAAGGATGAGCTAATAATGTTGCATTGCACAATTTATCTTTACAATTAATAAAGGCTTGTATGGACTCAGGTGTCCATGCAACGGGTATCTTACTATTCTTCTTATATCCTTTTAAGAAATTATTTAGTAAGATTTGATCTGCCGCTGCGGCAGGTAGAAAACGTCGATAAAAGTTAATCATACCTAAAAATCTTTTAAGTTGTTTAACTGTATTGGGACGTTCGAAGTCTTGAATGACTTGAACACGTTCAGGATCAGGCAATATACCATGTTCAGAAACTAAATGGCCTAAGAACTTAATTTCAGATTTTGCAAATATGCATTTATCTGAATTAATGATTAGACTATTTTCAGAAAATCTCTGAAAAATCATTTGTAAATGTTTCAAATGCTCCTCTAGACATTTTGATGCAATTAAAACATCATCTAGATAAACGAAGCAGAAATTGAATCCGGATAAAACGGAATGCATCAATCTTTGAAATTATTGAGCAGCATTCCTAAGACCAAAGGTCATTTTGCAAAACTCAAAAAGACCAAAAGGAGTAGATATTGCTGTCTTAGGAATGTCCTCCGGATGAATTGGAATTTGATGGTATGCCTGAACTAGGTCAATTGATGAAAAAACTGTGCATCCCTCCAACTGATGCGAAAAATCTTGGAGGTGAGGAATTGGATATCGATCGGGAACAGTAATTCTGTTTAATGCTCGATAATCACCACAAGGACGCCATTCACCGTTTTTTTTCTTGGCCAGATGTAATGGACTGGACCAAGCGCTCTTACTGGGTCTACATATTCCCAGTTGTACCATCTTTTCAAATTCAGCTTTGGCTATAAGTAATTTGTCAGGAGCCAAACGCCTAGTCTTACAAGATATTGGTACACCTATTGTTTCCAACCTATGGGTTACGTTATGTTTCGTAATATCAGGCACAAGGTTCCGATTGGTAACCTCTGGAAACTTACCAAGAAGTTTTAAAATATCAGTTGATAAAGTTGTTTTATCAATTAAGAAAAGTGATGGTTCATCACTATCGGAAAGGCTAGCTGTTGAGAACAGAGAGGTTGATGGATCTATTAGCCTCTGTCTCTGTATATCAACAAGCAGACCTGTGTTTTTTAAAAAATCTGATCCAATAATAGGGATCGAAACGTCGGCAACTATAAATTCCCATGTAAAATTTCTACGAAGACCTATGTTTAAATTAAGAATTTTTGTGCCATAGGCAGAAATGGGAGTGCCGTTTGCCGCAAATAATTTGAAAACTGATGATTCTGGCTTAATTTTAATAATATCTAAAGGAATAACTGATACATCAGCGCCTGTATCAATTAAAAATTTTCTTTTTGAATAATGCTCAAAAACTTGCAAACGATTACTAGACCGATCATCAATGCTCCTGACTGCGCACTGATGATCATTTACGCGTTTTTTAAATCTGACATATTGGCTATAAATTGTTTGAAAAACTTACAACCAGAAGTGCATTTTAATGCTTTATCACCGAAACGACTATGATAAAAACATTGATCGCTAGAAGATTCACTTCTATTTCTAGATTTGGATCTAGATGCACTTCGACTTAAACGCGATTTAGAACGCGACCTATTTTCACCAGATAATGAAATAGCATTTATTTTTTGCATTATTTGCGTTTCAAAGTTCGCGAATCTATTGTCCAACAATTGATTAATGTGTAAAAGACTTTGATGAATTTGACCATTTGATGCAGAAGATGTTGATTGAACATCGACTAAAGAAACATGAGAACGTGACATGGTTTCTAGTAAGTTGTCAGCTCGTTCAGCTAACAACTGTAAACTCACATCATTCTCAAAGGATGTCAACACCAATTGAATGGATTGAGGAAGTCTTGACATCCATATTTGTTTCAAGAATTTCTCGTTGATGTTGCCACCAGCGTTTAATCGCATTTCAGTAAGAAGCTGCGATGGTTTTTTGTCTCCAAGAGTGAGTCGATGAAGAACATTGTTCAATTTGGTTTTCTCACTCTCACCCAATATCCGAATGACTTCAGATTTAAATGAAGTATAAGGTTGAGGACCTAAATCGCAAAGAAGCAAATCAGATAATTGATTCTGCAAACGATAGTCGATGGATCCTGCTGCGTGTGAAAATTTGGTTTTTTCGGATTTAATATTAGAGTTCGCAAACTGTAACTCTAAAAGTCTGAACCATATTTCAGGGTTTTGGTTATATAACACCTGTTGTGGTTTGAATTTCAATGAATTTACATTATTTAGTTCGGTGTCTTTGGATGTTAAACACCCAGAAGCAGCATTCGTTACAACGTCCGAATTAACAGATGTAAATGATGGCTGTCTTCTTGACTCGACATATTTATAAATGCTATCTTGGATTAATTTATCCAACGCACTCTGCGTCATAGTAAATACGGGTTCCTGCTCCTCATAAACGATACCAAGATTTTCACTTGGAGTGGGAGAATTGTTTCGGCTCATTATAATTTTGAAATATAATAATTTTCAAGAATAAAATAAATACCGACCGTTAAAAAATAATACGACCGACCGCAAACAAAAATTTGTTACCGTTGTAACTTGAAAACAGTTTAAAAACAAATATACATAAAATTTTACCGGAATTTTCGATTAAATAAAAACAAACAAAAGATAATATAAACAAAAGAATATTTTTTAAAAATTTTATTTTTGTTTTGGCAATAATTTTAATTCATTGAAAAAGTACTTACGGTTTTTTAATTGAATTCTTTCTTCAATGATGTGCTTAATTTTCAATTGATGAGAATTCAGGATCACGTCTTTGGTCACCACTTTATAGCTTGTTATTAAATTCTCGCTATATATTTTTACTTCGTGTTCAATAACTTCTTTAAAAATGAATCGATTCGAGTTCTAATTACTCCCTTTGTAGATTTATCTCTTGCCTTCTTGGTAAAATAAACTTCCAAAATTCATATTTTAACAATCATATTTAATATTCATAATATTGATTCAAGTGTTATAAAATGATATATTAATAATTCATATTCTATATATCACACATGGCCAAACCGCGGCTCGCGAGCCGCATGCGGCTCTTTAAAAGAATAAATGCGGCTCTCGAAAAGAAATGAAAAAATTAAATAATATTTAATAATTCATAAAAATTGTAACAAAATTAGAAATAATACATATAATTTATAATGCTGTTTAATATAATATGAAAATATAACAAGTAAAATAAAATATTTAAAATAATAATATAATATGATTTAATGCAATCATTTTATTATATTTAGGTCCGTCCTGTCGAAGTTACTACTATTGGAGTTTTTTGCGACTTTGTTTTAGTTTGATACTACTTTACTTCGCGAATCAAGTTTATAATCCGCTGTTACAAATAAATTTAACTAATTTTATTATTTAAGGTTATACGTTTAACATATTCTAGTGGGCTAAAAATAAAATCACCTGTATTTGTCTCAAATTAATGCACAAAAATCTTTCTCAAAATCAAAAGTCTTTCCTTTTGGATTGGTTTGTTTTTCTATGATTATCTTTTTCTGCAATTTTTTTATAAACAATATTTTTGATATTTTATCTTTAGGCAATTTGCCGACGTTAAATTTAATGTATCTTTTAATATTCCAATTAAAAATTGAATAAGTTCATAATTAAATAGAATTAAAAACACGTGCAAATCCGACATATGCTACCTCAACCTGCTACATTTACGACAGTAAGATATTACCCTAAACCAAAAACGAAATTAAAAACTTAAGGAAATTGCAAGAAAAAAACGGTGATTTCATCTCTTGTAGCGAAATATAATATTTTGCGTGTTTTTTATGAATACTCCGTTTTTTAATTTAACTGCTAAATATGTGAGACCACAAAAAAAGGAGATATGACGGATAAAATCGTAGCTTCAGGGAAGAATGGGTTGAAGCATACGCATTCATCGATAAAGGGGGAAAATCTTTGTGTCTTATATGTGCAATGAATCACTTGTCCATTATAAAACCAGTAATCTAAAACGGCATCACGAAAAAAACCATAGTAAATTTTTGGATAGTTATCCGTTGAATACCAACATCCGAACAAATAAAATAAACTCTTTAAAATCTGCATTAAGTAATCAGCAAACATTATTATCATCTTTTAGTTCAGAAGCGGATAATACTACCGAGGCTAGTTTTATGATCGCTTGGAAAAGTTTAGGGAAAATTTAGGGAAAGGGAAAATTTATCAAAAAGAATATGGAACAGGTGGTTAAAATGCTGGATCCTTTAAATATCAAATTGCACAGATTAATTAGCAATGTTTCAGTATCACGTCATACCACTGAGCGACGTATTACGGAAATAAGTAAAGATAATAAACAGCGACTACAAGTAGATGTAAAAAATAGAGTAGCTTTCAGCTTAGCCCTTGACGAATCAATCGATATACAAGACACCCCCCAGTTAGCTGTATTTATCCGATACGTTTCCGAATCTTTAATCGTAAAGGAAGAACTATTGGATTTGGTAGCACTTAAAAATACTACTCGTGGTATTGATACTAAGAGTGCCCTTGATAATATATTGTCAGATACAGATATTCCACTGAATAATTTGGTAAGTGTAGCAACTGACGGAGCACCTGCAATGTTAGGAAAAAATGTAGGCCTTATTGGTCTATTAAAAAATGATCCAAGAATACCCGAATTTCGGCACTTTATTGCATTGTTCATCGTGAACATTTAGTTGCAAAATATTTTAAATACGAAAACGTAATGAAAACTGTGCTACAAATTGTGAACTATATTCGGACGAATTCAAAAGCCCATCGCCAATTCAAGAACTTTATCGAAGCACTGGACTTTGAAGATCATCCGCAAGATATAACATTTTACTGCCTTGTGCGATGGTTATCCACCTATAATGTTCTAAGCCGATTTGTTGATTTAATGGAACCTATCAGAAATTTCCTCAAAGAAAACGAAAAACACTATCTGGAATTAAAGGATGATGAATTGATTAATGATTGTATGTTTTTGACTGATATAATGGAGCATCTGCAATCCCTCAACCTAGCTTTACAAGAAAAAGATAAAGTTATTACTGATCTTATTCAAACGATTCTGAGTTTTATTAAAAAAATTCAACCTTTTCAACGAGATTTAACAACAAAAGTGTTCAACCACTTTCCTCGTCTGAAAAACAGACTCTCTAAAATTAATGATAACAAACTGAGTATTCACTCAGTACAGTAAATTAGCAGAATTATTAAAAGACTTTCACTTGCGATTTAATGATCTGAATAATTTAAATATTTCTCTTAATTTACTTGTAAATCCATTCGAAATTAACATTATTAACGAGGGCTTATCGATTCCTTGTTATATTTTGCATGACAGTGCTTTAGGAGAAATGGAATTACTAGAGCTACAGGAAGATCACATTCTTAAAATGCACACAATCTCCAAATGAGTTTTGGAAACTAGTGTCTCAATCAAAGTACCCCAATTTGAAAAAAGCTGCTGCCAGATTACTGTCTATATTCGGTACAACATATTGTTGTGAATCACTTTTTTCAACAATGAAGTTTATAAAATCAAACCACCGTTCACAACTTACAAATGAGCATTTAACGGAATTAATTCGTACTGCGCTAACAAACTATGAACCAGATTTCAGAAAATTCACGGCCAAGTTACAAACAAACATGCCATCTACCAGCAGGCATGTCATGTAACAAACTTTAAAGATGTATTTGTATGTATTTATAACCATAAGTACATAATTGTTTTTTCAATAAAATAAATATTTCCAAACAACTGATACTTTTTAAATTTTTTTTTTTTGTGGCTCTCGAAACGAGAGATTATTGTACTGCGGCTCAACGTGTAGTGAAGCTTGGCCACCTCTGCTATATATCTTCCTTACATAGAGCCAGCCATATTTCTATACTCAATTATTCTATTGGTTCTAAATGAAATTCACACAATCATTTTTGTTTTAACCAAACTAACAATTCAATCTTTTGGTTTTCCCAAAAATTACATTATAAAGTAAAACTATAAAATCTAGTTTTTAATGAAAAAGATTTTAAGAAATCAAAAACCAACTATCTTTTTAACTTTTTGTTCAAAGTAAGTCTCTACTTATTTTTATGAATATTATTAAACAATTAATTCTGAACAAAAAAATTTTGCTCAGACTACTTAAATTTAAAATATAAAACAGTGTACTTTTCCAATCAATCAAAACTATTGCCAACTTAATTTTGAAAAAGTTAAAAAAACAAAAAGGTGAAAATTTAAAGAAATAAAAAAGGTGGAAACGCCACAAATCTATTCATTGTGTGATGACGTTACTTATCAAAGTCGAATAAACCATTATCTGGCCATATTAGGCTCGTTCTATTACATGTTAAAGTTAATCAAATTTACTTTTATCTTTACTACTGTTTCTGCTCTAAAAATCTTGTGCGTTGGAGTGAAGTACGTTAAAATTGTTTTACCGATCCTATGCTGTCGATGAAAACTTGATATTATTCGTTCTTATTAGAACAATAAGTTCATTGGTTCTTTTATCTTATTTTCGTTTTTTGCTTTCATTAAATTTTACGAATATAAACATGTGAAAATGTTTTATTGCGGGTCAGCTGATCAGAATGAGATCGTTAAAACAGCTCGAGTCAGTTGCTCTTGGTTGAACGTCGTCCGTCGATAAAAATTAACATCAAAAGTAGATATAGTGTCAAACTTCAGTTTATTTACATTATAGTTATTTTTATCTTCTAAAGAAACATAACCTCAATTTCTTGTGATTTTGTATAAAACTAATGAATTTAATTATCTATATATAAATACGCAAGTATAATTTTTGCGGTACAATTTTAAAATATTTGCTCCATCAAAAGTGTGGCAGTATGTATATTGTAGGAAAGGTCTTGAGTAGTAGATGTGTCGAAAAATACATTTTTTTGAACTTCGACGATTTTTTCAGAAAAAACGGCAAAAATGTGATAGTTGTGTTTTTTGAGTTTTTTGTTCGGCTATTTTGTTTTTTTTTTTCAAGTTATTTGGTTCACAATTCAAAATTAATCTTAATTAATTAATTAAACTCTGAAATAATGTGTTGTAGCTATTTGGTTAGGAGGTCTATTTACAATTTCTATTTACAATGGCCGAATTTCGTCCACTGGGCGATTCCTAGTCTATATATAAATACGCAAGCAATATTTTTGCGGTACAATTTTAAAATATTTGCTCCATCAAAAGTGTGGCAATATGTATATCGTAGGATAGGTCTTGAGTAGTAGATATACCGAAAAATAAATTTTTTTGAATTTTGACGATTTTTTTCAGAAAAAATGGCAAAAATGTGATAGTTTTGTTTTTTGAGTTTTTTGTTCGGTTATTTTGTTTTTTTATCAAGTTATTATCAAACAAATGTTTCACAATTCAAAATCAATCTATATCAATTAATTAAACTCTGAAATAATGTGTTTTAGCTACACCTATCCCCCGTTTTACATGGTAGATACGTTCCTGATAAAACGTGTTAATCGAAAATATAAATTTTGTATGGAAAACCGTGTTAAACGAAAAACGGGTTTTTGGTCATTTCTTGGGCGACAAACAGATTCGGTAAAACATAAAAGTACCAGTTTAATCACATAAGATATCGACATAACAGTTGAATTGATTTTCAAAAAGAAACATGTAACATAACCAATAAGAAATTCACAGAAAAATAAAAGTAATTATGCATGCACATACTAGCATGTTGACCTAAATCAAACATAACTTAACTTATCCCAACCAAAACACGAAAAAGAGAAAAACTGAGTTTTTTCTGAGATATTTCCAACCATACCTTTGAATTGGGAAAATTCAAATTAATTCCATAGATACTTGAGTTTAATTGCTCACAAAATCCTGAATAACTTGATTCAGCTCGGTGCGACTTGGAAGTTAAATCTGTAATTTATAATTGTGCTTTCTTTTTAGTTAAATCTTGCAAACATCTTCATATTGACGTACAAATTCGTTGACAGTTCGCAGAAATCGGAGAGCTAGTTCAATATTCGGATCATGTTGTTGAAAGTAGTTGCATTATTTATTATCTTCTGGTATAATGGTTGCAATAAAGAAGTTTTAATTTTGTGTAGTAATTTATCCATTTGTTAGCTTCAAATCTTGAGGGTGACATGGAGCATTGTCCAGAAAAAGAAGAACCTTAAATTTTATTTTGATTAAATACTATTTTACTTCTGGTACGTATGAGTTATGAGACAAATCAATGAACAATGTGGCTTTAACCCAAGCTTTTGTATTGGCATTCCAATAAATGGAAAGACATTGTAATGTTCATAACAAACAAATTGTAATGTTTCTTAAGTTTGCTGCTTTTTCAAATGACACCCCACTTGATCGGGTTTTATATGGTGTTTTTACCCCTTCTCATTTCCACCCCCTTAATAAATAATAAATATTAGTATTTTAATTATTAGTATTTTACACTTTTCTATATTTTCCATTAAAAATTTACTAATTTTTCTATCATTCAAAATGCTTTTTAAGATTTTCGAATAATAAGGTCGGAGCTAATCAAGGAAAAAAACATACAAAAAACATCAGTATTTAAAATTACACAAAAATGGTGGGGTGTAAAATTCCAAAATACATTTTTTAGAAATACTGAAGTGAACCCCTCTCATATGATACCCCACTTGACTCGATCAAAAAATATGCTTTCTCAAAGACCTCACATCGTAGTCCTGTAAAACAAACGAAAATCATTTTATTTATTTTTCAACCCCTCATCTTGTGTGGATAGGTTTTACACGCACCTCAAATTTCAGTCTCATAGGATTTATAGTTTTCGAGATACTCGAAATAATGTGAAGAGCACGTTTTACTCACACCAATAGGGTTCGTTATAAAAAAAGAACCCTAAAAAGGTTTCACCAAAACTAATGCCATTTAAAACAAAGTGAAATCAAACGCAATATGTTTTAGAGTTAAACCACATTTAATGTTACTTTAAATTAATTAATTAGTTAAAAATTTGATTTGGATTTATATACGTGAAATTTGATCCACATTCCTTTGATTAACATTAATTAGGAAAAACATTAAATGATTTGTGGCACAATGCCTATTTAACTATTTGATTTATATACACATAGTCTCTCGATCAGATAAAATGAACGAGTATATATATGAAGCAAGATTCTCCATCTCTTGCTTCCTCTATTTTCATCTTTTTCATCGTACATAATTTAAAAATTTCCAATAAAAATTTTCATTTCTAGCTATCGTCTCAATAAACATATCTATTCAAACGAGAAAATATTTCCCTCCAAATACAGACAAATATTCATATTACTTTTAAATGTACAACTGTATTCTGTCGACATATAACATTATGACTAAGCTTTACATAACAAAAACTTCGGTGTAGACACAAACAAGCATTATTAATTGGTATTGAGTGCAATTAACTAAAAAAATGTTAAAATATTATTGACTAACTTGTTGCACACATAAAAGCTTTCATGTTTCTTCGAATTTAAGAGCCGGAATTGAAATAAATTAGCAAATAATTATTGAATTTTTTAAAACATAAATTATCCTACTTCTAGAGCAAAACTCGAAATAGTCCGTCGTTACAATTTTATATATGTAAAAGCTAGATCTTGAAAAAATCATGGGGTGGGTAAATTTTTATGTGAAACATCTATTGGCGCGACTTAATTAATAAACAAATGATTTCCCGTCATGAAAAACGGTATAACAGTTTTATGCCACCACGCAAATTATTTTGAACTTTATTGATTTTATTCATAATTCTGTGTTGGTGTAATACAAAAAATACAAATTTCGATAATCCGGTGTTAGAACTTATTCGTGTGTGTGTGTTTTAGTGTGTAAAACTATCTCCCTTGCTGTTGTCAATCCTGTTGTATCCCTTCGCTACCACCAATTTAGGCATTCCGTCGCGGGGCAGGGGTTGAGTGTAGTACTCTTTCGTGTATTATAATGTTGTGTTGTTATGATTTTGCTGCGTAGTTTTGAGCATAACTGCTCTTCATTCGTCTTGTCTCAGCCGTTTCATTATACTTGTGATGATCTCATTCGCTATAACCCAGTTGTGTTTTCAGCTCAGTGTAAATTGTATGAAGCAAAGTGAAGTGATTGATTCTCCCATATTCTGTTCATTAAATCTCCATGTACTTGTTCCGTGTTGGTCCTTTACGTGCTTATACTTGTTTAAGTACTCAGGGGAACATCTATGGCCTGAAATCATCTGCGTCAAGTAATGGTTAATCTTACCATGTTTCCTTGTTGTTGCTTTTACATCAAAGATCTTTGATGAAGTCTTCTATAGTGTTCGTTAACCACTACTCCCTTGTGTTGCTATATGCTTACCTTTTTGCTGTAAAATCGATCGACATCCTACACGTAATAATATTTACGACCTCACCAGACATCGTGCGGAAAGCGCAGCATGTGCGCAACGATGTCAGTGTGTAGACCGTTTTGATAGGTCTAACATGAGATGGTGTTTTCAACGCTGAGGCACAACCCCTACATTTATATTTATGTGCTAACACTACCGAGAAGCTTTCTGATCGGTTGTCTAGAGCCGCAAATATTTAGCGTGAACCTTGCAAGCGCGATCCCACTCACTGGGTTTTGTCCCTAGCGTACATCAGGTGGTCTTTAAAATTAATTTTGTAGTAGTTGAGTCTATGATAGAACGACTCCAAGATACCTCTGCTGTTGGCCAAATGTTATGATCGGTCCACCAACCAGGATGTCGATACTTTTCAAAACCCTTCTGCTACTCTTTAGTACGATTTCGTTTTCTAATCGGCTAACTCTAGTCCTGTATTGTTCAACCATGCTCTAATGCTAGATATGGTTTGGATACAGTTAGTAATAATATTCGTGAGGTTTTGGGCTCAACAAAAACTATGGCAATACTATCTACAAAGCTGATAATCGTTGTTTGTTTGGGAACACTTACTCTGAGAACACCATCGTAAATTTTCCATAACAGTGGTCTAAGTACAGATTCCTGGAGCACCTCCTCTGTTATATTTTACTTCTTTGAACCTGCTTCGGTATCAAAGATCAGAGTCCTTCCTGTGATGTAACTAGTTACCCAACTAGCATTTTAGCTTCTTTTAAAACACTAAACAGTCTTACCGAAGCTAACTTCCCCACCTTCATAGTTTCTTTAAAATTTCTAAACAGTTTCGATAAAGGCCATATGGAGAACTTTCCCCGCCTTTAACGAAGCTATAATTTGTAAAAGACTTCGGAAATAGCTTCGGTAAGGTCTTTTGTAAGCAGTTAAGCAAGCTGAATAGAATTTATGGTTTGACAAGTTATAGCTTCGGCAAAGTACTTCTAATAGCTTGTTTTAAGCGATATTTAGAAGTTTTATAGAAGCTATTAAAAAATGTGACAAAAATATTACAATGTTTTTTATATACCTATACTTTTTTAACGTAATTATTGTTATTGCTATGGTATTATACAGTGTTTAAATTTAAGTTTTTGTTTACGGTCGCATCAAGTTTCGAACCCTGGTCCTTCGATCGTTTGTCCTGCACGCTATCCAATCGGCTGATTTAAATGTTAAGAAACAAAAAATATCTTTGATAGTAGTTACAATAACAATAGCTTATATAATACTTCCATAAGACTTCCATAGAATTTAGTTTTTTAATTTAGATGTAGAAAATATAGTATATACTTCAGGAGCTTATTTTTATGGAAAAAGGTATGTGACATGAAACTTCAATGGGTTTTTAACGATGAAATTATAATCTGAGGTAAAAGAATATTGACAAATCTATTTTCTATTTGTTTTATTAGTTCAAAGATTTTAAGGAAAACAAAATTAAGGGGTTATATTTTTTCACTCATTAACTTTTAGCGTACTTACACCTTTATTTGAACAATATTTTTTTTTAAATAAAAAGTTTTGTAATTGGATTTTTAATAGTTGTCACAACAACATGCGTACTAAGGTGCTGATGAACGCCGTTAATTTTTTAAAACGTTATATAAATATAAAACAATAACAAAAGAAGCAACGATATATCGCACCCATCCATTTGCTGTAATTTAGTTTAATAGAGTGACTAAATTATGAAACTCTGTATCGCCTCAGTTTTTCCTGACGAGTTTGGCTTTCAGAAAGGTAAAGAAAATTCATATACCATTATTTATAAAACTTAAAATTTTCTCTATTCCACTCTAGTTGATTTTTGATTCTGATTCTCTTATCTAATTGATTATGATTTTGATTCATTTTGTTGTTTATTTGAACACTCTAAATAATAGTACATTATTTAGTTATAGAAGCTAAAGTGATACTTTTTGTGTTGAGTCTATAGTTTGACGGCCGACCGCAGGGAAGCCGACAATTATAGACGAAACACAAAAAGTCACTTTAGCTCCGAATTAAATATAATATTTTTTCGGCAAACGTTTAAATTTTTTATAAATATGAAATTAATACATCAAACTTTTTATAAATATGAATTTGTATCGTCATAATTACTTCAAAAAAAGAGAAAAACACATTTAAATTTGTATGAATAAAATTTTTTCATCAAAGCAGCCTTTTCAAAATTTCATAATACGAGAATCAACTTATTTTTTATTGTCATGGTTATACAATATGTTTGAAATAATAACAAACTAACAGATAACAAATGCTAGTTTACAGCCTCCGTAATATAAAATAAAAATGGCGTTACTTTTGCTGTCGCTAGACATTACTTTTGCTGTCAGGCTAAAAAGTAAGACTTTAGCTAACTCCCTAGCGGCAGTAAAGTTAAACTTTACAGCCGTTTGCCGAAAAAAAAATATTTTATGTTGTGCAAAATAAGTCTAAATAATAGATTAAAAAAACAAAAACCACCTTATGAACAATACTTTTTTGACAAAAACGAAACGATTTCAATTTCGTATAAGCTTCAATTTCATATAAACCCATTCAAATTACATGTCACATATCTTTTTCCATAAAAAGTAAGCCCCTGAATTAAACTATATTTTCTACATCTAAATTTAGTTGAAATAATGGAAGCAATAGCTTCCGTCAGTTTGACATATTTCGTTTCAGATATTTAAGCAAGTTTTAGACTATGACAGCTGTGCTTCTATACGATCTGTAAACAGTTACAACCGAAACAACTACAATCCTAATGACAGCTATAACTTCTATAACCTTTTTTCGGAAGCTTTATTTAGTGTTGTGTAGATAAGTTTTGGTAAAGCTTCTAATATTAAATATAGAAATATTTTAAAAGCTTTCATTTCGATGGTGGGGAGAACTTCTCTGAGGATGTTGTATCGAAACTTTATATAGAAATAAAATAAGTTAGCTTCCACTTAGAAGCTTTAGCGAAGCTTTATTGAAGCTAAAACTTGTATAACTCAATATTGAGAAGTAAGTTTGCTAGTTGGGTATTATACGTAGCAGGTTGACAGGTACGTCCAATTCTTCTGGGGCTTTCAGGATTTGGTTCCAGTTCGAAGAGTTAAAAGTATTTCTGACATACAGGGTGACAACAACACAGTATTGTTTGTCACCTTCTAGCCATATTTTACCACTCAATACGTTATGCGATTGCATGTGTGCGTGTGTTTTTTGTAAAATTTAAAGAAAAAATTATTTTTTAGTACTATCAACTTTTTTGTTTCACATCTGCTATGTGTCCCATGACAGCCTAGTTTTTTAAAATATGATTTTATAGTCACAGATGATGGACGGGTAGAGATGGGCTTTTGTTCTTTTCGTCTTTTTGAGACGTTAAAGCCTATCTTATTTGCAACATCTGTTTAGTACACCAGAAAATTATCGTGTGCATCCGGCATTTTTAAAGAAGCCGAGGGGAAAGTTTATCGTATACACATACTGAAGCCAGGCAGAACAAACTCAAGGCCAGTATCATTTTGAAGTCAGGATTACTTATGGTAATCCCAACCGATAACCATCTAATGTATTCTGAAGGAACGCCTGTAATGTAAAGTGGTACTTCTGCTTGCCAATATTTTTTTAGCGAAATGTGTTGTACAACATGAATTACAACGTTTGTAACAACAACATATATTAATATTTTAAGACATAGGTACCTCGACAACATGCGTTCTAAGGTGCTAATGGACACAAATTTTTAATTTGTTTTTAATTTAATTTTAATTTTTTTAAGTTTATATTTAAAAAAAAAGTATAACGATAGCATAGGCCCATGATCATTGCACAGTTTTTGAAATATCAAAAGTTAGTTAAAAGTCTGCGTTTCACATTGCCTTAATGAAAATTTAAAAAAAATTCACACTGCTAGAAAATATTGTATATTTAAACCCAGAATATAGCGGCGGGTCTAAAGGAGGGTAGGCCTAGATTTGAGACTGACAATGAAAGAGCATCTTATATAAGAAACTATAACAACAGATAATAGACGAACTGATACGTTTTTTACATATGATAAAAAATGCGTTTTTATCCATAAGACTCCTCCTCTTCCGCAAGTTAACGAATTAGATGGGTCAAAGAGATATTTTTTTCAATTTTTGATAGAAAGAACAATTGTTTGGTAATTTTAAAAATTTAAAATTGAAATTTAAAAAATTATAAAAATAAAAAATTATTACAAGTTAATTGTTCATTGGTTAATGTTTTAAAGGAATACGAAGGAACAAAAACTATTTTTTTATTACACAAACGAGTGGAATCATTTCCGGAAAGAACGGAAAGAAATTTTCTGGAAAGAACGTTTAAATAAAATAACATAACATTTCAGTTTAGAGATTAAAATATATCGCACAATTATATATAACTCAGGAGCTCAATTGGATTCCAAATTTGTAACAATTTGAACTGAGAAAAGATCTTTTACATATGAGAAATATAGAAACTGCATTTACACTGTTTCAGTGGCGTAGCTAGCATGAGTGGCACCCGGGGCGGATATTGTGGTGTCACCCCAAAAATAAAGACTGTCAATAATAATAAAAAGCCGATAAACGTAATTTATAATTTTTTTTAATTAATACAAATGAGCATTATTATTATAAGCCCGCAAGTAATTTTTAACTAATTTTAATTTGCTGAAACTCCTCTCACACGAAGCCACTAATACGCAAATAGTCATAAATAACTTTAGTGCGACCGTAAGATTCGGAAGAAATTCTAAAAAATCCCATTCTACGATGAATTTCAAAAAGTCTAGGCACACCCAGTTAGAAACTGTAACATTGGCCGCTTTTAAATCCCTCCTCACCCTTTGCATCTCTATGAGGAGTTCTGTTGCCAATACCGCATCATAAAAACCAGTAAATTTTGATACCGATAATTTTAACTCTTCACTGTTCGCCAAAAGCTAAGTGTTTGTCTGCACAACCTCGAACAATGGAGCTAAATCTTGAACTGACTTCAGTCTAGTTCGGAGTTCAACACTGAATCGGTCAAGACATTCCAACATGTCCTTTTTAAGTTGAGCTCTCAGTGTCAGTCCAACATCAGGTGCAAACTCACCACCCGTTCGTTTTTTGCGTTTTTATGACGAATTCGGCTTTCCATTTGAATGTCATAGTCCTCCGATTTTTTCGCAGCAAGATCTATTGCCTCTTCTACAATGAGACTTCGTTATGAATTGACTCTATTTTTGTAGCTAATTGATCAAAATTCAAGCCCGTGCTTTGCAATCCAATCTGAGCACAGATATTATTTCTCTTAGAATATCATTCCAAAACAAAAGATAGCAAAGAAACGAAAAATCACATGCTGCATTGTTAAGGTTCTGTGCAGCGCCTCTAGTGTCTACATTTTCTTGTTGATCACTTAACTTCTCAATTTCAGCCACAATCCCATCAAAGTTTTCGGCCAATACTTTTACTGCAGTATAATGAGCACTCCAATGCGCTGTTAAGAGTATTTTAATAGTTGCTCTTTTGTGTTTAGCAAGTACTTCCCAGCGGCTAGTCGAAGCAGAAAAACATGTAAAAATGGCTTCCACTGACGAGTGTTGGCCGTATAAATTAATTGAATGATCTTTGCAGCCCACAAAAATTGCTTTGTTATTTTTTGCTTTAATAATAGCTTGCACTTCTCCATGTATACTACTCATATCAGCTGCATTATCATAACCTTTGGGAGCGACAATTCATAACATCTATACCATCATTTTCAAGATTTTTACACTGAAAAAAACATGTCCTATTTTCAATCGAAATGCAGTTGTCTCAACCTCACCGTGCGGGCAGATATGGCGAATCGAAATACGAGATTGATTCAACAACCGTACAATGATAAGCCGATGCAGTTGAGACAATCAGATGAAATATTTATGTGGAAATAAAATATAGTTCAATTAATCTCAAATACTTAAATTTTAAAATGAAAAATTCATGATATAAGGCCAAAGAAATATGTTTTCATGGAAATAGTTATTAACTTTATTCAACTACTGTTATATTGGATAGCACTTTATATTTTAATTACACCTCATTCTGTTATCAGGAAAATGTTACTGAGTACTGAGTAGTTGTCCCAATCACGGTGAAATTGTTTGTAAATATCTTTTCTTTGCATGAATAATAAACTGCCATCTTCGAGATGAGGTTATCATTACTTCAATTTTTTTTTCAGTGTAAGAATTTCATCGCTTAAATCAGCGGCTTTTTTCCACGTAAAGGAAAAAATCCAAGGAATGCTTCCTTGATTTCCACTTTACTACCATCAATTTTCACATAACGAATCACTTCTGACATTTGATCAATATGTGAAATGTCAGGTGTGCTATCAAACATAATTCCAAAATATTTAACCGATTTAATTTCGTTGACAAGCTTAAACTTTGCGTGGATCGCTAAAACATTTATGAACTCATTTTGTATATCTGGTGACAAATATGATACTTTTGGTGATTTACCATGCTCCAAATTCAAAATGTGTTCTTTTAACACTACATCATACTTTGACAATAGTTTGGTTAGTTCTAAGAAATTGCCTTTATTTGAAGAACTTTGTCCTTCATCATGTCCATGAAATGCTGGGTTTTGTTTAGATAAAAACAAAGTTATATCCAACAATCTTGATAAAAGATGTTTCCACTTCTGTTTTTTATTATATATTAATTGCAAGGCTGCGTCTCGTATCGTTTTATGAATTTTTAACGTCATTTTCAAAGTTTTCCACTTTTCAAAATTCTCTAGATGTTCATTTGAAGTTTCATGCTCGGCCACTTTGGGATTTAGTTTCCACCGCTTCTGATATCCAGTAGTAAATGTTGATTTTGTATTATTATTACTGGTGACAGCAAATACACGACAACAGAAGCAATACAGGACGCAAGTTATTATTTACAGGAGAATAAACAATCCATGGCCGTAGAATTTTTTCACCATTATTCATCATTTTATAAAACCATTCTTTAGAAAGATGGCGAACATCACCTTTTATGTCTAAGCCGTGTCTAGATACAGTAACAAACGACCCTTCTCTATTTTGAAAATGTTCACTTTCTTTTTTTATGATTTCAATGCGAACATTACCAAAGACGAGTATATTCCAATGTGATACATCTCTTAAGTCCTGAAGTGATTCACCCATGCAAATACTGTCTTCGATAGTAGAAGCATTAGCGGCATTATCACTGTCATTTTCATTATTCCTTTCTAATTCGTCATCATAGGTTATCATTATTAATTCTGTATTGTTGCTGTTACTTTCCGAAGATGAGCCAATATTCTCTGAAACATTCGTTGCATCAACGTGAGAATCAGTTTCTTTTGATGAACCTTGGATATCGGGTTTTGTCACATATTTATAGATTTGGTCTTTCTCTGCTGGAACCAACTTTTTCTTTAAAAATTATGAACTCCTCGTGGCATATTTATTTTTTGGGATATTTGCTAAATGAAATCTAAAAAAATATTTTTAATTATAGTATAGGTATCAGCAAAGCATTAATTCTAAATATATTTGTAGGATACATAATAGGTACATAGTTCATAATAAGTACACTGTGTTAACGACTAAATACACCACCAAGAAAATTAATTTATTTAAATTTCCTTGTAACAACTTATATTAAATAATATTTGATAAAATGGAATATACAAATCATAGCCTAATATTATAAGGAACTATTTAAAAAAATATAAGTATGAAATCCTAAAAGATATTTTATATAAAGAATTGAAACCAAAATTAAATATCCAATTAGAATCATGCTCCATAATTTACAAAATTGCATGTGATTTTTGTGAAAAATTTTACATCGGGAAAACCGGAAAATGTTTTAAAGACTGATTTAAGGAATACCTGCCTAAGAAGAAAAATAAACAAAATTTAAAGTTTATTTTCGGAAACCATTTACATAGTAAATAACAATAGCTACACCACTTTTAAAAAAAAATTGAAGGCTTTACATTTATGTAGCCAAGGATCTTTAAAAGAATCACTTGATGAGTTTGAAATTTCCAAGGTATTTCAAACCCAACAAAATGTACTCTTAAATGATAAACTTTCATTTAATTCAAATATATAAATATATAAAACTAAAAACAAACAGTATGAGTATGTATCAACCTACAAAAATTTGCAAAACTGCAGTAATTGCATAACTGCCATTTTATTCCACAGTAATTATTTTTGTGTCCATTGAAAAACGATCTATTTCAATTTATTCTTTGAGTTTCAAGATAAAGGAAAAAAAATTATTTTGAGATCATTTACAAACACGGTAATTTGATTGCTTGTTAGTTTCCTTAGGTGTTTGCAATTAATTTGTTTGAAATGTAAAACATATACTAGGTAGTAAGGTTAAGCGGATATTTTAGAAATAATTTTGGAATAGAGACATTGTAACTCAAGGGTATCGACAAAGGGTGCCACATTATCGACGTAAACCACTTTTCCTAAACATTATTCAGCATATGTGTTTTCAGACCTGGTCGTTAAAGAATCATTCTTGCATACTAAATAATATACCGTAAAAAAAGTCAATATGGTATCTATAGGAATATTCAAAGCTATTGAGTAATTGTGGTGATGGGATTCAATGCTCAACATGTTGATTTGATTAATATTGTTAAAATTTTATTTCACGTAATAACTCAAAAATTTTAAAAAGTAGATTAGATTCTTTTTGAACCAATAACACATTTATAGGACACATTTATAAGTTATCACAATTTATAAATTAAAATTATATGGATAACCTGGTTAAAATGGTTTCTAAGTGATTTATCGTTGAAAACATGTGATGGTTTGTTTAAGTTTTTTACGTTCGGGTGTCACCCCAAAACGGTTTCGAAGTGATTTATCGTTGAAAACATGTGATGGTTTGTTTAAGTTTTTTACGTTCGGGTGTCACCCCAAAACGGTTTCGAAGTGATTTATCGTTGAAAACATTGTGATGGTTTGTTTAAGTTGTTTACGTTCGGGTGTCACCCCAAAACGATTTCGCAGTGATTTATCGTTGAAAACATTGTGATGGTTTGTTTACGTTTTTTACGTTCGGGTGTCACTCCAAAACGGTTTGGAAGTGATTTATCGTTGAAAACATTGTAATGGTTTGTTTTAGTTTTTTACGTTCGGGTGTCACCCCAAAACGGGTGACACCCGGGGCGGACCGCCCCCCCCGCCCCCTCCTAGCTACGCCTCTGCACTGTTTGCATTTGTTTAAATTGAATTTTTTTACTTTAAACGGGTTTCAAATGATCAGTAATGTGTTGGTGAGACTAATTCTACAAGTAATGTACTAGTAACTTTCGATAGATGATGAACTTACTCTTAAAATTTATTACATACTGAACAGCGCCATTTAAGGGTTAAAAATTTAGGAAAAAAAAACATTTCGTGAATTTTGTTTTTGGTTACGTTTCTTTGGGTTTTTCGTAGTTACAAAACTTCTTTCGATGTACTTACAATGGCGACGACAGTTTGAAGCAGTGAAGCTGCAGTTGACAGCTGCTTTCTTTTAAAAAGACGAAACAACAAAGTTGCATTTTTCCAATTTTTCAATGGTCCTTAAAATTTATGTGATGGTTCTTGATCAAAACTGGGTTTCGAGTACTTTTCGGGTGCAAACCCGTCCATCGTATACCTGCATTGGGAGCAGATCACATATGTCTATCATGATACTGTAAAAACATTCAATCAACCATATAAAAACCGAGAAGAATACATTTGACTAATTTTAGTGAAAATAAATTCAGTAAATAAATTTTACCACATGTCACCCTTTCTGGAAAGAAAAATTCAAAAATCAATTTTTAAAAGGATGTACAGTCAGTAAAACAAGTTGTAATGAATACCGTGTATTTAGCTGATAATACAATCACATTCAAGAAAATTTGAGAAGTTGGGCACGCTGAGATTAAAATTTCGGATAGTTTCAATCTGTGAATCTATTATTTGCCATTGATTCAAACCTACATACTTCTACAATATTAGCCAACCATATTGACAAACACATGTATATGATACATTGATACATATATATACAGTTAATTTTTTTTTAGTTATATATACATATATCACATTTCTGTTTTTGTTTTTGTATATTTGGAAATTTTATGTTTATACTGTAGTATGAAATAATTACTACGCCTGTAGTATGTACTGTAGTATGAAATAATTAATACTTGAATTTCACAATACAATATTTAACTATATTTTGAATCGATAAAACTTAACTTTATTTTCGAAAAAGTATAAAACCGAAATTTAAGACCATAATGGTAAGTATCTTTTAGATTTTTCATTTATTTAATTTTAATAATCAATAAATTTATTTAATTTCAGTATATACACGTTAAGTAATATACAAGTACTAAGTCACTCCAGATCCCAGAAATTATTTCTGACCCAGTAGCTTCGTAGCAGGACAAACTTACTGACAACATGGTCAGAAAGGATTGAATAACGAAGAGGCTGATCCAAGAAGTGAATATCGATAAGAGTTCTCGCCTTCCCTTTCCTTTCAGAACAAATGAGATAAAACAGATGGACAGATAGTCAGAGAGTACCATAATCTTTAGTGCGAAGCACAAATTCTTTTCACAATCCTCTTTACAAATTCATATGCTAGAACCCCCTTATAACATACTGTAGAAAGACAACTCTTCGTTTCGATACTAGATCTTTGAGTTTATAAACAGCGCTACCCACTAACCTTAGGACCGTAGCCTCAACAAACTTTTGTTACAATTTTGCAGGTGCAAGCCCACCTGCACTATTTTATACAAAATTCCGTATGAATAACGTGTCACCAGAAAAAAAGACACTGCGTTGCTAGGCCGCAAGTTGGAGAATCATGGATCCTTGCAATGCACTCGTTATCGAATTAATTGGGTAACCATAATGCCCAGACTTCAGGTTTTGTAGCGATCCTACTATCAAAACATGTAAGTCTTTTACATACCACACCAGAAATTACTTTCAGGTCAGAGAACGCACCTTAAGATTTAGTGAGTGGATGTACCGATACCATATATGTCTTCTATAATTCTGTTTACATCTGGCTTATTTTGTTTCAATATCTCATCATGATTATAAAATGCAACAATAAAATCTTTGGGATATTCAGTAATATGGAAAAGCTTTTTTTTATCGGATTATGCAAATAAAAAAAACCATTGAACATTTTCACTTTATCTTTTAAGTTATCAATATGATACGAGCAACGATTTTTAATATATTGCATTATTGTAATTGTTCAGCAATCGCTTTGTGGTTTTGGCGTAACGTTTTATAGAAATAATTAATATTTTTTGCACTAACATTGGCTATTAAAGAAGCATGGAGAGTTGGATCAATTACAAACGATGAGGTGAGTCAAACATTTTAAATTTTGAATGGAATAATTATATTTGATGTGGTGGTGGTGATGGTCTTCGTTTCTCCGACTTTTGGCGTCGTCAGAGTACTTATTCTTAGCTCATTTGAATATGTCTACTTGTACTTTTTGCGAAGTAATTCAGCATTTGGGTAATTCTTTTACAAACCGAACACCTTTCTGATCGACACCTCTTCGATTTGGCTGAAACTTTTTTGTGGATTCAAAAAATGTGAAAATTTGCATCAAAACCACTTTTGTAGCTGAAAAACTGAACTTTGAGAAAAAAATATTTTTTAGAAAAAATATTAACAAATTCATATTGTTATAAACAATTTAATTGTTTAAATCAATTTTTAACAAATGCCCCAAAACAAATCAAATTCTTAGTATTCCCATTGTATTTTCCGTGAAATTTTACGACAAAAATATTTTTTTAAAATATGACACCTTTTCAATTATTATTCTTAAAATATTAATTTATGTAGCACGTAACGACCAAAAAAACGGTTTTTGCTAATAAAACAAAATTTGTAACTTGTATCAAAAAAAGTTGAATGTAAAAGTTGTAGATAATTAAAAGATCTACAACTTTTGTTAGAACTAGTATTCGACATAAGCTCAAAATTTTAAATTAAATTGCAAAAAATGTTACAAATCATCTTTGTTACAATTATTTATTGAAAATTTGCATAAAAAAAATTTATGGGTAATTCCTTTTCAAACCGAATTGCCTGACATGCTAGAAAACAAATCTTGATTGAAAAAAAAATTATTATCAATCGTTGGGAAAAAAAATTCATCCAGTGCGCCACTAATTTCAACATGTATCTGGAGAAATTGTTAAATTTAACTCGTGGAGTTGATTTTCGTTCACTTTTCTCAGTTCAGAAGCACTTATAGTATGATGTGTCAATTTGAAGGGATTTAAACATCCGTCAGATCGAATATTAGTACCTTGCAATGTTCGTGCCTCTTTCCGTGACATTTTTACACTGACACACGAAACGAAGCGGAGAGTAATAAAAAAAGAATTATATTGCCTTAAACTTTAACTTTAGCCAATATTTAATATTTAAAAAACAAGATTTTTTGGTCGTTATACGCGCTATATACATTAATATTTTATGAATAATAATTGTAAAGATACCATATTTTAAAAAGATGTTTTAGTCGTAAAATTTCATGGAAAATACAATGGGAATACTAAGAACTTGATTCGTTTTGGTGGCTAATACAACAGACAGGTTGAAATTACGTGGCGCTCTGGATGGATTTTTTCCCAACGCCTAGTAATAATTTTTTTTTTTAATCAAGATTTATTTTCTAGCATGTCAGGCAATTCGGTTTGAAAACGAATTACCCATAAATATTTTTTATGCAAATTTTCAATAAATAATTGTAACAAAGATGATTTGTAAAATTTTTTGCAATTTAATTTAAAATTTTGAGGTTATGTCAAAAACTAGTGCAAACAAAAGTTGTAGATCTTTTAATTATCTACAACTTTTACATGCAACTTTTTTTGATACAAGCTACAGATTTTGTTTTATCAGCAAAAAACCGTTTTTTGGTCGTTCGTGCTACATAAATTAATATTTTAAGAATAATAATTGAAAAGGTGCCATATTTTAAAAACATGTTTTTGTCGTAAAATTTCACGGAAAATACAATGGAAATACTAAGAACTTGATTTGTTTTGGGGGCATTTGTTAAAAATTGATTTAAACAATTAAATTGTTTATAACAATATGAATTTGTTAATGTTTTTTCTAAAAATATTTTTTTCTCAAATTTCAGTTTTTCAGCTACAAAAGTGTTTTAGTAAAAATTTTGTAGCTCTTATAGATTCTGAACTATGAATTTTTGAAAATGAGTCTCCAAGCAAAAAAACTCGCCATTCTGATATATTCGATCACTTGTATTATAAAAAATATAAAAAAAAAAATTATTTTGACACGTTTCTCTTTTTTTCGACACAGAATCCGCAATAAAAGTTTCAGCCAAATCGAAGAGGTGTCGATTAATTTTCATCAAAATCCGTTCGGTTTGTAAAAGAATTACCAATTTGTGATGAACTGAGGAGTTGTATTATGGAATTCACAGACTGGAGCTAGTTGAAAATTTAATCTCAAGTCATGCAGCTCCTCAAATGCTCCTGATGGTGATTCCATTATCAGGAATGAAGAGTGTTCATTACAAATGACAGCCATTTATTGTCCGAATTTATCATCCAGTAAAATTATGGTACTGGCCGAGTTATAGTGACCAGTACTCAGCCATTACTGGTCTCCAGTAATGGACCATTACTGGACCAGATGAACAATCCTGTATGGGATAGAACAGTATCTATTACCTTTTTTAGAGAAAGTATTACAGTGGGCCAGTTGAGTGAAAACTCAAAAGCTAAAAATATTATTTATTCCATTGCCATACAGCTCATGAATTAAAACAACAACAAATAACTTTTGTATGAAAAATTTACTTTTTTTCTTATCTTGAGCAGAAATTGATTAAATATATTTTGAAAGTATACCTCAAGCAAAACTTCCTGTAAGTTATAGTTAATGAATAACACCACACATGTACTAAACTACCAATTTTCAATCTACTCCATTTGTAACCACAGACTTTTTTTTTTGGAAACCAACAGATAGAAATCAATAAAGACTTAAAATAATTATCTGTCAAATGAATAAACAAATCAATATATCAAATCTTATTATTATTTAATTCCTCTTCGTTTTCTTATTTTTTTTTCTTAACATATATTTTTGTCACTATTTTCTTGTTGAAGAATATAAGAATACAATAAGACTACAAAAAGTAAAACAAAATATAAATTAAATTAATTATTATTTTAATTTTTTTGTTTAAATAATAAAAGAATATGAAAAAAGTCAAACGGTGACATTTCATCATTTTTATCGTTAATTTGAGTAGCTATGAAATTAATTTTTATAGGGTGGTCATTTTCAGGGGAAAAGCGCAAAAACTAGCTTCTTTGTAATTTCTATATATCACGGTAAAACTTTTTCTAGATTTTTTAACATAAAGGTAGTGTTCGGTCGTACAATATCATAATAAATATTACGATCTTTTACGTAAAATTTTTTTCTTCTAACATCACTTCGTTGAATATTACGTCAAGCCGGACCGAACAGTCAAAAAATAAAATTTATACGTCAAACTTTATAGGTCACTTTTATTTCAATTAATTTTATCACTAGAGATAAATTTAGCCTGAAAGCCACAAAACCAATTTTATTAAGAATAAATATCACAAAAATGTAAGCATAAGCAAAACAAAATCAAAAGCGTTAAAAACCAAAATAATAGTACATTTTGATGCAAGGACGTAAAGCTAAAGATTTTGGACGTATGTGGGACGTATGTTGAGTTTGCAAATCGAGGCACTAGCCGTGATTTGCACCCACATTAAGTCCAAAATAGCTTACGTCCGTGCGTCATACACTTTTTTTTATTCGCCGCTAGCAAAATATTATAAAAAATGGTTTCTTCTAAATCAAAGTTAAAATTTTGTATAAATTTTGAAAAGAAAATATGTTGAACAAGTAACCTTTGACAAAATATTTGTTATTTTTTTCAAAATAATTGTATAACTATGACAACAAATATTAAAAATAATTTTAATTGGATAATGAAATTTTGAATTTAAAAGTTGCTTTGATAAAAATGTCTGTTTTTTAACTTAATTTTAACAAATATAAATGTTTTTACTATTTTGGACGTAACTATGACAACAAAATATATGGGTAAAAAGTGATACTTTACGGCCGTATATCACAGTAATAAAGTACCACTTTAATATGTAGGCGAATAAAAAGTATTTTTATTGTCACCTAAATTCAAAACATTTTGACATTTAAAACCAGCAAAAAATCTAATTTTTTCGTGATAAATGACTGCGTGTAGTACTTCAAAAAATCATGATTTTTTTTATCACGTTGTCTAGACCGAACACTAGAAAAGTGACATCAACAAATCTGTAAGTTCCAACACTTTAATAATTTTATCCCATTACAGTATGACCCCACTACCTTTTGAACCACATTGTATCATAAATATTTAAACAATTTATATATTCAGTTATTTTTTGTTCAATATTTTTGATGGATCTATGTGATGTAGCTACCATCCAGTTTTCATGCTGTGCCACTCCCTCTCTTTAATAATAAAAAAAAAACAAACAAACAACAAAATAAAAAAATTAAATACAAATAAATAATAAACAGATTCAAATTAAATTAAATTAAATATTTATAACATTTAATTTATGACAAAAATGAACTATAATTTAATATTTTAATTTGATAAAATTCTTTTCTTAATTTTTGTTTTCTTCTTATTTTGTTGTTTGTTTGTTTAGTAAAAATTCAATCCAATTATGTTTTTATTTAAATTTTGTTTCCTTACATTTGTCTTTTGTGTTTATTTCTAAAAAAACATGATAACGAATTTAATTGGAGTTAAGGTAGTCTTGTTCGAAGTAAGAAGTAAGATGAATTATTAATGAATCGGACCAATATTATTTATTCAGTTTTCAAGTAAGGATTTTTGTTATATTAATTTTTAGATGTGATACGACGCTTGATGTTTAAGTGTTTCAAACTGAAGGCTATAAAGGTAGGACTACTTTCAATATAACAAATAAATTTGTTTTCCAAACTAACTGTTGTTCTTATTTAAACATTATAAGACTTGATTATTGAGACTACGGTACCCTGCAGTGATTATGAATTAAAATATAAGAATAATTACGATATTATAATACAGAACAGGTTTCCACTGAAAATTAGTAATCATGAGAAAAGAAATTCAAACAATTTCTTGCAGTTTATATTGAAAGTAAATATTTTTTAAATCCATAAAATACTCTGATATGGAATTCAACAACTTTTGCGATGTTTTAATTACTCTTCCCAGATTTTGAAAGTTTTAATTTAAGCAATGTGACTACAATTGGTTGATCATTGAAAAAACCTGTTTTTGAATTTTAAGTTTATTTTTAAGAACTTAATTTTATTGATTCGTACAAGCAACGCAACATTTGATTATTTAAGTTGGGCAGTGATTGGCAGCGCATGATCAGTTTGTTTTTGAGTCTCGTTGCTGGTGTTGTTTGTAACTCATCAGAGTACTGTTTTAAATTTTTGATGAATTCAGATTGAAGCTTAAAAGGTTTTTTGTAGAATCGAAAAAATTGCTGTGACGCTTTTATCGAACTCCCAAAAGTAAGTTCCGCAAAAGTGGTTTAAATTTCTTCGTTGGAAGACTTTCTTTACCCAAGAAGAACTAAAAGTAAAATATGTGTCCGTCTGTACGATTATGTCACATAATTGCAGATTTCAATCACACCATTGCAGTTTGGGTTGTAGCTGGTTGCTCGAAATCTATTGAAACCTATAGATAAGAGATTAGTTAGTTAACTGTTAACTAACTTAGTTTTAATAACTCTGAAAACAGTTTCTATTCGAATTATGTTTCACAATTGAATCTGATACATTAAATATAGGTATAGCAATCAATAAATTAAACACAATGAATTCGACTGTTGCTGCATTTTTTCTGGATCTGTAATTGCTCCCGGCCACCACATATTAATGTATCTATTAACGTAAGGCAATGGCGTTGGTTTGCCATCGGAATGTAATCAATGATGTCGAGATGGATTTGTGAGAATCGCTGTGACGGAATTTAAATGTTCCAAAGAATGACTTAGTTTGCTATACACATTGGAATTTTGACACGCATTACAATCTAGTGCAATGATTCACTTTTATTATAGAAGATCAAATTACGTGTTTAGCTAATAATTTGGTACCTGAACACAACACCAGCATATGAAAGGCAATGAAATGCATCAAAAACACTATCACGAAATTATAAAGCAATAAATTTTTTATTGAAAACGATCGCAAGAGTTGAGAATCATTAAAAGTTTTATTGCTTTTCTTGAACGTTTTTGTGATTGAAGTAATATAATCAATTTTCTCTGGAATTGGAATTTAAAACTAGGCATGTTTAGTGTTTATTATAATAATTTATATATTAACCTCTTTGAACATCCGAAGATACCCATGCCAACTAGAATTAGAATTCAAACTACTGTTTCTCTGAGAAATTTATGAACATTAATTTTAAAATGTTGGGGATTAAAATTATCAAGTAAGGAATTCCACGTAGGTAAGGAATTCCAAAGATTCGTTTCGTGACTGAGTAAAAGTACCGATGAAAGGCTACAGTTCTACATTTTGTTATGTGAACCACAGAAGCATTGACCGCTGTTGCTGCTCTGGTTTGACGCAAAAAATTTGCCATATGTAATATATGATAGATAACGACATTGTCGACACCAGAAATATACTGGATATCCGTGGTAATTTCCCAATGTAATTCAGATTGCAAAATATTGTCTATTTTGCAATCTGAATTACATTGGGAAATGAAGCTTTTAAAATTTGTATAAAATAAAAGATTACTGGTCGGTGAATAGTGTAAACCCACGACCTTCTAATGAAGAACGGAAGCCTGAGTATGCGTGAGTAATTATCTGTTGTATTTGCGCTGAGTGTCACGTATTTCAGGTGAGTCATCAACATAAATAGAAAAACCAAGTGGTTACCATGTTGCTTCGACAAACCGATGTAAAACAACCCAATTGCTGATGCGTCAACTATAATTGCCAGTCCAGTTGAAGATGATGGATGAGCCAATAATGTTACATTGCACTATCCCAGCTAGCACAGATTTTGATTTGTAACATAAATATGTAACAATTCGGTTACAATTCAGTTTTTTGAAACGAATTTAGTCACATATAGGTTATATTACAGTTTCGACTAAGCGATTGGCAACAAATCATTCGGCTCAGTTACAATACTGTTTTTATTTTGTGTACGGAAAAATACACTTGTTGTTAAAATGTTTCATAAAAGTTGCAAAGGAAGAAGTTATGTTCAAGTTAAATTAACGTTAATAAAACTTTTATTTTTGCAGCGCATCTTAAAAATGTTATTTGATTGTAGTTGTCACAAATTCAGTAACGGGCTAGCAACCATGATGTGACTAACATATTTTTCTCAAATTACTGTTACAACGACGTTGCAGCGAGATTTTTATTTAGTTGCAATGACAGGAAAAACAAGGACGCTACAATGAGGTTGTTATACAGTTGCAATGACAGAAGAAGATCGAGTACTATAATTTTAGATAGCCAATTAGTAACAAGGACGCTGCAATGAGGTTTTTATTTAGTTTCAAGAACTTTGAAAGCAATATGTCTTGAAGCTGTATGTTTGCCATATTTTTCGTTGTTCTATGTATTTCCTACACCATGCGGTTTTATTTGAGAAAAGTCTAATGCGATATCCTATAGTATTATTTATTTAATCTAACAATTTACAGAGCAATATGACACAAGGAGCGTTACAAAATGTATTTAGATATATATTCGTGAATTTTATGGGTATAATAAAAATTCGAAAATTTTCCAATTTTCCAATTATTTTCCGAAGTTTCCATTTTTGGTTGGCGCGTAATACAGAGGTAAAACAACCACACTCATCGACCAAATGGCATCCGTTATAAAATTTAGGTCTAAAAATCATGAAAATTTTCATTTTCAAAGTACTTATTGAGTAAAGTCTGACTTTTAAAACTTATAAAACTCATAAATTATTTCAATAAAAATCATGTAGAGGAATACTTATTAAAAACATTTTTAAAACATAACAAAATATACAACTGAAATAAACCAAAACATCCGTTGTTGCATCTTGTTGCGTGCAACTTCAGTTTGTTACAACAGCACATTTTAAACATAGCTATAACACATTTGTCGTCTAATTGCGACCAAAGTTGTATTAAAATATACCGTAAATTCTGCTTTTCCTATCGCAATGGAGCTACAGGTGCGTTACATATCTAATCTTGCGACTCTTTTATTTGTTACATTAGCTCTATTGCTACAAATTTGTGCTAGCTGGGATTCCACTAATATCCCTTTATCAAATTATGTCACAAGATTTGATCTGTCACCGTGACCCGTAGGAAACGTTGGTAAAAGTTAAACATACTTAAAAATCTTTGAAGTTGTATAACTGTATTGGGACTGTCAAAGTCTTTAATATATGTTCAAGATTGTTTAATATATCATGTTCAAATACTAAATGGCCAAGGACCTTAATTTCGGATTTGGCAAATATCGATTCATCTGAATTAATTACAAGCCTATTTTCCGAAAATCTATGAAAAATCATATGTAGACGTTTTAGGTGCTCTTTAAGAGAATTTAATGCAAATAAAATATCATCTAGATATATACGAAGTAGAAAATAAATCCGAAAAATCAATCTTTGGAACGATTTTTGCAGTATACCTAAGACCAATAATAATTTTGCAAAACTCAAAGAGATCAAAAAGAATAGATATTGCAGTCTTAAGAATGTCTGCCGAATACATTGAAATTTGATGGTATATCTAAACTAATGCAATTGATGGAAAGACTATGGATCCCTCTATAATTGATTCAAAAAATCTTCGAGTAATTGGATATCGACAGGGAACAGCAATTCTGTTTAATGCTTGCAAATCTTCCTGTTGATAATGGACTGGATAAAGCGCTATTACTAGAACGTAGGGCTTTATACATACGTAAATTAAAATTGAATTTAAGGAATTCATTTGGCAGAACCAAAGACAGTTTAAATTATATTGCGATTGTGTAAACAGTTCAAGTCGAAATGCGATAATTTTAACAGCAAGTGATTCGATTAAATAATAGGAAAATTTGAATCAATGGTTTAAGTGCTTGAATAGAAATATTTTATTTATGTATTATTTTTGGACCATGTGTTTGCACTGAAATATTCGCCGATAAAAATAGAAAAGATAAACCGTTCCCTAATCAGTAATGGCATCCAGAAATAATTTGGAAATAACATATATTGAAATGTTAAAAACGTGGCAACATAATTTGTTTATATAATTGATATTTTAGTGCGTTTTTCCTCTACGTACAATACATCATTATTATATAACAGTTAATGCTATATGATATAATGTTACATTTTAACTTCAACTTGCACGACTGTAAATTTGTTCTTATTAAAGCTTCCGACGGTAAAAATTGATTAATATCACTAATAGTACATTATGATGCTAGGACGTAAAGCTTAAGATTTTGGACGGATGTGGAGTTTGCAAATCGAGGCGCCAGCCGAGATTTGCACCGACATTAAGTCCAAAATAGCTTACGTCCGTGCATCATATACTATTTTTTATTCGCCGCAAGCAAAATGTTTTAAGAAAAGTTGTTTATTCTAAATCAAAATTATAAATTTTCATAAATTTTAAAATAAAAATATGTGGAACAAGTAACCTTTGACAAAATATTTATTATTTTCTCCAAATTATTGTGTAGCTATGACAACAAATGATAACAACTATTTAAATTGGATAATGAAATTTTGAATTTGAAGGTTGCTTTGATAAAAAATTTTATTTTTCATAGAATTTAAACAAATACAAATGTTTTTTAATTTTTTGGACGTATAGGTATGACAACAAAATAAACAGTTGAAAAGTGATACTTTAAAGCCGCAAATCACAGTAATAAAGTAACACTTTAATATGTAGGCGAATAAAGAATATTTTACATGTCTCTTTTAGAAAACTTTATGAAAAAGAGAGTGAAAGGTCGCTTCCATACCGAAAATTACGATGGACGATTTGGGTTTTGTAATTGAAGGCAAACGAGGGGAAACATTTGTAGGGTTCATTCTATAGACCAGGCAGTTCACCACCAGTTCGTCCAAAATTTTGAAAGTTCATGATTTGAAACAAGACAACATAGTCGACACAAAGTGTTCTGGTGGAACAAAAACTATGTCAAACAAAAGCAAAGGTTTTTACAAAAAAATATTAAAATCATTGAGACCATCTTAGAGCGTCCCAAATTATGCGAGCCCGGAAAAGCAAGAGCTTGTAGTGTGCCTGAATAGCCCTAATTTATCGAATGACGCTAGCATTTTCTCATAAGAGAACATATTCAGAGTACATATTCAACACCATTTTTGAGCCTATACCTTGAATATCAATGAGGTGAGGACTAACTTGGATAGAAACTACTGAACACTGAATTGAGTTATATATTTTAGATTTTCTAAGCCAGAAGGGTTTGAATCAAAACGATCCGCGAAGAAGCTTGATTTTTTTGTTATGTCAATGCCGATTAAATCTCTTCCAATTATAGATGCAATAGAAAATTTATTTCTTAACATTGGTTCTTCTTTTGTTTGTACATATGGTTCTATAATTTTGATTTTGTTTTTCTTAAGCGACTATGAAGCCCGAAGGTGACATATAGACAGAGACTTGTAAGTTATTCGTCCCCAGTAGGACATAATTGTGATGTTGTGCCAATTCATAATCCAAGCGTCACTATGAGATTATTCACATGATTTTGGCATGTTCGTACTTCCTAGTCTTAACATTTATCTTTAGTCATAGCTGACTTATGTCAAGAACACAACATCAGTAAGAAAAATGCTCGTTGAACATTGGCTTGATAAACGAATTCCTTATTGCAGTTTTGCTGACCTGTTTTCATACATATATTCTTTATAGCCTATCAATCAGCGCATCTAAGACATTCAATAGTATGAATAAAATTATGAAATTGATTGGTTTTAATCTTTTTGCTTCGCAATAGTTATATATTTACCTGATTTTGGCAAACAAGCCATGAAAATTCGAAAGAGTCAAACTCCTATTATATACAAGCATATACTTACTAAGCCAAATCCCATCCGGAGATTGGATATTTATAAATTGATATGATTTTGCTTGATTTTGATTTTTTTTTGACATGACTTGCGTTTTTGTTGTTCCCTCGTGATGAATTTCGCCATATACCTACAAGTATATCATACCTGATGTTCCATAATGGTATCGCCTCCGAGTTTACTTTAAAGTAAAAGGGACCTCACCTTGTTGACGATGGGAGAAGATAAAAGTGACAGGTGCAGGAGCGAGTCTCGAGGACGTGGAAACCAATGAGGATGAGGGGTTGTTAATGGATGAAGGGGTGGATACGCCCCTTTCCTACAAATTCTAATTCTGGCGACAGGAAGCTTGTGCGTGGTTTAAGTGACTGTTCATATCGCCATAGCTGTGGTGGCTAGGACATTCAATAAGAAACGACTAGAGTTCAAGCTGATACAGGAACCCAAAAAAAGAAGTGGGGCCTTGCAAACAGCAAGACGAAGGTAGTATAAGACTCTAATGTAAACCCACCTATATAAAGCGTGCATTATGAACCTTAATTGTATGTGTCTTTCAGATTTTTTTACCAGGGGCTTGGTCATATTAACTACCAACACACTCGGAGGCATTTACTGCCAGGAATTAGAATCAGCATATTGTGCAGAGGACCAGGTAATGATACCACTTACATATGTACAGGGGCTTGTGGAATGGTGCAAAAAGAAAAAGTGCCCTCTTAACATCGTGTGTGATGCAAATACTCACAACGGTCAACGATGCGAGAGTACGAAACGGATACAAACCAGAGAGGTGAGTTTTTGTTATATTGTAAAATTAAATTAGGGTAAGTCACCTCAGGCTTACCACACCTGTAGCAATAAAGCTTTATCTGCTTCCTTGGACAGTCTTTGGCCAAGTAACCAATGTCCTTGCATCTATGGCAAATAGGATGCTCGTGCATTGGTGATGTCATTTGTATAGCAGGTCTAGAATTAGATGATTGTCTCCTAAGCAGGCGTGGTGGTACTGCATATTCTTCCACATAAGAATGATTGCTAGATGGTCCTGACTCATCATCCTCGGTTTGGTGAATTTCACTAATCCGCAGGTGACCAGGTGTTGCGTTTTTGAGTTCAGACGTCATCCCTTCACGTACAATTTCGATTATTTCACTCTCCGGGAATGGTTGTACCAACCGTCTGTTTAGTGAACTGACCTCGACAATGAATTCGTATATACCTTCTCTTGGCTTCATCTTTCGGTTGAGAAGTGCTCTCAACACCGCTTTGTCGTCCGTGAGAGTTCCGAACGTCCGGAATAATCCTTCTCGAAGTACTGGGTAGGTAACCACCTGATACTCATGAGTGAGATTCAGGGAGTATCGATCCGCGGCCCCTCGAAGGTATCGGAGAACCATTGACGTTAGATCATCCCAGTTCACCCGATCTCTTCGGGCGGCTGCTTCGATCTTATGTACGAACTCATGGGCATCAGGTGATGACCCAGCCCCAGCAAAGAAGGGCAGTCAACTTGAATAGAAATGATTTAAGTTCCGATGTCGATGTTCCCGGTACTCTTCACGTTGAACCACTGGAGCTGGTGCTGCATGTGTCGGTGGCACTTGATGGTAGGGAGGTGGAGCTAGAGCTTGATCATTGAAAAGGTCGTTCACCTGCGATGATGGACTTAATTGCACCTGAGCAAAGTCAGTAACGATAGGATTTTGATGGTAGTGACTATAGTGATCCTCTCTTTGTGTTGGTCGACGCTCTGTCATGCCATGGATCAGATCTCCAAGTGGTTCCAGGTGTATTGGAGTTGATCTGCCTAATGGTTCTTGGAATACTTGTTTCCTTTGAGGTTGTTCATCTCGACTCCTACTGCTACCTGCTGGTTGATTAAGTAAAATGTTAATCCTCTCCCAGGCTGATGTTAAGTAGGTAGTTGCAAAGTTGCTATTTGGAATCACCTCTTTTCTGCTTCCCAATCGTTCCGTTCTATCCACGTAGTGCTTAAAACGGTTTATTAAACCTTGGAATTGATGTTGATCCACAGGTGGAACAAGACCCCTCGCTTCGCGAGATAAGAATATTCCAGCAGTGACAATCATCTCGCTTTCTTCGAAAAGACTCATAGCGTGAGATTGTGTTGATATGCGTGCGGCTGGGTTCGACACAGCTTCGCGCAACTCCTCCATCCAATTTCCACTGTCAAAGAGAATACTTCGAAGCAAACACTCGACGGCCAACTCAGCATCGTCTCGCCCAAAGAAGGGATGATCTATTGAAAACACTACCCTTTTATGTTACTGTTAGGATAGATGGGAGAAGATAGGAGAGAAAGCGGACCAGTTCAGTTACCCAAAACTCCGAACACAAAAACAAAACGCAGCCAGAAAAAAAAAACAAATCCGTGGCCTCGCGACAATATACAACGTCAATAATTCGATAGAAAAAAAAATCCAGAAAGCAAAGCGGATCGCGAAGTACGTTGACCTGTGCAATGAATCAAAAATACCCCTGTACAAGGGATCTACAATTTGTATCAAAATTTAAAATATTCTTTGTTGTAAATATAATTGTTTATTTACCGTTCAAATGAAAATTTTTTATTGATTTATTCATGTGCAAAGTAAAAATAGTGATATACTTATACTATTTAGGAAAATTTCATATATTTATTTAGTATGTAGAAATATTTGTTTATTTATTCAAGTTTTTATTTATTTATATGTAAACATAATTTTATTTATTTGTAAAATATCGTATTTATTTATTTATTTAATCTATAAAAGAAGATTTTATTTATTTATTTATGTTTAGGAATTTAATTTATTTGCAACAAGGAAAATATTATTTATTTATTTATATAAGAGTAAGAGACCCTCCCGATTGAAATTCACGTTCGTATTAAATTTAAATAAAATTTAGATGCTGTTGAGGAAAGATCAAGGAGGAAGATCGAACTCGCGATCTCCCTTCAGAAACGATATGTGAGGACTAGAATAGATAAAGGTCAAAAAATCCTCTGTCTACATTCTATAACCTCCCAAAAGTTGAAAAGAAATCAGCAGCTGGTTTAGATCTCAGCCTATTTGTCTACTTCTACAAACCAGGTATTGGGTTCTTTCACCACCTAACCTAACAAAAGAAAACTAAAACCTAATATCGTTTCTGGAAGCAGACACCGAGCACCAACCCCCAGGTCTTTACCTACCTAAAAACACTAGTCTATTTCAAAGATGGTTGATTGTTAAAAAAAGTAAAATAAAAAAAACATATTGTAACGTTTCTTAGCCGAGTTATAATTATTTAGTTCGATCACTAAATCAGGAAATTTAAAACACAATGGATTTTCTAAACGTTATAATTTTATTCGTTCAAGATTTTACAATAAAAATATTTCTCCTATTACTATTCCCCTTTTAGTTCTTCTTGTACTAACAATGTTTCACTACTTATAATTCTTTTATACTTGTTCACAATATCACTTTTAACTTTCTACTTATAACACTTTTAATTTTACTTCGCCTTTATCACTGCTAAATTTTTATACTTTTTGTATCACTAACAATTTTATACTAATAATATCCTCGAAGAACACCTCTTATATATACTACATGAAATAGCCTCGAAACTGCTGTGATGTTCTAGATAGAACACACCCTTTTGTTCCTTACTTTATCAACAATAAGACGATCTTCAAATATTGACACCTAGGTGTGAAATCTATTCTTTTCAATTGTTTTATTTACCAATTTTTATTTCGTTAACCAATCCTTATTCGATAAAACAAATACTTCCTATTAAATGTTTACTTTGGTTGCATTGTTACCTTTTGTATCTTTTGATTTTTATATTTGTAGAACTAACGAGAATTTTCTTGAAAGTTCTATTGTTTTTGTGTTCTATCATCTTCCATAATCGTCTCAATATAATCACAATAATCATAATTAAGAAAACAAATTCCACCTAAGGATTAACAAAAAATAGAAAGGTTGATTTAAAAAAAAAATTAATTCATCAACCCCTAACGAAATCCAAGTAGAGAAGTACTCACTAATATATTACTCCAAGTAGAGTTCAACCGGGCAAACGTCAACTTCACTACTCATTATTCAAAAATTTACTTTTCTATTATCCAAATCAGTGTGAGTGTTTTGGAAAATAAATACCGTTTTTGTTTCAAGGCGCCATCTGTTAATTTTGGACTTTCATCACGATAGCTGTTCATAGCTACTGTATGACAGGCTAGTAATCAAGACACGCGAATTTAGATCAGGAGGAAGTCTTAACAATACTGTAAATCTAACCGATCATTATTATGCCCTTACTAATGGTTTGAACACAAATTTATTGAGACTCAGATTTGTACTCAATCTATATAATCAATTATTATGAAAGAAAAATATAATTCACGTAATAAGGAAATTTAATTTAAATATAATACTAATTACTTAAAAATAACTCACATATAGGTTTAACATTGGCTTGAGGTTGGATGTCCTTGTTCGTCCTTCAAATAATCTGTATAATTCCGTTGTTGTATATATTATCCACTTTTGGAACGGTAACAGACAATATATATATATATCTTAACGATACCAGCAAACTCGATCTCATATACTTCAGACCAACTCGATGTCTCCCCACTGATACTTTTCGTTACCACGTAGATCTTGACTTTCACAAAAAAACCAATATAACACTACTTCTCTGTCACTAACTGATTATATAGGTTATTATTATATTATATAGGCTTGAGGTTGGTTATCCTTGTTCGTCATTCAAAAAAAATACAATTCCGTTGCTGTATATATTATGCGCTTCTGGAACGGTTGCAGACAATATATAGGTTTCTTAACGATACTATCCATTATCCAAATCGAATATCCAATGGAACCAACTCGATGTTTTAAATGTTTTGTCTATGTTAATGTTTTATGTACTTCTCGTTGCCACGTAGACCTTGATTTTCACTAAAAACCAATATGTATGTATGACACTACTCCTCTGTCATTAACTGATTAACAATAAAAACACCAATTTATGTCCTATTTATATAATTGGTTAACTATAGTGATTTGTACATATGATGTATAATAATGGTAAAATAACAATTTTTTTTATCGTTTATCCTTATATTTTATTTTACAATTTTTAATGGTTGATTTTCACAAATCGTTTTAAGTTTTAATATTCAAAAAAAAACAATTTATTTAACCATAAGGTAGAAACACAACACGGACGATAACGTCGGACGATATAAAAAACGTCTACAATTTCGCTGTTGTAACCACAACAAAGGCGTCAGCGTGAAAAGCTATCAAAAATAAAATGACATAAACTAAAATACTTTGTTCTTTGTCAAAATGAATTTCACAAATTTCAATTTTAAAAATAACTAATTTTTACTAATAAATAAATACTAATAATTTTTCTACTAATAACTAATTTTAAAAATAAAATACAATATACAAATTAAGAAAACATATAAATGAATAAAACCGAACTTTGAACATAAACTGAAAATTCAGTTGACAACTCAAAACAAAACGATTACAACCTCAGAAACGCGAAAAACATCAGAAAATCATATTTTTCAGTTGGCGGCACTGTCACAATAACATTAAAAATTACCCTTGCAGCCAAGTAAAAATAAAATTGATATCTAGCAATAATCATCGCCGACGATAAATTAGAAATAGAATCTAAGTTTTCTCCGACGAAAAAAAACTTTTTCGTTTATCGCTGTAGTTGTGTTTGAAATGTATGTATCCTGTGTATTCTAATGTTACTAACGTCGTCGGACGATTTCGCCCGTGTTGTGTTTCTAGCTTTAGGCTTCATTGCCAAAAACTTGATTAATTTTTGTTTCCGAAAACTAAATTCTTATTCTGAAAGGCGATCTTTTTGATCCATTGCCCAGGTCATTGTCACTTTTACATATCATGCTCATAGTATTTAACGCGCTCTTGTTTTTCTGTAATAGGAGAGTTTTATAACAAAAAATAGGAAACGAAATAGAAATGTTCATAGCTTGATGCATTTAAAAATTTTCCATAAAATAAATTGTACAATGCAACGAGGCATTTAAAAGTTTTCCATAAAAATAAATGGTACAACGAATTCAACGAAGCATTTAATCTAGTTTGTTTCACACATGCTAAGCAAAATTTGTTGATTCAGATTTTTAAGGGTTGTACAATTGCAGTTCATCCGAGGTTCAAGCTGAAATTATGCTAAACCTGAGATTCTGTTCAGTTACGCGTTGTACAATTGCGGTTTAGTCGCGAGTGTGAGCTTAAGCCAGGGTTCAAGTTGAGCGCCCAAATTTGTTGATTCAAATGCGGTTCAAGAAACTAACCTAACTTTTTTCGAAAAAAAAAAAAAAACAATCAAATCAATTTCGTTGGAAAACAACAAAAATAATAATTCTGACTAGTATTTGGCGAAATAATCTTGAGAAACACATCTCACATCTTGCATACAGACGACTTCTTCAGTAGATTAGGGATTTAGAAAACTTAACCTCATCTTTAGAACTTAAGATTTAGAACTTAACCATAATCTTACTTGTACAACCCATTGTCATTTAAGCTTAAGCTCAACCTCCTATCGGGTTCTACTAAGCTTTAGCTTAAACTGCTATTGTACAACCGGCCCTTAATAGGATAAACTAAACCACTATTATAATGGCATATTTTGTTTTGTTTCATACTATGGTTTGAGCACAATCGATGACGTTAAATGAATTTAAAACAAAATACGTAAAAACAAGTCTGGTTGGAGGCTTGTCTTGTAGTAAAAGAAAAACAAATTAAAGTGATGAATGAATGTAAATTATTCATTTACGACAAATTGCCGCACAACATGCTTAGAACTAGAGTAGCAGAAACTAAGGCATGTGATTGTAACATTACCCTTACAACCGCTAGGGGTTGTCAAAAAGTGCGACTGGGGTCTTATCACCCTTTATGTGAAGTCTGTGGGTGGATAAAATTCTTACTATAAGTAATCAGGGAATTAAATGTCTTGGGTACACGGATGACATAGTCATTATCGCCAGAAGAACGTTCGAAGAAACCCTCTGTGATATTGTACAGAACGAACTGAATCTAGACCACACTTTGTGCACATCTGTTGGATTAAATCTCAATCTGAGTACAACCACCATGAAAAGAAAACTTTCCATGCAACCCGTCAGCATGAAGGCTCCATAATAGAATATGCACAGAATACAAAATATCTGCGAGTAATTCTCGATAGCAAACTCCTGTGGAGAAACAACATAAAAACAGTGGAAAAGAAAGTCATGAGAGCTCTGATGATATGCGAAAACATGACGAGGTGGCAAATTTGGTATACATGCTATCAAGGTGGATGTATACCATGATAGCTGTATTGGAGGCTGTGTCAGCAAGCTGAACAAGCTTTTAAGTAGTAACAAAGTAACAGTTTACTGGGTACCTGTCATGCGGGTATTGCGCCCTGCAGGTAACGAAAAGGCCAAAAAATTACCAAAATTGGATCGTTCAACCAAAAGAGAGCAGCAATGTGCTTTAAGTTTTACAGGAACAACACAACCTAAAAATACTGACAGGGGTTCTTACAGGGCACTGTATTGTGGAACTATGATCTACACGAGAAGGTTTCATCTGGGGTAGTATTATTTTGACGTGCATGATGTGCATAAACTTAAACCTCTCCATATCTTGAAGTTCCTATAAGAGGCTGAATTGAAGGAGATGCTCTAACTGGGTATTCAAAAGGGAGTATGAGGGTGGTGTACAATCATTTTAACCGCAATACAACATATCACAACCGAATATATTCTAATCCATTTCAAATCGTCCTGTTAACTAAAAAACATAATTGTATTGTATTAGAAAAGACATATAAAAACGTACTAATATGGATTTGATTACTAGTCAGACGTTTGATTCTCTTGTCGAATTTAAGCTGAAATTAGCACTTTCGAATTCAATAATTGAAATCATTCTTCTAGATGCTTGAGTCAAACCAGTCTGATTGTTTTTTTTTTCTTACAAAGAAATCAGTCATGCAGATACAACAACTAGACCTATATCATTGTCCCATTTTTTTTTTAAACCGATAAAGAACTTTATCTTTCAACAATACAAATTCTCGCATCTAAGAACAAATCTTGTAAAAAATTCCAAATGACTCAAAATTCCAATCAATAACTCTCACATAACTAATTAATTTAAAACCAAAAACAACCAATCCAATTACATAAGATTGATTAAATTAATTACAGAATTTCATTCATGAAATCTAATCAACTTTAAGAAACAAAAATAAATAAGAAGAGAAAAATGTGAAAAAAGAACTTTTGCAAAAAAAAAGAAACAACATTTAAAACTATAAATTATTAAATTATTTGAAGGTTGACTTCCGTTTATTATTAATAATAATAAAACAAATAATATAAGAATAAAAAAGAAAACTAACAATTTAAATCGCGTTCATTGATAGGAATTTGATCTTTTGATCTTGATTGAAATGTGATCACAGCGACGGTTAAATATAAAATAAAGAAAAAAAAAATAAATTAAATTAAATTTAAATTTAATAATAATTTGGTATTTCGGTAGCTTTTGTCAATTCAATTGAATTTATTTTTTGTTATAATTTAAAATTTTTCTTAATATTTAAATTTTTTTTTATATTTTACATATTTCTGAGGAGGAGTGATGAATGACATGATCATAGAACTCAAAAAAATGTACCGACAAAATAATTTATTTAGATTTGGAGTTTTTTTTTCTAAAGTTATTTGATTGGAGACATGATGGAGATTTGATTTGTTTTTTTTTTATTTCTAAAAGTAAACAATAAAAGGAGGTTTATGTGTTTGGCGATTTTCAACTATTTTGTTGTTATAATTATGCATAAAAAATATTATCTTTAAATGAAAATACAAGATGGAACTTACTGTTTTAAAACAGAAGTTTATGTAAAAATACACAAAAGAAAGGATACTTCTTAAACGTATCTTATCTAGATCTCAAACAGAAAACTTAAGAAGATAAAGTTAATCAAAAGAAAACAAACAAACAAAAGAAAAAAATATTAGAAGAAGTATAATGATTAACCTAGAAAGTATAATTTGCACAAAACCGCACAAAGTTATCATGAAATGAAATTGTCAGAAATCCTCGTAAAACAAATGACTGTTTTTTGTGGTTTTATTGTAATTGCCTCCATCAAATTTACACAACAATCCGTTTGTTTTTTGTTATGTTAATTTACGGGTACACATTTAACTATAAATTTTTAAGATTTAAGGGATTAAACAAGGTCTGCCAAAGGATCCGAGCTCACTGGCATTGATAAAGTTACGAGTTCTAATGCCAACCGAAACACGTAGAAAAGAAAGATGGAGGTTTTCTCTGAGATAAATCCAACCATACCAATGAATTGAAAAATTCAAATTACTTCCTTAGTTACTTGACTTTAATTGCTCACAAATCCCGACTAGTAAATTATTATGATTATAGCAAAAAACATTCTGATTATTTCGTCGCTGGCAACAAACGAACGTACCCATTTTTCTAGACTAATTTTCTTCACCTTCGAGTGCCATCGATTAAACTTAAATTTATGTTTAAATAAGTTCAATAAAAGTTCAAAAATATCATAAACAAAAAAAACCCGATACACAACACTGGTGGTCTCGTAATTGTCAACAACAGTCAACCCTTATTCTCTAATTACAAAATTTCATAACACAAAAATTAATCACTAAACGTTCCATAATTTGAATGATACAAGTAGCAACACTTCACACGAAAAAAAAAAATTTAATTTCATATGAAGTGTATCAGTTGTGTAATTTTCTATTTAACATTTCATTTAGCTTTCAAGTGGATGTTTATTGTTTCAATATTTAATACCATATTGGTGGTCTGGCACGCGTTCAACCACTTCAACAAAATTTTACTTCTTATTTAATTATATATACATACAAGAATTTATTTTTGCTTCATTATAAATCCAAAGGAATTTTGATTGAAAAGACAACAGATTTCTATGTAATTTAATTTTTATAGTATCGAAACTAAAGAGGGTTCGATTGTTATTTAAAAACTAATAAAACAAAAAAAAACATAATAATACTTCCAACATTGTTTGATTATATAAATATAATATAAAAAAAAAACCTAAATTGGCTTCAATTACATCACAATTGAGCAATAAAACCAAATGTTCAATTTTAATTGTAAATTCTTGGTTTTTATACACATTTCGTTTGTGTTTGGAGTGGGTTTTGTATAGGGATTTTATTTTTAATTATTTTTCCTGGTCTACAACACATTTTTGTAGATCATGCTATATCTTAGTTTAAATGTATTGAGAAGAATAATTACAAAAAACAGCTAACATTCAAAATATTTCGACTTTATTACAATATGTGTTACAAAGACCATTTAATACATTTTGGGGATTAAAGACACTCGAGACTATAGTCTTCCGGCAAATCGTTCCCTTTATTTGAAGTTTTAAAAGATAATTTCTTCTGCATTCTGCTCTTATTTTAGCGTATGTAATGCATAGTTTGGCTATTTACACTAACCGTCTGAAACAATGATAGAAAAATGTTGGAGGAAGGAGGGATAACTCATAATTTGTTTTGCACGTTTTTGCGCAACACCTCAAAAGAAACGTTGCAATACTAACGTTTAACCATCTCTAAATCATAAGATGTAGCAATTAAACTAATTTGTATAATCCATCTGCATGGGATTGAAAATCAATGATTTTTTTTATTTATAAATCATCAAACATGGTTTTTTAAAAAAATACCTTTTTGTTTTGTTTCATTTTTTTAGATTTAAAAGGTTTATTATTTACTCAAAATATCCTAAAATTATAGACATGCGTTAGTTTTTGTTTTTGAGAAAAAGGGATTTGAATATATTATTAGTTTGAATTTTTTTGTACTTTACCCATTTACTAAAAACTAGTTTACTGATTTTATTCAACTTTATTGTTATTTTAAAAGTTTGATTGTCACTAAATTTCTTAAAAAATTTCGAGTCACCCTGTGTCAAAACTAGTGAAAAAAAATTAAAACACGTATTCATTTTATTTTATTATACTCGATTACCAAGGTTTCAAAAACATCGGAAAAGGTCGGATTCAAATTTCTTATATTATCGGCGTCTTAATTCGATTTTTCATCATGGAGGGATCAGGCTTTGTTGATTATCTGTGCTCATTTCATTCCCACAAGTGTAGGGAAAAAACTGTCACCCAATGCTGAGCCCTATTAGAGGTTGCCTTGAGAAGTCTATATTGAAACTAGACGTGACCTGGTATCCAGTGTTCACCATTGGAGACTTTAATTCACCCTCAGTCAAGCAGCCCTATTGTTACTTTTCTACCTTCTTCCCTGGTTCTGCCTTAATGTTTTTTTGTGGATATCCAATCTTATCTTTCTTCATATTTAGCAAGTATTATTACGAGAAGGTGTATGATGGAAAACGAAAACGAGAGACTAGAGAGTTCACTTGCAACTTGGTTTCTTATACATCTTTGTATCTTAGACCCATCTGCTATGTATGGCGCATGCTCGCGCTTGAAACCCCTAAATCTCATTGTTATCCCTCATTCTTATAGCTAAAAACATTGTCTCATACTTGGATATAACTCGGCTCAGTGATACTACTCTTTTGACAAACGAGATATCCCTAGCCAGGATTATACTTTCAAGGTGCTGGCGATTGAACTCTATATTCAGCCTACATTAGCATTGCTCGAAAAAATGCTCCATATATAACCCAGAATTTTGTAGTGAAGAGCTTCTTCGTGGCATAGCAACGAAGTGGCATAGCAAGTCGCGCACCTGGATGAGATCCCGCGATGTACATGCTAACGATGGAAACCATATCATTAATGCTATGTCGAGTTTATTTTTAAATTCATTTGTCAGTTTATAAAAATGAATATCATGCTCGGATAAAGTATAACAAATCGTATATGGAACCAGAAACATTGTAAATGTAATAACAATATTATAGATTGCTCTTATATGTTTCACTTCTCGCATATTCGGCAACATTGAGTCCCTTTCGATGTACTGATGATCGACCAATTTACGTTCAACAACCGACTTCTTTAATTTATCCCGTTTGTTATTCTTGATTTCATTTTCACTATTAATCGCTTTATAATTCGCATCGAATGAAATTAATTTATCTAAGTCCGTCGTTTCGGGTTTATCACATAATTTTTGACTGTTTATGTTTAATTTTGCTAATAAATTATTGACATTTTTTTTGTAGAAGCTGCATTTTTTCCCGTTAAACTTCCGTTATCATTATTTGTGCTATCAGGAACCTTGTAACGGAAATAACTTAATCCTGTTATCCACTCAAAACACATGTTAAATCTAACCATTAGTTATCATTTCCTTTTTGTCCTTCATATTTTCCAACAATAGATTATTGCTAATAAATGACTAAATCACATAAAATTATGCACTAATGAAAATCTAAATAAGAAAAAACATATAAATATTATATGTCTACTCCTACCATGCCAATTTACAACCTGCAGATTTAGTTACGGAAAGAAACAATAATCAAGGCTTTAATTATAGGTTCATTCACCCACACATACACATCCCGTGCATACACGCACATGTACCCGCACTCACGCACCCATTCATACATACATACACACCCTCACATATATATATATATATATATATATATATATATATATATATATATATATATATATATATATATATATATATATATATATATATATATATATATATATATATATATATGTATATATATATATATATATATATATATATATAAATATATATATATATATATATACTAGCGGGACCCGGCGTGCTTTGCTACGCCTATAAATAAAGTTTGTGTGTATACATTTTGTTGACGTAGCAATAATTTCAAAGAGTAGTAATGAGAAATGGTTTTCTATTTTTTTTTTTTAATATGAATGTAAAAGGATCAGCACTCTAGTTGATCAGTAAAATATAAAAAAATAGTATTATATATAAAACAAAGAATATATAAAAAATACGCGATTATATAAGTTTTCAGGTGTGTAATCTATTTAGAACATTATACGGAACAAAAATCGATTCACAAATTTTCACAGTGCTCATGCGGTTTAATATACGCTTTCTTTACCGGTAGGTTACTAAAAACGTTGCAAAAAATTTTGATCGGTATATGATTTTATGGTCAGCAAGTGCAGTAAGAATAGCGACAATACATTCGATGAAGGTATAGAAGAAGTGATGCAAAAAAGGAATAAAAGAAGTGATGCAAAAAAAATCAAAATTATTTGGAAGTTTTTGTATATGAATTCATAGGATTTGAATTCATAGGATGAGAAATATTTCTATTTAGTCAGCATTTTAAGTCATTTTAAAGTCATTATTATTGAATGTTGCAAATCAATGCGAAACTAATATCTTACACACAGTCAATATATTGGCATATATGTTCCATATATAGACAAAATTAATGGAATATTAATTTTTAAGCGATTTTGTGAGTAATTATTGCTCAAAGTAATTATTAAAAGTATTATTCCCGATAATAAGTAATTATTGTCTGGATTGAACTCACACTCATCAGAGACATCATAGTTCAAAGCCATCTTACAGACTCAGCCACAGTGGATGAAACAACAACGAAACATATTTCAATTTTCATGTTCATAATTCATGTTCATAATTTCTAAATTGAATCTTCATTATCGCATTTTTATTTAAATTGAATTCTTCATCTGTGATTATACAATTGTAAATTGTATTTGTTCCCGACATGAAACACACAAAAACTGTTTTAAAGAAGTTTTTCTGAGAGAAAATAAAAAATGCTTTAAAATTGCAAAACTCATGTGAATTAAAATAATTACTTTAGCTTAATCACTCTAAAAATCTCTAAAAACTATTTATTTTACACCAAATAGTGTAAACCTTTTGTTTATTTAACATTATAACCCGTCGCATATTGTCGGTATCTCATAAGAAAGAAAATTCAAGAAAACTCGTCTTGAGTTGTTGATGGTCATTGCAAAAGCCAATCGTATTAGAAACTAAACGTTTGAATTCAAATGCCATATCTGTTGCGATCATTGAAATACGTAGCAACAGTACATCTTCCACTTTGAATTTTCCATTCAAAATTGTAGCTTCAACGACATTGTTCATCATCTTTTTCACCAAAAATTTCCAAAAAAATGTGCTATTTCAAAATATTTGACATATTATTTTAATAAAATATTATACATTCATTTTTCTATTTCATAAAATTATATTCAACGAAAAAAAACATTGATCAAAGCAAGCTACGCGCATAAACCGATATTTAAAAACAAACCAATTAAAATAATTATCACCAATCACCAATGAAAAAATAATACACGACAATTGGAAAAAGCAAGCGTTGTGTATTTGGAAAACTTTAACATTAAAACCAATTTTTTAAATACAAATATGGCACCATCTATTGGCTAACCCAAATTTATGAGGCGTATATCACACTATCTATATATTGGTCAATAAAAAAAATGTGACATGAAATTGGAGAGTTGACGTTAACTTTAACTTAACCGTAACTTAAGACTCTATACAAAATTTTGATTTAAGGTTGGTAAGAAATTAGGTATTCTTTGACGTTTGATTTGATATTAATTTTGGTTTTGTAATCAATTTTATAAATCAATCAATGCTTTAAAAGTAACAAACTGATTTCACAATCAAAATTTAAAATAATAAATTTCGAAATAAACATTTGATACAAAATTTAAAAATAAAAAAATTTATTTTCATATTAATTTCATGCTAATATTTGGCTTTAATTAAAGTCGCTCTTTTTATATCTTTTGCATTTTTTAATAAATAAAATTTTATTTTTATGGACACTTGCAATTAAATATTAGTTTTCTTCAGTTTTTATACTAAACGTCAAAAAATCCTTAAGATAGAATGAAATGAACTTTACGTTAAGTTAACGTTAAGTTTACGTACCGACTATAAATGTTCTAGTGCATTTTCATACATTTGTACTTTACGTCAAGTTAAAGTTACCGACTATAAATCAAGCATAAAGGTTGTAAAATAAACTTTGCTAGTTTTTCATCCAGTTTTGATGACAATTTTTTAACCTCTAATCGTTCTATTTTAATTAGCAATACGTATAAGAGTATTTTTCAATTTGATAATGATTTTTGTAAATTAACATTGAAGACCAATGAAAAATTTAAAAACATTAAAAAAATAAATTTAAATTATTGTTTTCTTTATTTTTACTCTTATTTTTATTCAAACTTTATAAAAACCAATACACTAATTTTTTACAGATTTCGATACTTTATAGCACTACTATAATTAATATATAACCTCCACAAAATTGTTAATAATCTTTGGTAACGTATTTGACATAGCATATTGAAAAGCATATTTCGTTTATTATCAAATATAAAACAAAACTTTTTTACTAAAACAAATTTAATAGTCTAATAATGGCCTTATACGAAGTTAAGGCGCGCTATACACCTGAGCTAAACTATAAAAAAAAGCGAACTATGTTTTTAAAAAATAATGTATATAACGTAATTATAGAAAAAAACATTAACGAAACAAAATATTTAAAAAAGAAAAGAAAAACGGAAACATTACATTTTTTTGAAAAAGCTTTATTCGCATTAAAACATTACTTTTTTAAAAACATAGTTCGCATAGTTTAGCTCAGGTGTATAGCACGCCGGAAGTTTACTATCAATTGAATAAATTGATTTACGCTGCCATCTGAAAGTTGGCATATGAACAATCCATATTTAACATTTAACATACAATTAAAAAATATTTAGGCATTTAATCAAGATAATAACTATCCTATCTCTCAAGCTGGACCATCATACACACATTGTACAAAATTTCATTAAGATTGGTTACGTTGTTACGGAGTTCATCGCGGACAAACATCGTGACACGTGATTTTTATATATATAAGAAGATTATTCTTAAGTCGCTCAAACATGAAAATTGCCAAAATTTCCCATACAAACTTGTATAAAAAATTTAACCTATTTTCGTATTTCTTTTACGGACAGAAGAAAATAAAGTATTTTATATATTATGCTCAATATTGTCAGTAATTGTCAGTAATAGTTCATAGAGAAACTTAAATTATTTAATTGTAGTATAATGAGAAATTTCATAGATAGTTTTTAAAATTATTCAAGTTGTGTTTTGAATGAAATCCCATATAAATTTTATTGAATTTATTCTCTTTTCCCCCTTTTGCAGCGCCAAAAGAAATTTAAATTATTTAATTGTAGCAAAATGAGAAATTTCATAGATAATTTTTAAAATTATTCAAGTTGTGTTTTGTATGAAATCCCATATAAATTTTATTGAATTTCGTTTCTTTTCCTCCTTTTGCAGTGCCATTGCAGCAAATACCGGAACAAAATAATCGCTCAATAACATATGATAGTCTATATGGGCCCTACATGGATGATTGAAAAGTCGATAAAGCAGGTTTGACAGTAAATTAATTAATTTACGCCGCCATCTGAAAGTTTGCTTATGAACTATCCATATTTAACATTTAATTCGTAATTAAAAAATATTTAGGCGTTCAATCAAAATAAAAACTATCCTATCTCTCAAGTTGGACCATTATACACACACTGAACACAATTTTATTAAGATTGTTTACGTTGTTGCGGAGTTTATCGCGGACAAACATCGTGACATGTGATTTTTATATATATAAGAAGATATATATATATATATATATATATATATATATATATATATATATATATATATATATATATATATATATATATATATATATATATATATATATATATATATATATATATATATATATATATATATATATATAAAAATTGACTCACCCCATAGCTTATCCACCCCATAGCTACTCCCGTAGTTCAATTTAGTCGCTCATCCCCATCCAGTTCATAGATTGGCAAGTTCAGCAATCCGGATCACGACGACGTTGTAAAAATTGTTACAATCCAACTGGTTAGCAGTGATTTTCTTCTTTCCTTTCTTGCCGGAAATGTATCGAAATATTCAGCAGGCATACTGATGACAACGTGTAACCACACCCAAAAAAATGGCTACCCCGGAAATGTATCTAGATAGTCGGCACACGGGATGCAATCGTAGCATGCGGTAAGGTAGCTGATGTTAATTATAATTTACCTTCCCGACTTATTCACTGGCAATGCAAGAGTTAACACAGAGATATCACAAAGATTCGGATGTAGATATAAGTATAACTGAATTATCACATCTATTTGAAACATTATCTCAACAAGCAATTTATAAATTTATTTCAGACTTTTATTGGGTAACAGTCTTTTTTGGTTAAATTTTGTTTTATTTTCCACATATTTTGGTAACTTAAAATACCCCAGAGTTTAAATAATTTTTTTGTTAAGATTACAACTATCATTTATCACAGTTCAAAAAAACACAGCGATTATCACAGCTTTCCACATTATTTTTACAAAAAAAAATACAATCAATGTTTACCATTATATTTTAATTTAGTCTATGGTTTAGTTTCATCGATTTTAATATTATTATTAAGTAAAATATTACACCAAAAAAATTCCACATATAGACGTCAATCAAAACAAAAACCAAAAACGGCTGCTATTATCACAGCTTTTTAACATTAGTTTCACAAAAAAATTACAATTAATATTTCCCATTATTTTACAATTTATTCTATGGTGTCGTATTTTTGGTTATTTCATTATGATCAATTGAAATATTACACACCAAAGAATTCCACGTATTGACGTCCACCAAAGCAAAAAACCAAATACAGCTGTCGGCTGTTAGACATCAAGTCGAATAAGAAAAAAAATTATCTATCTTCAACCACGTATTAATAGTTAAAGTTACGCCGCCTGCAAAGAATAATAAATCGATAAACACGATAAGTTCTTTATTGGATATTCTCTTTCGTTAAATATATGTACCCACTAAAGAGTCTTCACTATTAACTTGTACTAAATTTGGAAAGGAATTATAAACAGAAATATTTATTACGAAATGATTGTAGGAAATTACATTTTATAAAATGAAGCAAACGCAACTCGAAAGGTTCATGACAATACAATAACCGAGAAGTAACCCATTGATTGATTCTTCCTATCTTTTGGAAAATAGAGCGAATTCAAATTAGGGAAATTGCACAACCGTTCATGACAAATTTTAAACAGACACCATTGTAGATGACGACTACGGATTGAGTACAAGAAACTATGTGTAAGGGAAAAATGAAAACAACTATGAAAGTCTCTGTCAATGCAAATTCAATGCGTGTGGGAAAGTAGCTCGACTTTCAATTACGAAGTTTGAATTACACTTCATTACAATTTTAAAGGTATTTTTAGTTTTAATGAAACATTTTGCAATTCTTAATGCACAACAGTCTTACCAATTATTGTAGTGTTGCTGATTGCCTCATCCGAAATGAAATACAAAATGACAAACTGCTTTCAAAAATCAATTTTTTATTGACAATCTTACTAGACCTGTTTTAATGCTTGTAACGACTGACTATTTCGAATATTTATCTAAAAGGAAGATTATTCATATATAAAGAAATTTGCTAATAATTTGCCAGTTTGTTTCAATTGCAGCCTTTTTTAAAATAAAACAGACAAAAGCATTTAAATAATGTAATAATATTGTAACATTATTTTAGTTCATTGCACTCAATACTAATTAATAATACTTGTTTGTGTCTGCATCAGTGGCGGATTGTCATATAAGTTTATGAGGCAACCGCACCAGGACCCCGCGATTCAGGGGCCCTTTTCAAAGGAAAAGCCAAAAGGAAATTAAAGCAAGACAAATAACTAAAAAATTTTGTTTGGTCCAAAATTTCATTTTCATTAGAAAGAATCAATAAATCGCTCAAACGGTCGTTACTCATTACTCTCATGGTATGTGACGCTGAGTGTATTTGACAATTGTTTACGGTTTGAAAATTAGATGAAACAGAATTGAAAAACTGAGCTGCTTCATCAAAAACTTAGTTGTAGTCTTTATTTTCAAAATATGTAACTAACGAATCAAACTGTTTTTTGTCACCGAGAGAGTTAAGGGGGATGACCACTATAACGGTAGGAAAAATAAGTGATTTTCAGACATTTTTTACGGGGATATTTAGGGATGGTGTTTTTCTTATATTACTCGTTGTATACTCAATATAGTTTTCATAAATTTTATTGAAAAAGTGAAATAGTAATAAATGTATCAGCTTTGTTGTAAAACCCTAAACAAAATTCTTCCTCCACCGTCCCATGTATTTCTCGAGAAAGGAGTTTAAAAAAACCAAAATCAAAGTTCAAAATAATTTGTATTAATGTAGTTTTCATTGTACGTATCCGTTTTTTATTTTGATTTGTTACAAAATGGTGACCGATTGAAATCTTTTTTAAATTTTTCATCCATATTTTTTTAACACAAGCAGTCGTAAGAAATAGTAAAAATTAAAATGGTCAACTTTTTGACGAGGATAATTAAGGAATTTGGGAAATAGTAGTAACAAAGTTATCTCCTGGGATGGAAAGAGCGAGCTAAAATTGAAAAACTGGCTTCATTCAATAAAATGACTTATACCGCATTCACAGCGATATAGCAAATTAGTAGATGTAATTTAAATCTGTGCTGTAAACACTTTTTTATTTTAAAATCTTGCAACTAATTTGATATCTAGGCCTACTACAATTACAAACGATTCAAATACTTACGATTCAAATTACAATCTACGTTTTAAACTCATATTAAATATGCCAAGATGCAAATTATAATATACTATCTACTAATTTGCTATGTCGCTGTGAATGCGGTCTCAGTCATTTTATGAAATTTCGACCTAAAATTTTACACATATTTTCGAAGGTATAATATTTAGTATCAAATTTGTAAATTTTCAATTACATACACCGTAAATTATCCACTTATATATATATAAGTGGATAATTTATGGTGTATGTAATTGAAAATTTACAAATTTGATACTATGGATTATTCACCGAAGAATTTTTTCAAATTATAATCTTTAACCTAAAACAAAAAATTTAATTTTGTTTTTTGTTATCCATTATAGTAGCTATCCCACTTAAATTAGATTTTTGTAATGCTCGATTCACAAAATTAAACTTGGAGAGAACACTTTGACAGAGGACTAACATCAAAATGTTTTCGAATCGACATAGTTTGTTCATCAAACAAGTTGTCATTGCTTTGTTATAGTCACTGAAGGTGATTCCTCAGCAAGGAATAATTTTGAAACACAAAACATTCAAATAACAAGAATGTAAAGCGTTTACTGATTGGTATCTAGGCGTAAGGCGACCATTTGGGTTTCTCAAACAGGATCCCAGGATCCCGTTTTTTCCGGGATCCTGGCGGTGAATTTTCATCCCGTTATCCCGTGATTTCATCCCGGGATCCCGGGTATCCGCCAATTATTTAGTAACAGTTTTTTTACTTTTTTCAAGGATATTAAAAATTTTCTCACTCGAAAATCGAGTAGTTTTTTTCCCGCTGTAGTTATTAATTTCGTTCAAAATTAGGAAAATATTTTTTTGACACATATGGTATCATGATTTTTTTGTATGGTTTTTTTTTGACACATTAAACTCAACAAATGAAAACCAATAAAACTTAAAATAGGTAGATTTTTCTGTGAAATCTACCTAAAACAAAACTTGCACTTCATTTCTCTTAATTTATGTTTAATGGTTTTCTTATGAAGTCGAATAATCGAGACATCGATTAATAGGGCCACCCAGCTTCCGAAGAACACTCCAAGCTGCCCTACTAGAATGGGAAAAATCAATGTTTTCAACAGCGTTAATCTGTGGCGAATATCAAAACTAAAATAATTTCTCAAAAAATTTAAAATTTAGCAGGCGATAATTTCGTTAACATTTATTAAAAAAACAAAACACATATTTTTATTATTCGGATTTTGTTTTTTCCAAAGAGTTTTTTAAAAAGTTCTAGATTTTAGTGATGTAAAAAAATGTTTGTGTAATAAATTTGTTTTAAATTTTATTTTTTTCACTATTCCAAATTTTAAATAATATAATCAATGTTAACTTTACAATAAATATTAAAAATTTATACCGCATATACAGCAGCATAGCAAATTAGTAGATGTAATTTAAATCTGTGCTGTAAATACTTTTTATTTTAAAAGCTTGCAACTAATTTGATATCTAGCCTTACTAAAAATCAAATTTTTTTTAATTTAATACTTCAAACTGTGAACACCATTGCAAATAAAAAAATCTTTGATTTCTACACCGTCTACTTTTCCCAAAAATTATTATACTATCTACTAATTTGCTATGTCGCTGTAAATGCGGTATTAATCAAATAAATTTATGGAAGTCAAATCAAGACAATTCGTTAATTAAATATAATGAGAAAGCAGAACAAGTGTCGATGACAAATCTTTCAAGTTCTTCAATATCTATAACTTCCAACCATTTCATCAGATTCATTTACACAATTTTCATGAGATAGATTCTGCCATTATTTAAGATGAATACTTTAGAAAAAGATAATGAATTAAATGATTCAAAAGCTTGATTTAATAGTTGAAAGAGGCAAAGTTAAAATTGAAAATTGATTAAAACATCAATCCAACTCAATCGTCTTATGTCGATTTAAAAGACGGCTAGAAATTGGCCTCCGAATCGAATAAGCTAACTATTACAGATGTAAAGGTAATATTACCCTTGGTAAAATTACCGGTAAAATTGGTAACATTACGTAATATTACATAGGCTTGGTAAAATTGGAAAAATTGCAACAAAATTTCAAAAATTATAATAAAATCAAAAATTAAATATTTTTCAAAATTCAAAAAATATTCCAAAAATTCTTACAAAATCAAAAATTAAAACTTTTGCCGAAATTCTAAAAATATTGCAAAAATTATTACAAAATCAAAAATACAAACTTCTTCAAAATTCCAAAAATATTTCAACAACTATAACAAATTCAAATATTTCCATGTCCAATTTCATTCTAAATTACATTTACGTCATAAAAACAGCTACATTTTTTTTCCAAAAAATTGGCTAAAAAAATAAATGAATTTTTAGACACACTTGACATTATTTTTTGACAAACAATGCCATAATTCTCAATAATAATAATAAAATATCATGTCATACAAACTATTAATTTTATTTTTTTCTAAAAAAAATTGGGTAAAAAATAAATAAAAATCTTTCTTTTGACACACTTGACAACATTTTTTTGACAAACTTATAATGCAATAATCTAGTTTTTGATCTCACATACCAATCCCGACCATCAATATTTCTCCAAATTTAATGTTCCTACTCGTAATCACTTAAAATGAACGTTTTTTAAGCAAAAAATATGAAAATTTGCTATTTTTGACACATATAATGATTTTTTTGACACACTTCCGGTACAGTTATCGAGCACAGCGTCTTTTTGGACCTGTGCCTTGTGAATACCTATTTTTAGAAAAAAAAATTTTTGAAATCCCTCCAGCCGTTTCCCCTGCAGCGTAGGTAATGACGGACGGACGGCCGGCCGGCAGACAGACATACATACAGACAGACATACATTTTTTTTTTTGCTTTTTTAGAATCAGTAGGTCCTAAAACGTCGAGAAATGCCAAAAAAAGTGGGGATAAGAATTTCACTTTGAGCTCATGAATGTAATACTTAGGTCTTTCAGACCGAAGTAATATATCGCATAAAAAATTAATTATACAAATTGTTAGATTTGCCTATTTATTCGCAACATATACGTTGCTAATTGAAATATTTTTTGAGATCTCGTTCTCAATATTAACGTCTTTACGTGTCGCCACAAAGGAGAGTACTTCAGACAAACATTTATTTCGTCTACTGGTGTCGATCGGTGAGTTAGAATGAGCAGTTGGTATCTGGACCTGGTATAGCAATATTGCAGCTATTTTGGCTAAAGCAAGAGCTCTTGATACATCTAAGAAGAAGATTTCTTCTATCGTGTCATTGGCAGTTTGCTGATTAGTGATTACCAATACTGATTACTCTCAAAGGTAACCCGTGTTATAATTTTGTTCATGATGCACTAATGGATTGAGCGCAGCAGCGTATCGATTGCATTTTGAAATGGTTGAGAACTCACAACGCAACATTTCATTACCATCGCTTCGTTGTAAATTTTTGCCGGAATTCATTTGCGTATTTAAATTTTCATTTTCATTTCATTAAATTTATATTTAAATTTGCATTTTAAATTTTGGGTATTTGAAGGAAATATCTTCAGCCATGAATAAATGGGAAAGAAAAATGTGCACGAATTAGATTTTGATTGTTTCACCCGTAATTAGAGCATCCATCCATGTGTAACGCCGTTGGCAATTCTCAATACTGGAAAAAAATTGAACCGAGTTTATTTTCCAATCACATGCGATGAAAGAAGCATCCATCTTGATTGGGATGCATCGCGTACGGTCTGAAAATGCTATATTTCATTTAAAATGTTTACTTGTCTGTCGACTCGCCTTTTATATTTGCGTCGCTAAAATGCTTTTCTACTTACATCGCATGTGTAATGCGTTAACAATTCCGAATACAACAGTGTTTTCAAATACGCATAATTTTGACATAGCAATGAATAAAGCAGTCATCGTTGTAGCCAGTGTTTTCAGGATCTCTTGCAATTTTGAAACTGTGAAAAAAAGTGTACTCCATTTTCTAGATGTATTGCTAAAAGAATAGCGAATACCAGGACTTCGAGTTCATGGATGGGGAATTAAAGAATTGTCCATTGTTACGTATGTATTTTCCTATCTGATACCCTGTCTTATACCGTATATTTACACTCGATAATAATATATTTGATTGGCATCTTATGTTTTTATAAACTAGAAATGATTGTGATATATAGTCATCAATTTTGAATTAAATACAATTACAACTATAATTTAATTTTTGAAATAGTTTATATTTTACCAATTTTACCAATCTTACAAATTTTACTGGTAATATTACGGTAAAATTACCAAATAAAATATTTTACTGGTAATTTTACATCTGTGCTCACTATATAACGTATATAAAGGATTTTCTGGAAACCTTAAGATCAAAACGAACTCGTTTATGAACATTTGGGTTGGGCGGTGGGCTAAGCTCACATTCTCATAAACAAAAATTGTTATGAACTCTGAATACTAGAATTTTTTCACAAGACCAACCTCCGAAACGCCAAGTTTCAAAAGGCCAAGAGATCTACAATAACTCACTCAGTCGAGCACACTGAATATTGAGCCATTACAAGAGCTAAAATGGACAGGCAATAGAATTCTTGTAATGGCTCAATAGTTAATTATAGTTACTTAATAGTTCAAGTTACTCAATAGTTACTTAATAGAGTTACTACACAGAGAGAAAAAAAGAGTTAAATTTGATAAAAAAATCATCAAATTGATGATTTTTGTATATTAATATATGGACGAGAATATGAGTTCTCAAATTGATATAAAATGCTGCATCAGATTGAACTTTGGTTTATTTTTGTGAGTTGATGTAAATCTACTGATTATGATAAACAAATTTCTTATTTTGATATTATATTCTCGATATTATTCTCAAAGCTTATAAACTTGTTGTATCAAATCAATACCAAAAGTATCAATTTAAGATGGAGTTGTATTTATAACGGTTGTAATCCACTTCAAAATTATGCGTAAGTTCCATTTAAAAGTTGCACTAAATAATTTATCTTTTAGTGAGGAGAATTTATATTCAGTCCAAGAGTCCGTTAGTCAGAACCGTCCAATTTTTATATTACAACACTTTGCTCAAATCAAATGGCTGTTATACTCCAATTGTTAGAAGTCACTTATGCTAGGCAAAATGGACTTCGTTAGACTTATATATATGAATAAAAACACTTGTTTATAGTTAGACAAATATATAAATCTGAATTTTATTGTCGATAATTTCTTCTATTTATACAAAATCGATATTACTAAAAATTACACATTTAGCAAAATATTCTTAAAATTAATTGTTTCATAATGTTAAAAAAATGTGTCACATAATTTTTTATATTTTCTTTGTAATTTTAATTGACCGACATATTCAGTTTTACTTTAAATTTATTACATCACATAAAAATAAACGAAAATTATATTATTTACATATGCACGGTAATCATATTTCATTTAATAGTTTTTTGTATGAAATATGAATTCCATAAACTTTCTTTCGGTTTGTAATAAATTATATTTATTTTCACATATGTTTTTTGTTATCGTGTGAAAATGATTTTGCGGTTTGTTTACTTTAGAATATAATGGAAATTTGTTGTTTATTTTATGTGCGGTCATTGTAAGATTTTGTAGGAGTGAAGGGATGATGTGTAGATACATTACATATTTCTTCAAGAATTTGAGCGGAAGAAGTTGAGAAACCTAAAGCTCATTTTAAGAAATTCTGATCATTTTAAGAATTTTTTTGATCGACATGATCGTATGTTACTTTTGGTATTGATCCGGTATATTTCATTTTGAATCAATTCATTATCATTATAAGGAAAATGTTTTCTCAAATCGAAGATGACGATATTTAGTTTGAGAAAAGATTTTTCTCAATTTCAGTGGGAATGCGGTACGTTCAGCGACACCCACAAAAGCAAATAAAAAGATGCCTGTCAGGATTTTTAAACCCGCGGGAAGATTTTTACATGCTTCGGTATTGCTAAATGTATCGGACATGTACTCGATGTTGTACGGCTATTTAGATTGACTTATGGCTGTCAGAGTTGTTTCTTATCACATAGACCTTTAAGAAACATCACTACTGAGACAGCTATAACCAGTAAAATAGCAACCTTGGAAAAATAAGGAACTGGAATAAAACTCTCAATCCACCGATGTTCCATTAACCTTAAACGGGATAAAAAAATCGCTATTTTTAAAAAATATTCTTTTATTTTAAATAGATAATTTAAAAATAAATTAATTATAATTTTTAACGTATTTTGTACAAATGAGCTAATCGAATTGAGAATAGTCGGCTTCCACATTCCTTTCTTATTTGTTGCAGGAATTCTTGTATTTGGTCTCGTAGCGTAGTGAATTAATTTGAACAGTTTTAACTGTCGTAGCTCTGTAAAAATTAAAATAAAAAAATAAAATTAAATTACTATTGAAGTGAATCAGATAAATTAGTTAAAGTTTGCTGAAATAAGTGACTTCTATTGAGGGAAAAAATCAATCCACTGCATGCGTGTCGTAAGAGGCCACTGAAATGGGGAGTTGTAGCGTGGCTAACCCAATTTCATTATAGACCCACCTGTGGAGTTGAGGTCCCCTTCTTAAAAAAAATCAGCCCACCGCACTCAAGCGTGTCGTAAGAGGCGATTTTCCTCGTCCCGTAAAAAACAATTGTTAATAAAAGACAACATAAACCTTGGAATGGAACGTCTTTCTGGTTTAGACCTCCCTTGCTATTGTACCTGGACAATCTGTTTGAATCAAACGTGGAACGTGAGAACACTTCCTACCCGGAAGGCTCCAGAATCTAATTGGGCAGGCAACAGAATACCAGATAGATTTTTTTTTATGGATGCGATGAATGTTTCGGTATTGAGACAGCTATTCGCCTAAATAAACAACACTCTCAGTTCCCCATGAACTCCCATGCAGGAGTCATGCAACCATGATAAAAATTGAATTATTTAAAAAAAACAAAGAAGAAAATTTAAAAGGGAGAAAAAAAAACAATAACTAGAAAATAAAGAAGAATAATAATAATAATTTAAAAAAAAATTAAGTATAGGAAAAAACAACAAAAAACAAATGGATATGGGATAATAGAAATAAAATACTTAAGGGAATGATTACCCTGTACGATATCAAAAGTGTAGGAAGGAAACAGGAGGAATATGATAACAGTGTAGACTTAAAAACAACTGCCGAAAGCAATGGTTACCTCGTGTGCCTGAGGGGCAGTAGGTAGGTTTATACCGTCCATGCCCTGTTTGCCTTAGTTCGACGACTAACGACGACGTCAGTTGTCTGAAATTGTGCTGAGCAATTTTTCACACTGCAGCGGGTGCCCAACTAGCAAATTTACTTCTCAATTTGGAATTATATAAGTTTTAGCTTAAATAAAGCTTCGCTTAAGATTCTAAGTGGAAGCTAGTTATATTTTACTTCTATAAAGTTTCGATATACAACTTCCATAGAGAAGTTTTCCGCACCGCCGGAATGAAAGCTTCTAAAATATTTCTATATTTAATATAAGAAGCTTTACCGAAACTTATCTACAGATCACTAAATAGAGCTTCCGAAAAAAGATTATAGAAGTTATAGCTGTCATTAGGATTGTAGTTGTTTCGGTTGTAACTGTTTACAGATCGTAAAGAAGCACAGCTGTCATACTCTAAAAATTGCTTCAATATCTGAAACGAAATATGTCAAACTGACGGAAGCTATTGCTTCTATTATATCAACTAAATTTAGATGTAGAAAATTTAGTGTAATTCAGGGGATTACTTTTTATGGAAAAAGATATGTGACATGTAATTTCAATGGGTTTATACGAAATTGAAGCTTATACGAAATTGAAATCGTTTCGTTTTTGTCAAAAAAGTATTGTGCATAAGGTGGTTTTTGTTTTTTAATCTATTATTTAGACTTATTTTGTACAAGGCGGGGAAAGGCGGGGAAAGTTCTCCAAATTCTCCAAGTTCTCCTACGCCTGGAGGGATCAGTTTTTATTGATTTGTTGATTTTTTTCTATTTTGTGATTCACGGGTGTGACAACCCCGCGCACTCCAGTCCCTGTTATTGGCACATGAGTTAACGTGAGATATCACATACCACTGGCAATAGCAGTGAGCAAATCACTTAGAAACCATTTTAGCCAGGTTATTCATATAATTTTAATTTATAAATTGTGATAACTTATAATAATGTGTCCTATTGGTTTAAAAAGGATCTATTCTACTTTTTAAAATTTTTGGGTTATTACGTAAAATAATATTTTAACAATATGTATTTCTTTTTTTTTTAATCGAATCAACATGTTGAGCATTGAATACCATCACCACAATTACTCAATAGCTTTGAATATTCCTATAGATACCGTTTAACCATTAACCGTTTTCTTTTACGGTACATTATTTAGTATGCAAGAATGATTCTTTAACGACCAGGTCTGAAAACACATATACTGAATAATGTATAGGAAAAGTGGTCTCCGTCGATAATGTGGCACCCTGTGTCGAAAGGGTGGCACCCTTGAGTTCTGTTCTATTCCAAAATTATGTCTCTATTCCAAAATTATTTCTAAAATATCAGCTTAACTTTACTACCTAATATGTTTTACATTTCAAACAAATTAATTGCAAACACCTAAGGAAACTAATAAACAATCAAATCACCATGTTTGTAAATAATCTTAAATTAATTTTTTTTCCTTTATCTTGGAACTCGTAAATTGGAATGGATCGTTTTCTAATGGACACATAAATAATTACTGTGGAATAAAATGGTAGTTATGCAATTACTATAGTTTTGCAAATGTCTGGTAGATACATACATACTCATCCTGTTTGTTTTCAGTTTTATAATATTAATGATAAAATTTAATAAGACAAAAATATTTAATAACATTGCAATATTGCAATAAAGAAATCATTTGTCAAATACATAAGTGTATTACTTTGGCAAAATTAAAAAAAATTGAATTTATGTTAATCAAATCCATTTTTTAATTGTGATACATAAGAAGATATTGGACTAATTGTACATAATCTGGGATTAATTTCCATTTACTCAATTATATGATGGATATGACTTCGGATCTTGGACATCTGTCCAATATGACGAATTTAAAAGGATGGATTGTACACATTGTACAAAACCTTTGCATCATTGGATTTTTGTCCGTTGTCTGGAGTTAAACGTACCTCTAATAATTTCACATTGTAATTGGATTTTTTCTGCGATATTCGTCTTACTGATTGTAAATGGTAACTTTTTGAACATTTTACATAGAAGGTTTTAAAAGATATATTTCGTTTACGTTCTTGACTATATTATAAAAAGAGTATATTAGTAGAAAAAACGAAATTTCTAATCGAATTTTAGGTTTTTGGGCATATTTTATCATTATTGAGAATGAAGACTGACTTTAGTTTTTTCAATTCGTTTGAAATGTAAGTTAAAATTACAAAATGCCAATTTTCACCAACTTTACATTTATGTAGTTTGATTTTATTGAAAAACGGTTTCGCAATTTTTAGAATAACCCAATTTTAAAAAGCGGAAAACTTTGGAAACGAGGTTCATAAGACGATAGGAGGCGCAGTCTTGCTATTAATAGATAATGAAAGACAGAAGTGGAAACATCTTTTATCCAGTTTATTGCATATAACTTTGTTTTTATCTAAAAAAAACCTAGCATTTCGTGGATATGATGAAGGAAAAAGCCTTTAAATAAAGGCCATTTCTTAGAACTAATCAAACTACTGTCAAAGTATGATGTAGTATTAAAAGAACACATCTTGAATTAAATATTAAAAAAAATATAAAAATTTTGGAATTATGTTTGATAGCACACCTGACATTTCACATATTGATCAAATGTCAGAAGTGATTCGTTAAGTGAAAATTGATGATGGAAAAGTGGAAATCAAAGAAGTATTCCTTGGACTTTTTCCTTTACATGGAAAAAAGCCGCTGCTTTAAGCGATGAAGTTCTTAAAAATCTTGAAAATGACGGTTTAGATGTTATGAATTGTCGTTCCAAGGTTATGATAATGCAGCTGTTATGAGTGGTATACATGGAGGAGTGCAAGCTATTATTAAAGCAAAAAACAACAAAGCAATATTTGTTGGTGTATAGATCATTCAATTAATTTATGTGACCGATACTCATATGCACAAAATGTAGCTTTTGTAACATTTTTCGGAACAGTGGAATTTTTACATTTTTTCTGCTTCGACTAGCTGCTGGGAAGTGCTTGTTAAACACAGCAAAGCAACTTTTAAAAGACTCTCAACAACGCGTTGGGATGCTCATTATGCTTCTGTTAAAGTATTTTTTTTTTTTTTTTTAATAAAATGTGTTGTGTAGTAGGCATTACAATATGTGTCACAATAACACATAAAAACCTTTTAAGACCAAGGTTCCACAACAACATACGTTCAAAGGTGTTGATGGACGTAAATTTTTTTTTTGTTTTTTTTATATTTTTTGTTAAAGAATGGATAACTAAACAAAAAATCTCATCACTGATAAAATATGACATAGGCCAATATTTTATGATAGAATAGAGAAAACAAAAGTAAATTAAAAAGTAAATAGCAAATTTTTACAAACATTTGCTGAAACAAAACAAAAATGTAGTTGCCAATAATCCAGCCGGTTGCATATTCCTTGATCCTGTGACGCACTGTTTTTCTTAAAGATTAAAGCCCACACATAGTTATATGAAGACTCGTTTCTTCAAGGAAACAAAAGCGTCTCATCATCAAGGATTATTTCACAGCTAAGATTGAGGGTGCCACCGTTGACTGAATACAGTTCATCCGCCACCACCCCTAAGATGTCACCTTGGCTAGTGATATCTCACTGCTATTGCCAGTGGTATGTGATATCTCACGTCAACTCGTATGTCAATAGCAGGGACTGAAGTACGCGGGATTGTCACACCTGTAGATCAAAAATAAAAAACAATAAAAACAGATCCCTCCATGCGGAGTGAATGAAAATTTTAATGGGATTGTGGCTGCTATTGAGAAATTAAGTGATCAACAAGAAAATGTAGACACTAGAGGCGCTGCACAGAACCTTATGCGTAGTGATTGTGTATGATTTTACATTTCTTTGCTATCTTTCGTTTTGGAATGATGTTTTAAGGCGAATAAATTGTGCTTGGATTGTATTGCAAAGCACAAGCTTGAATATTGATCAATTAGTTATAAAAATACAGTCACTTTGTCTTTATATTGAAGAAAGTCATATTGTATAAGAGACGAAGGCAATAGATTTTGCTGTGAAAAAATCGGAGTACTACGACGGTTCAATGTTGAACTCCGAACAAGATTAAAGTCAGTCCAAGATGTAGCTTCATTGTTCGAGGTTGTGCTGACAAACACTGGGCTTTTGGCGAACAGTGAAATGTTGGAGTTATCTGAATCAGAAGGTTGAGAAGGCATTTAAAAGCGGCCTATGTAACAGTTTCTAACTGGGTGTGCCTATAGACATTTTGAAATTGATCGTGGAATGGGATTTTACAAAATCTCTTCCGAATCTTATGGTATCACTAAAGTTATTTATGACTATTTGCGTATCAGTGGCTTCGAGTGAGAGGAGTTTCAGCAAATTAAAATTAATAAAAAATTACATGCTGCAACAATGACCCAAACGAGGCTTAACAATCTTGGCATGTTAACAATAGAACATGAGGGAACACAAAATATAAATTTTGAAGATGTGATTTCTAAGTTTGCAGCTGTTAAAGCCAGAAAGAAGAGATTTAAATAAGGTGACCCGACGTCCCGCTTTTGGCGGGACAGTCCCGATTTTTAACAATTTGTCCCGGGTCCCGCTTCATTTTAAAAATGTCCCGATTTAAAAAAAAAAAGGGAATTTCGTTATTTAAATGAAAAAAGAATTTCGATACTCAAGATTAAATTTAGGCAATTTATTTATGCTAAATAAAACGTTTTCTTTAGTTTAAATATATATTAATAAATTCGAATTATATGACAATCAATATCAATATTGTAATAAACACTAAACATAAATTGAGTTCCACTTTGTCTTCTATTGAAATTGTAATTAAGATTATATAATATAAACTTATTCATACATTTTAATGATTTATGTAAAATTTAAAAAAAAATAATCCGTCAAAGTTTAGTTGTTTTAACTTGAGTTTTACGTTCATACGTATAGTTTTTAGTTTTATTGATTTGTAAATTTTTTTATTTTTGATCTACGGGAGTGACAAGCCCAGCGTACTCCAGTACAAGATAACAAATCATTAGTTCAAGATAACAAATCTTCCTCGACCGAATTTTTCGAGTAGAAACTCTACTTGAGACATTAAAAGCCATTTAATGTGTAAAAAATAATTCAACAAATTCTTGTGGAATATTTCATGACCTTTTCAACAACAATAGTAACCTCCTAAAAAAATTTGCGCAAAAAATAAATATTCCGAAGAATGAAATAATACTATACATAATTTTTTTTATTTATTATATTTGTACGTTGCACTTTTCTTGTATTTAAAAAAATATATTACAATATTGGGGATTTTTTGAGATCAATTTAACTCAAGTATAAGTAAAGAAGTAATTAAAATGTTTTCAATTCAAAGGAATGGTTGGAAGTTTCTCAGAAAAAAACTCCACTTCGCATTTTTCGTGTTACTGATGAATTCGAACCTTCCTTCTCAGTGCCTGGTTCGAATCCTTAGGCCGACACGCTATCGATTGCGCCGTTGAGGTGATGATAATTTCGAAGTTGAAACTTCTGCATCACTTATTTAATTTACTTAAGTTGAATTTTAAGTTGACTCCATATTATGGAAATGTTTTACATATTACAATATAATTTTTTCGTTCTATGAAAATTTTTGTTGCTTTATATTGACCCCCCCCCCCCCCCCCCCACGTTTATTGACTTTTTATTAATATTGACAGTTTTCATTCTTGGGGTGACACCACAATATCCGCCCCGGGTGCCACCCATGCTAGCTACGCCACTGGTTGTTGGAGTATCCAATCGAATTTTTTTCGGTGTAATCAAGCAACCTACACCTCTTAATTTGGTCGAAGAATTTTTATACAAATTGTATAATTTCCTTTTGGAATTTTGCCATCATAATAGTTATAGTTTTAAAAACAAAAAAAACTGTTAGATTTAAAACTTATTTTAAATGTTTTTAAAACTTTTCATGCAATTTTTAACATTTTTTCATTTAAGCATTTAGTACTTTGTACTTTAGAGCTTTAGAGCTCAGAAATCGATAATGTCGGTTGATTTCGGAATTTCAATAAATTTCGACAAGAAACCATAATGTATGTATTTACCCAGAAATTTTTGTCCCCGTTTTGCTTCAAGCCAATTGTTTAAAATATCCGATTTTCACCTTCGATTGTCTTGAAATTTTGTGTGTGTTGTAATTTAATTCAGTAATTTAAGCACCAATAGTAGCAAGTACATGCATCAAATAAACTGAACCCAGGACTCCCGGCAAACTGAATGAGCCAAACCTCGTTCTGTGCACGCAAGTTTACTTTAATGAACGCAGAAATTTAGAGAAACATGCAACTTACCTTTTGAACTCTTATTATTGCTGATTTTAAGCACAGCTAGTATCAATTCTCGCACGGACACAAACTTTTTTTTTCACAAGTTATAAGACGCGTTCATCTGCTGAAAAACTCTCTCACTGAATAATGTATCGTAATTTTTTCTTCGAACGTATTATATCAAAAAAAATTATTATCATTTCGATCTTATTCTTATACGTTCAATTTGAGAGAAAAAGAATGAAATCGAGAAATTTTTTTTCTCAATATTATCTACGTAAGATCAAATCGAAAGTAATCGAATATTAATTATTTTCATTTCGATCTCATAAGTTTAATTTGAGAGAAAAATAATAAAACTGAGAATTTTTTTTCTCAATTTTATATACGTTGATCCAACCGAGAATAATCGAGTATTATTTAGTTTCATTTCGATCTCATAAGTTCAATTTGAGAGAAAAGGTATAAAATCGAAAATTTTTTTTCCTTAATTTTATCTACGTGGATCAAATTGAGAATGAAAATATTTTACTTTGACATTTGTGAATCAAATAAATGATGGGGAAGTAACAAAGTGATGTGTACTTCTCTGTTCAATTTGAGAAATGGAAATCTTATTCTGATTCAAAAATTTCTTATAATTGTACAGAAAAAATGAAAACGATCTTTATTTACTCAAAACAAGAATAAATGTATTTCCTATTGTTGAACAAAAACAATTCTCAACTTCAGTATTTCATTCTTCTGTAGGATGATCGAATTGATAGTTTTTTCTCACTTTTAAAGTTTTGTTGTATTAAAATGATATAAATTTACTCGAAATGAGAATAAATGTATCTTCTGTTTCTAATCATATATTATAATTCTCAATAATAGTATTTTATTCACTTTTTTGTGTGATCGAATTGATAGTTTTTATCTCAGTTTTAAATTTCGGAGTATTAAAATGATTTAAATTTTCTCAAATTAAGAAGAAACTGAATTTTCTATTTTCAATCATGCACAATTCTCAAATCTAGAATTTTTTTTCTCTCTGTGTAGAGTTGCTTAGTAAGTTATGTAATTAATTCAATATAGTAATTGCTGTAGGTCACTGTTGGGCTTAGTAGATATTTAGCCAGATAACAAGGCAAATAAAGCAACGAAACAACATTTTCGAATGACCCTCAAAGCCATAAGTAAGGCACCAAATTATTTATGCTAACCTAGTATCAAGTAGAATCCATATTGAAACAATGTCACGGGTGACTCATGGTTTTATAAAGTAGAATGATCTTATAATTTATGCGATTTACCCGCCTCTATTAAAGGTCAAACGCGCCAGTTTTAAGAAGTGGTAAGCTGCACTTTTTCTTATCACAGTGCTACTAATACATTCTGAAAAACTTAGGGAAATCGATGGCATCAACTATCACACCCTCATACACTTTGTCCAACTTTTAAAAAAATTACTCTTAAATCCATTTAGTACCATGGTTGCAGGCATATGATCAACACTACCAAAAATTTATCCACATCCAGTTCCGCTAGTACCTCTGTAGTAGCTTCAGGTAACATGTTATTGAGCGCTCCTTAGATAGCCAAGAAACTAGTCAAAGGGTATTCTTTATGCTCCAAAGAGTTTTTTCGATGTTCCGTTCTAGAGAGTACAGAGCCGTTTCCACAAATGTACTCTTATTATACGCATGCTGTGCTGTTTCCAGCTCATTTGAGTCAAGGCTTTAACGAAGTTAAACGTCAAACAATCTTTCCAGTGTTTTAAAAAGAAAATATGATAGACTGGGCAAATAGGCAAATGGGGAACCAGTGAGATATTTTCCTAAGGAATACACACAACGTTCACCTGCGTCTATTAAGAATGTATATAATTGATATTTCAACCTAGGCCATAACAATTGTTTTGAGCCAACCTATTTAGTCAGCTCTGACATATTCTTTAGTTCAGGGGGTATAACCTTATCAGGGTTATATTGCCAGTTGACTTGCATGGTTTAAAATGTTTAACGAATAAATGAGTTAATTTTACACAATGAGTTAACTTATTACAATGTTTTTATAATAATAATGACATCTTGTAACTCTTAGCACTTCAAAACATAGAGTATAACAAATTTCAAAGTGGTAGTTAATCGTAACTAACGGTAACTCGACAAAATAAATTAAATCGTGTTTTGATTACACTCCTGGAATACACAAAGTAATTTTTTGAAAAATTTGCAATAGTTTTTGTTACATATTCATATAACTTACTAATGTAAGTTTTAGCAATATTTTTAGTCAGATTTAACCACGGATTTTATCCTTTAAATAATAATAGCCCTTTAGCCTGGGAAGCCCAGATTGATTAAAAAGAAGAACGTTTCAAGGCCTACAAAGGATTGGTCTTGGATACAAAGGATAAAGACATCGACTTGTAGGACGAAGCCCTACAAAAAACGTTGGTAAAGTGAAAACTTTCAAGCATAAAATAGATAATCAATCTTAATATTTGGGTATTGCTAGTGAAAATTTCACGGGAATGTTTTGTAAGGGCCACTTCAGATCCGCTTTAGATCCACAACCATCAGAAATGAAAAACCGCATGGCCTACGGAAGCAACAGTAACTCCCATTGGTTTTATAATCTTGTTCACATCCGAAAAGAAGGTTACACAAACAATTTATGATCTATGTAAAGTTCATGAAACTTAGTTTAAGCTGATTCCAACTAAAACCATATCTTTTTTCTTACATAACATTTAGTACCTAAATTTTGGCGATATGATAACTCGTAATTCGTTGATGGCTCTTCCTCTTCCTTTATGGCTTGAACGGCTCCAATAATCCAATATTTTATTTATTTTTTTTTTTCAAATAATTAATTTCAAAGCTCTCACTAGGAACTCAGAAAAATAAATAATATAAGATAAAATTGACGCTATTCGCAACAAATTTTCCATTAAATATTTATACATTTATAATTTTAATAAATATTTTTCCATTACAAATAGAGCTTAATTCGAATTTTTTTATTATTAATATTATTCAGAACGAAAATAAAAATATTTCCCTAAAGCGCCGTAGATTGTCCGAAAAAAAAACAATTCAACACAAAAAAGTCATGAAAACATTAAAAAAAAAAAGAGAACAAGATAAGCTTTAGCAAAACAAATAAAAAAAATTTTTTCTGTTTTGTTTGTTTTATTTATTGTGCCCAAAAAACGCCCAAAAAAACACATAAAAATATTCGTACTATAAAAAAATAAAACAGAATTTAAATCACAAATCTGGGAGATGCTACAAAATGATGCGATAACTTTTGTTCACGCAGATATGCAAAATCCATTTCATGGTGGTGTGATTTAACCGTAGATTTTTATAATTTTTATATTTAAAGCTCACAGTTAATATTTATGACTTTTCCGAAATTACAACGATCTTCCATAAACGTAAATCAATAAACACAACGTTTTTTGTTTACTTTCCAACTTGTACAGCATCCACAAGAAAAAACAATAAAACATCTCAAATCATAATTAAATAAATTAATTCAAAAACTAAAAACTTCTAAATTAATTTATATTTCTTCTTCTGAATAAAACAATAACAAATCTAATTCAATTTCTAAGAAAAACTCTAAAAAAAATTTACCAGAAAAAAAGATTCCATCCTAAAATTCTTCTCATCCACCAAAAAAAACCAAAAGAAAAAATCTGGAAAATAAATTTTAATTTTATTGACATTTCATTTGTCTGTCATCTAACTCAACTATTTTATTGTAATAACAACAACAATCAGAGCCACAAAAATTTTTACATTAGAACGAAAACTATAAATTTTGACATTTTACGGAAGTCCCTTTTTTATTGAAATTATTACATATTTTTTCTTAAAATATTATAGTAAAAGGAATTTATATTTGAAGCAGATTGATGATAGTGAATTTTTTGTCCAATACATTAACGCAGTGTGTTAATGCGATTTTTTGGATTTAATTAATGGATGGATGGATGGATGCATAGTGACAAATCACTGTTTACACTATACCTATAATGGTAGAACAAGAAAAAAACTATAAAAATTTGATTGTTTTTTTGGGGAAAACTGGAATTAAAGCCTACATGTGTATAGCTTCCCTTGGTGAGATAATCTTTGTCTCACTGGCTCCATAATTAAACTAAATCAAATGAGAAATCTGTTAATTATAAAGATGTAGTCGATCGGTTTAACATTTTTTATAGTTTTTTACTCATTTTTTAATTTATGGAAATTTTTAGTTGTTAATTTACGATCTCGATTTAAATTTTTAATTGATACAAAAAAGAATAATAATTAATTAATTATTAAAGTAAATATGACAGATTTTTGTTTTCTTAAATAATCGGTTTGACGTGTTCTACGTTCTTAACTCTCTGGTATAAAATTCCTAAAGTCATACAGAGGTAGAAATCGCCTTCAAATTTAATATTGACATATGCACACTTTATTTTAAGATATAAGCTGAACTAAAATATATCATCATTATGGTTGATTGGCGATATCTTACAAAACAGTATTTCAATTTTAATAAAGTTTGCCTTAAATGGCGCCGAACTAATTAAATAACAAAATCAGTCCGAATTTTAAAATTCCACTTTTTAAAAAATATCTGATAATTGTTAAAATACGAATACTATATCCATAAAAAATTATTATTTTTTTTCATTTAGATAAATTTAAAAGCCCGGACAAGTTGTTGAATCGGTTTATTTAAAACGTACAATAGGTGGTCTCGACTATCATCTATCTGATGTGAAAAGATCTCCTTAATGAACCAAGTTGTTGGAATTAAGTTCTCATCTTTTAAAAGAACCAAATAAATCAGTTGTTCATGTTTGTATTTATTTCTTTTAGGTCACCGTTTTGAAATTTCTAGCAATTTAACACAACTTGCAAATAATCATTATTTCGGTGAACATCTTAACAAGGAAGAGAAAAATTATATTTTAAATATTTGTAGAAAATACAACGAATTATGTTATTTGAAGGGTGATAAACTTTCTTCAACAGATATGACCTCTTAAAAAATTCGAATAGAGTTTAATTTTCATCCAATTTACATTAAACAATACCGTTTGCCTGAATCAACAATCAAAAATTGATATAGGTAAACAGGTTTCACAAATGTTTGACGATGAAATTATTGAGTATAGTAATAGCCTTTGAAATTTGCCTATTATATTAGTTTCAAAAAAATCAAACAACCCAGATAAAAGGTAGAGAATAGTTGTAGACTTCTGCAAACTAAACGATATCACTTTCAACGATATCACTAAAATTTTTCCCTTTGCCAAATATTTCTGATATTCTTAATCACTTAAGAAAATCAAAATATTTTACTACAACTGATTTGGCAGATGGCTACTATCAGATCTGTTTAGAAGAAACTCACAAGGAAAAGACAGCATTTTGCACTTCTGTAAGACATTTCCATTTTAAAAGAATACCATGTTTAAATGGCATGCCCTACATTTCAACACTGTATGCTGCTGCATTCACATACTTAAGTGATTTATTAGTATAATGTGCTTAGTTTACCTTGATGATGTAATTATTACAGGATAGAAAACCATAGCTAGAAATTGGAATCATCATTTAAAAATAAACTTATCAAAATGTCAGTTTTTATCTAAAGAAATATTTTATCTTTAAAGAATTAAAAATAACAGCAATTCAAAACTATCCAGAACCATCAAATCAAAAGGAATCCAAATCGTTTTTAGAATTATCTGGCTATTTCTAAATTATTTCTAAAGAAATTCCTAAAGAAATCGCTAAACAATTAACTAATTTTTAAAAAAAGGGACAGCATTTTAATTGGAATGTCTTTTGTGATGAGCCATTTCATAAACTGAAAAACGCCTTTGTGAATCGTCCAATTTGATTCTGTAACTGGGTTTTGCCAAACCATTTATTTCAACACCTGATTCAAGCAATAATACTATTGGTGCAGTACTCCCACAATCAAGACACGGATTCAATTTGCCGATTGGTTATGCAAGTCGAGTAGGTACTTAACCAAGCTGAACTTAACTATCCAACAATTGAAAAGAAAATTTTGCCGATGGTATGGGGGGTTGAAGATTTCCGTCCATATGTCTACGGTCGTCACTTTACAATTGTTATGGACCACAATCGGTTAATATGGCTTACTAATCTAAAAAATCCATCTTCACGATTGATGCTGTGGCGTGTTAGACTGGATGAATTCGATCATCATGTTGCTCATAAGCAAGTATACAAGAATCTAATCTATATTACACGATCACAAAATAAGTTAGTTTTAGGAAAAACTTTTGCAGATCAACAAGCATCGGAATGTAACAAATGCTAATTCATATTCAAAAACAGTTTGACTCATTGACGATGCTGAAATTGAAAAGGTTAACCAAGATTTCCACTCACGATCTCTTGCGTGTCATCAACGAGTTTATTGCACAGCTGAAAGATTTATAAGGCACTACCTTTTCGAAAAAATATATTCCCGAATTAAAATACATATATATACTTTCTAGCCGCTAGCGAGTAACACCAAAAAAATAAAATACACGTCACACGTCGCACGTCACACGTCACACGTCACACGTCACACGTCACACGTCACACGTCACACGTCACACGTCACACGTCACACGTGACACGTCACACGTCACACGTCACACGTCACACGTCACACGTCACACGTCACACGTCACACGTCACACGTCACACGTCACACGTCACACGTCACACGTCACACGTCACACGTCACACGTCACACGTCACACGTCACACGTCACACGTCACACGTCACACGTCACACGTCACACGTCACACGTCACACGTCACACGTCACACGTCACACGTCCCACGTCACACGTCACACGTCACACGTCACACGTCACACGTCACACGTCACACGTCACACGTCACACGTCACACGTCACACGTCACACGTCACACGTCACACGTCACACGTCACACGTCACACGTCACACGTCACACGTCACACGTCACACGTCACACGTCACACGTCACACACGTCACACACACGTCACACGTCACACGTCACACGTCACACGTTACACGTAACACGTCACACGTCACACGTCACACGTCACACGTCACACGTCACACGTCACACGTCACACGTCACACGTCACACGTCACACGTCACACGTCACACGTCACACGTCACACGTCACACGTCACACGTCACACGTCACACGTCACACGTCACACGTCACACGTCACACGTCACACGTCACACGTCCCACGTCACACGTCACACGTCACACGTCCCACGTCTCACGTCACACGTGTGACGTGACGTCACGAGTCACACGCCACACGTCACACAGGGCTGAGCTTCAGGCTACTGTTGGGGTCACAGGTGGCGGATAGTGAACGGCCTACATACTGATTTGGTGTATGTAGGTTGGCTGCGAATACGAAAATAAGCAGTCCCCGACCAATAGCACGACAGAAGTCCAATTGCGTCTGTTCTACAGTGGGCGGATCCCTGGTCAGCGTCTATCTTCATGTTAAAAGCGGCTGTATATTTCCACATGGCAGTAGGTTTAAAATGAATCACCATGGAGAGTATCTTTGGATCAAACCCTACGCTGCAGGGAATAGAAACCCCAGTACCGGCGACTGTACAGAAAGAGCAAGCAGGCTCCCAGCTGTTGAAATTTAGCGACTGCAATGATACAGTGGTGGCAAACTTGGCCGCTCTATCAGCTACTACTACAAGTGACAAGCACAAGAAGCCAGAACTGGCATTTTCCAGGAGCAGTAAGAGGGTAAGGTCACCATTAAAAAGAAGAGTTTGCTTGACCGACAATTCATGCACATCCACTGGACTGCAAACAAATAAAGATAAATTAGAGCCAAAATTGCCTTCTGTACCATCTACAACGAGAAGCGCAACCCAAAACGTTACCTAGCGCTCGGATCTAGATCACCCCTAAAAGTCATGGCGTAGGGAGTTAATCTAAAACAACCAGCGACCAACCAGCGATACCATTAGGAGGTACACAGGGTGTCAATAATCGCATTCAACAGCTTCAATATATGATATCGAACACTCGTTCTATAAACCAAACGTTTAGGAACCTTGTTCACGGCATTGAAGTGTCGCATATATCTGCTGTTAAAGACCTCACTGCGGTCCAAAACTTCAAGCCTCAGGGGAACAAAGTGTGCCAGACTTCGCCGACCTTGAAAACAAACGTTGATGAAACAACCAAAAGTCGCCGGAGTGGAAATGGTGAGGACATGAATGATGAAACACAACTGCCTTCGCTGAAAAAAAGTAAAACAGCCAGAAGGATCTTGAAAGAACCTAGATCAAGATCCAAACAGAACGTGATCAAGTCGAGATAACAGCAGGTCGAACCCATGAACCAAAAGTGCTCCCTGTGGTGGCATCCGAAACGAAATGGCAACCCATGAGAAGACGTAAAAGGAGGGAAAAAAACGCGTCATGTTGAACTTACCAGAAACGAACCATGCAAATCTAAAAAAATACATCACGGTCGGATGCTATAATAATATCTAGGTAAGAGAGAGTCCGGTGAAAAAGCTATGCGCAAATGTTAAAAGAGATGAAAGCGAAGCCAGAACTAAAAGAGCTCGAGAATTGAGTCACCAAGATTAGGAAGACAGCTAAAGGCGAGCTGCTTCTTAAACTTAAAAATGGTGAACACATAATCAAAAGGTTAAAGAGGACGCAGAACTAGCAGTCGGAAACTCAGCGAGTGTTAGGTGCAGTGTGTCAACAAACTCTTATAGAGTATCGCGACGCATGAACGAGGTAACAACGAGGAAAGATATTTGCATTGCAATCCAGACACAATTTTGTACGATTGAGTTTATCCAAACCAATGCAATTAAATCTTTGAGGACAATGCGAGACGGGAATCAGATGGCAATAATCAGTCTCCCTGCATGCGCTCGTTACGACTGGACATATTTGAATTCTACAGGAGGAAGTAGATGTCCAGCCTACAAAAGAGCGTTAAAGCCGACTTCTGCCTGTAATGGTTAAGTGTATCCAGATAAATCTTAACCCAGCAAGGCGGCACAGGACTTACTGACACCAGCAAGTGGATGTGGCATTGATCTGCGAACAATATAGTACCCCTGTCGCCGATGTGAACAGGGTTGAAGACAAGACGAGTGTAAATTTCCAGTTTTTTATTTCTATGAATTCGAATGTAGTGGACTGTATAAAAATTGATGAACAAATCACTTTCTGCAAATTTACCTTTTGTTGTATTTTTATTTTATTTATTTTCTATATATACATTATTTTGTTTAACTTTAATGTCTAATTCAATACGTTTTATTTGTAACAAAAAATTAAATTATTGCTTTCACTTTGAAAGTTATTATAAAATTAAATATTGTTTTCCTTTTGAAGGTTCTTCGTCAACTAACTAAACATACGGCAAAACATGCTGGGTAAACTTTACCCAACAAACAAATCAACAACAAAGTATGTTTATATGTGTATTCTGACTCGTTCCCGTTTACATTACATGATCTATAACAACGAGTAAAGCTGCTATCTGGACCTGCACTGCTCCTCCTTTTGAACGCAGATCTAGTCGTCAGAATGAGGGTTTTGTATATTTTTTTTTTTTTTTTTTGATAAAATGTGATGTGTAGTAGGCATTACAATATGTGTCACAACAACACATAAAAACCTTTTAAGACCAAGGTCCCACAACAACATGCGTTCTATGGATGTTAATGGACGCAAATCTGTTTTTTTTTGTTTTTTTAATATTTTTTGTTAAATAATGGACAACTAAACTATAAATCCTATCACATATAAAATATGACATAGGCCAATATTTCGTGATAGGATAGGGAAAATAAAAATAAAATAAAAGATAAAAAGCAAATTTGTTTTAAAAATTTGCAGGAACAAAACTAAAATTGGTTTGCCAATAGTCCAGCTAATAGCTAATGACATAATCCTTGATTATGGGACGCAGTATATTTTTCAATGATTAAAGCTCAGATATATAGTTATATGAAAGCTCGTTTCTTCGAGCAAGCTACAGCGTTACAGCATCAAGGAATATTCATTAGCTAAGATTGAGAGTGCTCCCGTTGACTGAATACAGTTCATCCGCCAGCAGCCCTAAGATATCACCTTGGCTAGTGATATCTCACTGCTAATTATCGTGCTATTATATTTGAAACTCAACCACCACAGTGGTTTGTAAAACGCCAAGTCAAGTGGAAGGCGCAGCAAAATGGGTGGAAAATCAAAGAGTTGGACACGGAGATGCTGGACTACATAGTTTAATGCATGCCAATACTGGAGAGTGGTGTTAAAATAGGAGCAAAGTTTATTGCAAGATATCTGAAAAGCACCTGTGATGGATCTATGCCGCGTAAAAGCAACGGTAATGGACGGTACCCAGTATTCTTGTGGACTAAAAACATTGCCCGTTTTTTTGAAAAGAGTGCCTCAAACTCCGGAGGAAAGGTACACGTAGGAGAAATCATGAGCACTATGAGCAGTTCCAAATTGATTTTCGGGAAAAGCGGAAAGAACTGCGGAAGGAAATTGCTAATAGTAGGAGCAGATCGTTCCTGTGTCTTATAGATGAAGTTCAGAACAACCCATGGGTAAGTGCGTACAAAACTATGCTTACTAAACTTAAGGGTGTTCAATCATTTGCACCAGTGTGCCCAGATATAATAACTTAAAATTATGTCTGGCCTTTCTCCACGCCATGGTGACTTCTCCCTACCTCTTGAGCTGATACTTGAGGATAACTCAATTTTGGCTATCATCACCGAAGAGGTCCTAAATGCCTTGCTCAGATTGTCCGTTAATAGTACGGCCGGTCTAGATGGCGTCCCAAATATTGTTTTAAAAACAGCGAAAAAGAAAAGCCGATAATATTCGAAAGTATCTACACTGCGTGCCTGAAAGCTGAAAGAAGGGAAATTTCCTGAGGAATGGAAGAGCCAACGCCTTGTGCTTATACCAAAAGTTGAGAAACCGCTAGAAAAACCCTCGTCCTACCGCCCACCGTGCATACAACTGGAAAGATCTCTGAGAAAATTATTGGTACTCAACCTGAGCAACATAGAGTTGGCCGATAACAAACGGAAGTTGTATAAATGAGTAGCAGAAAAATGGTGAAATATATCAATATCTAGATTGGTTTGACAGATCATAACATCTGGTCAGTGCCTGAAGTATCTTGGAGTCATTATAGACCACAGACTCAACTTTAAAGACCATCTAATTTACGCTGGTGACAAAGCCAAACGAGTTGGGACTGCTCTTGCAAGGCTTATGCCAAACATTAGCGGCTTTAGAAACCGGTCAGGAAGCTTCTTGATAGCGTTAGCACATCAATATTGAAGTATGTGGCATCAATATGGACCTTAGTGGTGGCAACACCATCTTATGTTAGACCTATCAACATGACCTATCGACTGACATCGTTGCGCGTTTGCTGTGCCGTTTGCACGGTGTCCGATGAGGCTGCAAATGTTATTGCGAGTAGCAACAAAAGAGGTATCGGCTCTGTGTATAGCAACACAAAATTATAGTTACCGATGAACATGCGAAGATTTCATCATAGACAATCATATGGAATGGCAAGAAAAATGGGAAGCTTCTACCAACGGACGATAGACCTTTGTGATGGTCCCTGACGTAAAAGCATGAACATCAAGGAAACACGGTGACGTTAATTATCATTTGACTCAGATGATCTCAGGGTATGGATGTTTGAGTTACTACTTATACAAGTATAAGCACGTACCAAACCCAAACTGTCTCTACTGTGAGGGAAGACCGAAAACGCAGAACACGTGCTAATTAAATGCGGAAGGTTTGCACATGCACGAAGAGTTATGGGCAGCGTGGGAGAATCAATCATTCCGCATAGCCTAATGCAATTTAGGCTGAGCACAAAAGACAACTGGGACATAGCGAATGAAATCATCACAAGTAATGATGAAACAACTGAGACAAGATGAATAAGGAGCAGTCGTGCTCAACACTACGCAGCAAAACCACGACAATTACTGGTTCAACAAGAAAAGTTCCTGCTGATTAACAAAATTTCCAAAGAGATAGATCGCCAGAGCGTGAAAGTGAAAAGGATATTGTTTATATATTTTAACCGATCTGTCAACAGTAACATACAAAAAATATAAAATCTAAAAATGCACATCTCCACACTATAGATATTGATTCAGTCCATAAATTCAAAGTTCATTAAAATTCAACCAAAAACAAATAACACAACATATCTCATCTTAAAAACTGTGTGATTGAAAAAAAAACTAGCAGCTTCCAACTTGATCATAAATTTTACCTTAACGTATAAAAAACAAACAATTTTGAATTTTTATTAATAAAAAAAATGTTCCTTGTCAATAAATCATGTTTTGATATTTTTTGGAAAAAAATAAAATAAAATATAAAAATGTTGTCACATAAAAATGTTCATCATTTTTCGTGTTTGATAAAAAACCAAAATGTTTTTTTTTAACAAACTTAATAAAAAATTATTTGTTTGTTTTTGGATTTTATTGGTTTTGGTTTTTTATTTAGGGCTTTGCATTGTAATGGAATTAATTGATAAGGTGCATAGCTTATTATCAGTCTACTAGAAATAGATTATAGATAGAAGTTATTTTGTGTTTCGTTTATCAATCGATAACAATATAAATTATTTTTGTATTACATGTGAATATCAAATTTTGTTTTGTTATTTATACGATTTTTCTGTTAACAAAATTCTTTCACCGTGGTACTTTCACCGATGAGCTTTTATAAGACAAACCGCTTCGTAATAAATTATTTAATGATAAATATTACTCTCGAGCAAAGTTCATAATACTACATTTTATTCATTCAACACATTACGTGAATGACGTAATAATTAAAAAAGAATTATTATAAAACTCACACATAAAAAACTAATACAAACAGAAGAAAAGATTACAATTACAAAGATTACAATTAATTCCATAGAATTAAATAAAACAATACATATTTGATTACTTGATTACGTGATTTGAAAATAAAATAACCTACTACAATTATAGACGTCAAATTTTGTACTAATAAGAAACCAAAAAATATCATATAAAAAACTAATGTTTTTCACATTGGAAATTCAATAAAAATGAAATTATAGTAGGCATTTGACTTTTTATAGAAACAGGAACTATACATTAGCTCGAATTTAATATTTATTTGTTTACAAATTTAAAATCAAATGTTGATAAAATACGATCAAAAACAATCAAAAAAGTTTATTTCAGAATTCAATACTTATTTTCTCTTGCACAAATATCACTATGGCGGATAGCCTGTTCTTATATTATTTTTCTTTTTACGTTTAATTTCAATACTTTTCCTTTTTATGGTTCCGTACTTTGAAAAAGTAAAAACGGTACCCTATTGGTGAGACTTCGGTGTCCGTCCGAATTTCTACATAATCGATTTACTCACAACTAGCACTACAAAGTGCTATCAACTTGAAATTTTCTACAGTTATTATATATGTTTACCCACGCCTGCTGATAACAACAAAATTCCAAATATTTGTGTTTATCTATATTTTATGGATAAAGATAAAGAAATAGTAAAACAAAAGTTTTTTTAAGGAATCGAGTTTGGTTTAGAAAAATAGAAAAAATGAAATATTTCAAAAAAAATTTCAATGAATTTTCGACTGCTTAGTTTTTGAAATATTCCCAAAACGATTGTTTTTCTCTGGACCACAAATTTCTTAAAAGCAATCAATTCACTTATTTTTTTTTCTCTCAATTGGAAGTTGCTGTCTTGTATTTCTGAAATCGAACCACTTATCTTATTTATAGAAATCAAACCATTAGTTTTTTTGTTGCGTTGCTGTCCTCTCATTTTTTTGTAGGAAATGTTTTGATTTTTTTATTTACAGGAATCGAACAAATCACATATTTTACTTTACCCTTTTCACTGTTACGTTGCTGCTCTGCCATCTCTTGGTATGATTCGTTCACCTACTTTTTTTCTTAGTTTATGAGAATTGGCACGTATCCTTAGTTTCCACTCACCTTTGGTGGACTTACGCCCAATATTAGAAGTACTTGTTCTTGATGGGTTTGAGCGCCTTTTACTAGTTTACTGTACATTTTTAACGGGTAGTGCATGAGACTCTAAATCTCTGTGTTTGGGTTCGACACCCTACTCACCAACATTCTTTCCTGCATTTCTCAGGATGAATGTAGTCCGAAGACCTTTTTCTTGTATCCTGTCCTGTAATGGTCTAGACCATAACCTGTGAAAACGCACACTTTCCTTTGCTAATTCCATCAACTTTTCAGCCGCACCATGTGAATACCACTCGCGTTCAGGTCAGATTGGGGTGGTAAGTTTTCTGCAATATTAATTTTGAATTTTTTTTTTGTATTAAAGTCCCTAACGGTGATAAGAATAACATAAACTTAAAAGTTTTTCTTGTATTTTTATTTCACATTCGTTTACCATTATTCCTGTCGTTTCGTGAACTAAATTTGAAGCTCTCTCTAATCACCCACCAACAACGTCCTAAACACATCATTAAAAATCACAAAAATAAAGTAAGAAAAAAAACAAACAACCAATTCATTTTGTCTAATTTTTAAAACATAAATTATTTTATCTTTTTTATGTAAGATTTCATTTCTTGTATCAAAATTTAAGAAAAAAACTTCTTTCTGTAATATAGTTTTTTTTTGGGAGTTCATTAAATAAGATTCTGATTGTTTTTTGTTCTTGAGTATTAAATTACCGATGAGAAATATTCTGAGCTAAGATTTGATATTTTTTTTTTGGCTTATGAATAGAAATAATTTTATTACATTTTTTTTTAATTTTTATTATTTTGATAGAGTAGATAATAAATTGAGATTAGGAAGAAGAAGAAGAAGATGATGATGATGATGATGATCATGAAGAAAAAAAATTAATTGTTTAAATTTTTGAATGAGCAAAGCATAATAATTATTTTTAAGATATACAATTATGGTTGTTGGTTGGTATTCTGTTTTTATGAGTTGAAGGAGTTTGTTATGGTGACGATTGATGCTGCTGCTGGAATTATTATTTAACTATAATTTTTTTTATTCTGTTTTTCTACCATTCTTGTTTGTTTGTTTATTTTTTTGTTTAGTGGCGAGCTGGGGTTAGATGGATGTTATATAAAATATGATTAAGTTTTTATAATTTTTCTTTCAGTAAAAATATATGGATGAGCTTTTGTGAAAAACATGGAAAATTGTTTTGATAAATATGAAATTTGATTGTTTAGGGTTACAAAGATAGGATGCGTTAGTTGTTGTGAAAAATTAAGAACTTTGATAATAAACTACTGCAGCTATTTTAGCCTCTATACAAAATTTATTTCAGAAGTTGGTTCAAATAATTTGAACTGACTATCTGGAAAGAATCAGATCAATTTACTACATTATTGTTCAACCTTTCCATATAACACATCATAAAAGCTCAACCTATCTTCCTAATTTGAACGATAGCATACCTACAATCAACACCAATCGCTTCCTTGTTTATCAAAAATACAAAATTCTTATTGTTAAATAAATCAAATCCTTGCTAATCAATTTATTTCATCTCAACCACATAAACGTACTTCTAATAGTTTCTATTTCGTTATATCAATTCACGAACCAATTTTTTTTTTGTGGAATACTATCACGTTCCTCATCTTCTGAAAACAACAAAAACATAAATAAAAATATATACAAAAATTAAATTAAATTACTTTGTAAGATTTGTATCTTAAACGTTTTATTTTATCGTAGATAATGTAATCCTTCAAAAATATAGTTGTGATGTAAGCTCACTTCTTTTTTTATTGTATTGTAATTTATGTTGTAAGCAGATAGTGGAAATTATAATCAACTTAGTAGGAACAAGATTATAAAACAAATATCAGATTTGATTAGAATATCGATTTTAAGGAAAAAAAAAGTTAGTTAGAGTTCCAAATCTGTCTATTACAATCTTGAAGTCATATCAACTTAGGGTCATATGAAAGATCGCAAGATTTTGAAATTTTCAATCAATTTTCAAATGTCTAGTTTTACCAATCAGAGATGGTAAAAGTAATAAATTGGTTTGTTAAAAATCTGGTTGGTCGACTCTCGACAGTTTTTAGTTTTTGAGAAAGAAATTTTTCATTTTAATTCTCAAAAATGTTCTACAAACAAATTTCTCAATATTTACGTTTTTTCCAACACCGAGCGCACCCATGTAATATAACGTTATGTTATTTTTGTATATAGGTATAAAGAGGAATTGTATAGGAAATTTGTCTAGGAAATTCAAAGTAAATTTTGTCTTCAATGTGTTTACTTAGGTTATCTTGGTATTTATTTAGCATGGAAAACTGCAGTGATTTAAGAATGGAGAATATGCTAACAAAACACACTTACAAATATGTCAAATATGTAATCAAAATAGAATAATGAAATAATTTCAGGTCATTTAGAAACATATTAATACGGAAGAGGTATGGATATTGACTATTGTTGTATATATGTGAAAGTTGCCAGAAAAAATCAAAAGTTTTGAGAAAAGAATTGCTGGAGCAGCCAACCATTTCAATCGAATTAAACTCCAGATCCCGACTAGCGAGCCGGATCCAGGTTTCCTGACCACTGATGCTTGATCAGTCAATCTGATACGGAACTAACCAGGAATGTAGCCCCTTAAATTATCCGGGCCATATCAGGTAATTTTAATAGATCAAATTCAAGACAGGATCAATTCTAATGACCAATGTGCTAGTCGAGTAATTAAAAAAAAATAATGAACAAAAATACATCAAAACATTTAAACTGTTCTGCATGCCAAATGGAGCTTTTTCTACATGACCAAACCGTCAATTCAGGTTGGATAAGCCACCAAAGATCTATCATAATTCATAACTCATTCGAATCGTATGCCGATTTTGATCAACTTTCCATCATGGATCATAACCCATGAACCAGATACGGATTTTCCTACACCACTGATAGGGATTAGGGACTGAATCAGGTCATCTGAACGTAACGTAGTAATGTAACGCTTCAACCTATACACATTTTGTGTATAAATTTATTCCATAATTCACGACCACAGTCAGTTTTTCACGCTGAAAGCTACAAAAATTGTAAATATATCTAACAAAAAATGAGAAACTTCCCCTTCAAGTTTGCTTTTCGATGGTCAAGATTGATACTAGAACGTATACATTAATTTTCAAAGGTTATCCTCCTGAGTCTGCATATCAATAAGGTCTTCTTGGCATCTAGAGTTCAATTCATTTAAAATGATTGGCTTTTTCCTACTAATTCTTTCGTCCAAACTTTTGATTTTTTCCTGACCTCATGTTACCTCATGGTAACATTGGTAACATTTTTAAAATTGACTTGAAATTCTCTCATCATTTTATTTTGATTACCATGACCTATTTCTAAGTGTGTTTTGTGAATTCCGTTAGATAATTTACCGCTGTGAACAAAATATTTAATATTTGAGTTGCTTTCAGCAGTTCGACAAATTAATTTAGTATGATCATACCCACCCACATTCATCATATTAAAACGCTTATGTCTGTGATAATCAATTGAAGTTTCACCTTAAGACTTCAATCTGCTTTCTTTTACAAGATCTTTTTTTTTTAAACTTATCGGACAAAATTTTGCTATATCATTAAAGTACGACAGTTTCTATGTTATAGTTATTTACATATCGAGGGCTGAAGTAGAAGATTACACCAGCGGTTCATATTGAAGCCCGACGCGAAGCGAGGGCTTTTATTGAACCAAGGGCGTAATCTTCCTTTCAGCCTGAGCCTATGTACAACGTTTTACGCACAATTGCACAACTTTATTGTAGTATAAATCAATTTTTGAATTTTTTAAACTCGCTAGACATTTTGAAAATTATGCTAAACATGCCATGATTTTCTCTATAAACTTCATACAATAATTTATTTGTTTGTTCTAATTTTATGAATATTTTACGGGTGATTATTTTACGGGTGGTGAAGTAGAAATAGTACATTATGATGCTAGGACGTAAAGCTAAAGATTTTGGACGGATGTGGAGTTTGCAAATCGAGGCGCTAGCCGAGATTTGCACCCACATTAAGTCCAAAATAGCTTACGTCCGTGCATCATATACTATTTTTTATTCGCCGCAAGCAAAATATTTTAAGAAAAGTTGTTTATTCTAAATTAAAATTATAAATTTTCATAAATTTTAAAATAAAAAAATGTGGAACAAGTAACCTTTGAAAAAATATTTATTATTTTTTCCAAATTCTATGACAACAAATGATAACAACTATTTTAATTGGATAATGCAATTTTGAATTTGCGGGTCGCTTTGATAAAAAAAATTTATTTTTCATAGAATTTAAACAAATACAAATGCGTTTTACTTTTTTGGACGTAGCTCTGACGACAAAATAAATAGTTGAAAAGTGATACTTTAAAGCCGCAAATCACAGTAATAAAGGAACACTTTAATATATAGGCGAGTAAAAAATATATTAATATTTCATATGGCAACGGGATTTTATTTTACGGATGTAAAGTTCAATTTTCAGCCACGATAGCTAGGATGTAAAATGTGTTTTACGATTCGTTTGTGCGTAATAGTTATTTACATATCGAGGGCTGAGAGTAGAAGATTACGCCAGCGGTTCATATTGAAGCCCGACGCGAAGCGAGGGCTTTTAGTGAACCAAGGGCATAATCTTATTTTCAGCCTGAGTGCATGTACAACGTTTTACGCACAACTGCACAACTTTATTGTAGTTAAAAATCAATTTTTGAATTTTTTAAACTCGTTAGACATTTTGAAAATTATGCTAAACATGCTATGATTTTCTCTATAAACTTCATACAATAATTTATTTGTTTGTTCTAATTTTATAAATATTTTACGGGTGATTTTTTTACGGGCGGTAAAGTAGAAAAATATATTAATATTTCGTATAGCAACGGGATCTTATTTTACGGATGTAAAGTTCAACTTTCAGCCACGATAACTAGGATGTAAAATGTAGTGCGTAAAATTAATTACTAAATAAACATAATGAAGACAAATTTTACTTTGAATTGCCTTTTAAAATGAAAAATCTCCTTGAAAAATTTTCGTAATTCAAATGGTTAAAATCATTAATCAATAGGTTAAGAAAACAATAGAAAAATTTATGTTTTTATTATTATGGAAAAATATACAAATAAAAATGTTATTAATAGTTGGAAGAGGATAAAAATATGTTTGACATAACCAGTAAATGCTTTTTATGTAGAGCTATTTGACTTAAATTTCCTATTTTAAAGCTGAATTGGAGCTAATAGTTCCTTATAGCTCGAACAAATGTTACTTGGGTTGAAATGTCAGCCACTTTATATTTTACATTTGAATAATTAACTCTACAAAAACATAAACGAAAGCGATCACTTATGTTACTAGTGACAGGAATTTACTGAAAAAAGATTAAGGTTCCACATTGTGAAACTAGTCAACGTCACGCTGCTGCAAGACCATGCGATAAATTTATTTATTAATTTATTCGATACGACTTTTCAAATATAAACCTTGCTTTGTGAGACATATTTATAATTTAACAAAATAGATTATACTGTAAAGTTTTATGAAAATTATGAATAAATGATCATATTTAATATTTACATGATTATTCAAATCTTAATTTCCTGGATTTTATTTGCACTTTATTTGCATTTTAATTGCTTTTCATTTGCATTTTATTTCAATTTTATTTGAAATTTATTAGAATTTTATTTGAACTTTATTTGCATTTTATTTGCATTTTAGTTGCATTTGATACGCATTTTATTTGAATTTAATTTTAATTTTAATTACACTTTATTTGCATTATATTTGCATTTTAGTTGTATGATTTTATTTGCATTTTATTTGCATCTTACTCCCATTTTATTTGCATTTTATTTGCACTTTATTTACATTTATATGCATTTTATTTGCATTTTACTTGTGCTTTATTTGCATTTTATCTGCCTTTTATATGCAGTTTTTTGCATTTTATTTATTTTTTATTTGAATTTAATTTTCATTTTATTTATGTTTTAGTTTTGCATTTTCTTTGCATTATATTTGGACTTTATTTTTAAAATGTAAATAAAATGCAAATTAAATGCAAATTTAATGCAAATAAAATGCAAATGAAATCCAAAAAATGCAACTAAAATACAAATAAAATGCTTATAAAATGCAAATAAAATGCATATAAAATGCAAAATAAGTGCAAATAAAATGCATATAAAATCAAATAAAGTGCAAATAAAATGCAAATAAAATGGGAATGAAAATGCAAAATAAAGTGCATAATATGTAAATAAAATGCAAATAATGTGCAAATAAATGCAACCAAAATTGCAAATAAATTGCAAAACAAAATACAACTTAAATGCAAATAAATTGCAAATATAATGCAAATACAATGCAAATAAAATAAAATTAGGGTGCAATAATAATTCAAATAATATTCATAAATAAGGCAACTAATAATTTCATTTTCAAATAATAGTACATTATATACCGAGGTGATAAAGTAAATTTTCTACATTGAGGTGGATATTAATTCGCGAGAAACGAAGTTTCGAGCGAATTAAGCACCGAAATGGAGAAAATTTTCTTCACCGAGGTTTATATACTATTTTTTTTACTACTTGATATAAAAAATGCACTAAAACTCTTAATTATTCACAAAATAAAATGTCAATTAATAAGCAAATGGTGAATAAATAAAAATTTTGATTTGGTGAAACATTGTTTATGCGTATTGGATATTTATTAGCGGATTGCGTATTGGATATTTATTATTCTGGGCTGCTTAGTTAGAAATTTATTTTCAATGAATTTTCTTAAAACTATATAAAAATCACATATGCTTTGCATTAAAAAATATAGCTTTTATTTATTTTTGACATGAAATTGAAAATCTATTCAATATTGTTGAGCCAAATTTAGAATTTTTTTAGTCTACATTCTACAACTCACAACTAAACTAAATTTCAACAAAATTATGTTTAACACGAATTAAAATTTCAAATAAACTAACCTATAGTTGCAAAGAAGTTTTTGCATTCATTCGTTATTTATTATTATTAAAATAAAATCAAAACGCTTATTATTTTTAATTTATTATTATTATTTTAAGAAGAAACTAAAAAAATTCAAAGATGAACTCAGTTAACAAACGAACAAAAACTATATTTTCATTATTTACGAAGGTGCTAAAATACTTATTATTAGGTGTGGGGAATAATTATTAGTAACCATAGCTGAGAAAAATAACTTTTGTCTTGGGATTTTGAGTAAATAATTGAAATTTCTCATGCAAGTAGTAAAAAAATGATATTTTCCAACTGCTAATAGAAGTCCGATGTAAGGGAAGTTAAATCATGTCAAAAAGTTTCCCCAAAAATATCAATGTCGAGTAAAATCAAATAGAAAAAAATACATCATTTGTCAAAAAACGACATTTTATGTTCAATTAACTGATATTTTCCAACTGCTAAAATAAGTAGGAGGTGGGTATGTCATATCCAAAAACTTTCGTTTTATCCAAAAACATCAATTTCGAGTAAATTCATATATAAAAAAGTCAGGCAAGTGAGAATATAATTCGCTCGATGAGGGTTCCGCGTATATAATATTTCAGAAATCAACAATTTTTGCTAGCATAATTTACCGTTGGGTTGCATTTTACCAAAAACTGTGTATGGTGGCTAAAAAAAGCTTACATAACGCCTGTTTAAAAATTATTTATATTGTAAAATATATTATCAGTTTTTGTAGCTTCAACTGGTTGGTCCACGAATTATTCTTTGTAAATTTTTTTGTAGAAAATAGTTTGTAAGCCAGTTTGAGGATTTTTATTGAAACCAAAGTTAAAGTCACCTATCTCAATAGTTGAAGGAAAAAGTGTCGTGAAATTATTTCCAACGAGTGCATTGTTAACACAGTCGAGTGATTTGTCTGTTGAACATTGGGGAGATTGGTATACCAACAGGATTTGAACTTCAGCTAGTTAAACATTCACAGTGACTGCCAACAGAGCTAAAATCGAAGTGATGGTGGCTACTATTTTTCTGCACTAGTGGTACTGTATCAGACCTAACAAAAAAAACAGATCCCCAGCCTCGGTTTACTTGACTGTAACAATTTATGCTGCAACCAATTTTCTGGCCGAGTTCAACAACTTCAAAAATATTTGTAATTAGTGATCAACCTCACAGAGTACATTTGCAATGCAACCATATTAAATGATAATCTATCGAATAGTAGTTATCGCGTAATTTTTCAACCTAACGGCTTTCACCTGAAGTTGAGTTCATCTGACTTGTTATACTTGGTTCATCTAATCTGATCATGTTTGTTTATTTCTATATTTCGTTTGACTAAATATTTTACTATACTACACATTTTACTATATTTCCTACAACTTAGCAAAATTTATCCTCTTCTACGATTATTTTACGAGAATAGTCCTTCACCAAAATACAACTTTAGAATTTTAATCAAATGAATCAAAACCGGTGTTTTCGAAAACTACAAAAAAATTGTTTTGAACTAGAAAAATGTTAACCTTTCATATGACACCCCGCTCAACAAGGTCAAATTTATTTATTTTTTAAATTTCCACCCTCAACCTCCCCAAAATAATATTTGAAAGGATGAGCCGCACCGCTATAGTTTTCATTCAATATTTACAACATTGCCCATAACCAAGAATTTTTCCTTATTTTTTCTTTTGTAATGTTCGAAGTTAAGGGAGGGGGGGACAGGAAATTTGTTTCACATTTTTGAACATAACTCAAAAACTGCGCTTTTGAAAATTACAAAAAAAATGGTTTTAGACTAGAAAAAAATTAACCCACTCGATAAGGTCAAAATTAATTTGCTTTCAAAATTTCCACCATCAACCCCTTCAATATAACATTTGAAATGATGAGCAACTGTTAAAATAAGTCCAAGGTGGGTGGCCTGGATCATGTCTAAAAACTCGAACAAAATCATTATATTTGCACTTTATTTGCATTTTATTTGCACTTTCTTTGGACTTTATCTGCATTTTTTTTGCATTTTATTTGCATATTAATTGTGCTTTATTTGCATTTTATTTTCATATTATTTGCACTTAATTTGCATTTTATTTGCATCTGATTTGCACTTTAATTACATTTTAGGGCAAATAGAATGATTTCGCTCGAAATTGAGATGTTTCTGGTGAAGTTTTTTGACATGATCCAGCTCCATCTTGGACTTATTTTAAAACTTCACCAAAAAAATCTCAATTTCGAGCAAAATCATTTAATTTGCATTTCATTTGCATTTTATTTGCATTTTATTTGCATTTTATTTGTATTTTATTTGCACTTTATTTGCATTTTAGTTTCATTTTAGTGCAAATACAATGCAAATAAAGTGCAAATAAAATGCAAATAAAGTGCAAATAAAATGCAAATAAAATGCCAGTCAAATGCAAACAAAATACAATTTAAGTGCAAAAAATATGCAAAAAAAATTCAAATAAAACACCGATAAAGTGCAAAAAATGCAACTAAATTGCAAATAATGTGCAAATAAATTTCAAATATAATTATTTTTCAAAATTGGGCTTTTGCTTGTGAAGTTTTTTGACATGATCGAGCTCCTCCCTACTTGGACTTATTTTTGCAGGTGTAAACAAATTAGTTAGTTGAACACGAAAGGTCGTTTTTTGACCAAAGATGTATTTTTATATATGAATTTAATCGAAACTAATTTTTTTTTGTGAAGATTTTTAAATTATTTACCTCCACCACCACCACTTATCTCATACTTATTTTCGCAGTTACAAAATATTAGTTATTTAAACATTAAAAGCCGTTTTTTGAAAAAATATGTATGTTTTGTATATATGATTTTGCTCGAAATTGTGATTTTTTGTGGTTTTTTGAGATATTCTAGCTCCATCCACCTCGAAATTATTTTAGCAGTTAGAAAATATCAGTTAGTTGAACACGAAATGTCGTTTTTGCAAAATAAATGCAAATAAAATGCAATTAAGACTCAAAAGAATCGCATTTTTATTGCATTTTATTGTCTTTTTTCAACATTTCAATTGCCATTTTATTGCATTTTTTGCAATTTATTTGTATTTTATTTGCATATTACTTACACTTTTATTGCATTTTATTTTCAATTAAAATTCAAAAAAAGTGCAAATAATTTTATTTTCAAATAAAATGCAATTTAAGTACATTTTTTTGCATTTTATTTGCAAATAAAATTAAAACAAAGTGCAAATAAAATGCAATAAAAAAGCAAATAAAATGCTCTTCTGCATTTTAATTGCACTTTTACTGTATTTCATTTGGAAATAAAATGCATTTTATTTCGGATGGTTCTTAAGAATCAATATTTCTAAAATATCACCGGAACCTTCTCAAATAGTTGTCTCAAGATGCCCAAGAGTAGTTTACCCCAATAGATGTCCTTAGTCCCGAATGACCTGATGAACTTACCTATCTCAATTTGCAAATATTATAAAAAACATGACAAAAATTTGATGAAATAAAAAGATTCAGTTTCTGGTGATTTTGAATTGCAGGGTTCATTTGATAGGATTTTGTTCAAAACATTAGCGGATGGTTTTAAAATTTGATAAAGGTTTTTTGCTTTTTTTGTCAAGTCTATGTTAAGTATCTGGGGAAAAAAAGGTTAATATTGAGCCAATGAGATGAAATATGTAACATAATTTTACAAGTTGCGTACTAAATTCTTGAATTTGCTTTTTAAAATTAGGATGTTCCTTTTGATACACCAGCAACGAATTGCACGTGCTCCTCCATCGAACGTCTCTCTGTAGACAGTTTTAGTTTTTATTCCAGTAAAGGGATCGATATTGTATATGATGCCATGCATACACTTAATTAAAACTATATCACAGCCCAATGTGGTCAAATTTTAAAATCGATGCTATTTACAGCTGCTAAAATGTTTATCACTAAACAAAAAGTGAAGGGAGAATATCATCTTGGCAATTATGATTCACTGTAAAGGAATTTTATATCATACATACTTACATCACCATCTTAATTTATCTTTATTCAACAAGTTTAAAAGAGAAAATATAAATGTTCATCATAAATTTCACAACAACCTCCTTAATATTGTCGTCCTCTGTCCCCCGTGATAAAAATTGCGATTTAGTTTTTTTCATCCAGACTAAAAAAAATTGTCTCATAAATGGTGAAGAGTAAAATAAAAAAAAAGGTAAATTTTTATATAAAAAGAAACAGTTTGTCCTAAATATTGTCCTTATTTATATTTTAATACCGGCGCCAGACAATGTTAAGCCTGCTGTCATTTAAAGGGATGGATTTTTTTTTGATTTTTATTTATTTCCAATTTTTGTATTTTTTTTTTCCAAACAATGCAAATCCAAAAAAAATTTAGAGGAAAAAAGTAGTTAAATTTATAATTTATAGAAAAAGGTAAGACGACGAAATACTTGCTCGTAAATGTATGAATAGAAAAATTATGAAATAGTTTTTTATTTTATTCTATTTTAGTAATGCTTCCTATTTTATGGTTTTTTGATTTAATTTATTTGTTTTTATTTTTATTTGTTTTTAGTTTAAATTAATTTTTAATTTTTTTTTCATTTTTGGAAGGATTTATTTTAATCCTAATTGTTTTACTACTTTGGGAATGATTTTATGATGGGGTTGTTTGTTAAAAGTGGTTTATGGAGAGTTGGGTTTGTTAGTTTTCGAATTTTTGTTTCTTAAATGAGATTATTTTTTTCATAATTACCAACATTAATTGAGCTCTCTACTTGTAAAACGGTAGTTTTTCTTAACTGATGATCCGATCTGATGATTCGACATTGTATAATAAAGGGTGAAAACATATGAACTCAACGATTTGAAAATCTGATTGGGACTATGTATATTCATGTGTTGGTATAAAAAAAAGATTTGTTTGAGTTTTAAATTCGTTTTATTGAACTGTAATAAGCTACGAGATAAAAAACATTTCAAGAATTAGTGTGAAAATTAGTGCAAACATCAAAGTTGATTTTTAGGCTAGAAAGATCGAAATATATATATGTAATGATCCTCAGCAAGGATGCAATGACACTAGTGATCCAGCTAAGTTGCTATTAATTCGGCGGTACCCGCCCCACACCTGAGTTGTTTATGTTTCCGTAAACAATTTGTGGTAGACGTGCAAGGATACGTGTGAGATACACTTGTTGTGCAAACATTTTTAATACAAAATTCTAGAGCAAAATTCTGTTCTGATTCTATCTGTTGTGACGAAATTTGAGGTGACGACTCTTAAAATGTCTCTAAGTCCAACTGGTGAAGTTTGAACAAATTTAAACGCTATTTACGCAGAAATAAAATAAGCTTTAATGTCCTTGGTATGAACGATAGCAAGCATTCTTGTAGCTTTATCAGTCACATACGCTTCGTTATACCAACAGACTGAAAATTTCGCTTTAAAGAATTACGGCATAACAAGGCTGAGAAACTTTTCGTTTCGACAAGCATTGGCCACGTCAGTATCTCACCATTGACCAATTAGAAAATGTATTAATATGAAACGAAAGAAATTATGTATTTATTTATGTATCTTGCTCGGAGAACCATTGCCAACCCATTTGAAATTTCAATTTTAACATAAACAGAAAAAATTTTGAGATTCATTATCATCATCATTATTTCATGATCTATTGTCCCTCGAAGGTATAGAATTTGTTGAACCTTTTTTTTATGAATTTATTGTAATCGTCTTGTTATGACAGAATTGTATAATTTATTTGACAATAATTTTTTCAATTTTTTTACATAAACTGTCTGTGGTGCTTTGTGCATTTATGATGCTATTTCATGGGTGTGAGAACAATTTATAAAACTAAAAAACAGAAAAATGTAATATAGTTAACATTTTTTTTCATAAACCTTACGAAGAACAAATAAAATAAACTAAACCAGAGTAGATGGTATTTATTATGTAAATTATATTATATTTATTCTTTTATATTTAGATTCTGAGTACACAGTTGAGCCTGAGTCTGCGTCTGAGTCTGAGACTGACTCTGAGTTTGAGTCTGAGTCTGAGTCTGAGTCTGACTCTGAGTCTGAGTCTGAGTCTGAGCCTGAGCCTGAGCCTGAGCCTGAGTCTGAGTCTGAGTCTGAGTCTGAGTCTGAGTCTGAGTCTGAGTCTGAGTCTGAGTCTGAGTCTGAGTCTGAGTCTGAGTCTGAGTCTGAGTCTGAGTCTGAGTCTGAGTCTGAGTCTGAGTCTGAGTCTGAGTCTGAGTCTGAGTCTGAGTCTGAGTCTGAGTCTGAGTCTGAGTCTGAGTCTGAGTCTGAGTCTGAGTCTGAGTCTGAGTCTGAGTCTGAGTCTGAGTCTGAGTCTGAGTCTGAGTCTGAGTCTGAGTCTGAGTCTGAGTCTGAGTCTGAGTCTGAGTCTGAGTCTAAGTCTGAGTCTGAGTCTGAGTCTGAGTCTGAGTCTGAGTCTGAGTCTGAGTCTGAGTCTGAGTCTGAGTCTGAGTCTGAGTCTGAGTCTGAGTCTGAGTCTGAGTCTGAGTCTGAGTCTGAGTCTGAGTCTGAGTCTGAGTCTGAGTCTGAGTCTGAGTCTGAGTCTGAGTCTGAGTCTGAGTCTGAGTCTGAGTCTGAGTCTGAGTCTGAGTCTGAGTCTGCGTCTGAGTCTGAGTCTGAGTCTGAGTCTGAGTCTGAGTCTGAGTCTGAGTCTGAGTCTGAGTCTGAGTCTGAGTCTGAGTCTGAGTCTGAGTCTGAGTCTGAGTCTGAGTCTGAGTCTGAGTCTGAGTCTCAGTCTGAGTCTGAGTCTGAGTCTGAGTCTGAGTCTGAGTCTGAGTCTGAGTCTGAGTCTGAGTCTGAGTCTGAGTCTGAGTCTGAGTCTGAGTCTGAGTCTGAGTCTGAGTCTGAGTCTGAGTCTGAGTCTGAGTCTGAGTCTGAGTCTGAGAATGAGTCTGAGTCTGAGTTTGAGTGTAAATCTGAGTCTAAGTCTGCTTTTCTTCGAGCAGATTGAATACTGCGTCAGAGTTTTTTAAGGTATAACTTATAACATACGGTAAAACAATAAAATCTCAAACCATCTTAAGATATCGTATCAAATCTTTATAGTCAAATAGTTTCAGTCCATTTGTCGAATTCAGAATAATTTTTAATACCTCTTGACGCCACAATCAGTTCATACTTAAAAAAAATACTTGAAATATCTATGTTGAAAAAAAGTTTTTTTTGCTAATTCCTCTAATTCATCTAATCCATATTCATTCTTATTGTGTATTTCAAGTACCTATTCATTATTTCGTTTTGCTAATTCTATCACAAAAGAACAAAACAAAGAATAAAAATATCAATTTTTGAGCACAAAGGTATGATCTGTTAATCACTCAAAATAAATCTTTTGTACTCAGGATATTTTATGAAACAATTTGAAGTACCACTCCTACATGATTGTGAATAATCAATTATATATTTCAAATATTATTAAAACTCTTGGTATTATGACATACATTGTAATTTATCAGCGACTGTAGTATTTGTTTTCAGCTACAGCAGTGAATTTTTGAATATAACATTTTGATCAAAAATTCTATCTTTAACTTTCATTCATTATCATTAAATCCCAAAACTGACTGAGAACCAGACAGACATTATCAAAGATTATCCAAAACTAAAAAAAAATTAGAACAGATTATCCTTAAAAGGATAAATAAGAAAAAAAATGAAAACAAGACGTTGTTATTTCCAAGTACTTGAGTTTTTAAAAAAAAGAAAAATTATGACCTCTTTTGAGATTAGTTAATCGATCGTGATTTGTTTGTTTTTTTTTCTGTAAATGCATTTAGTTTTTTGTATGTATATTTTTTTAACTAAGAAAACTAAGAAATAGTAGTGGATTCGGTTTTCATCGAGAAATCATACTTTAAGGACACCGAACACTTAAAATAATTTGTTTTATCTAAAAATTGTTTTATACAAAAAATAAAAAACCGATACGAGAATTGAATTTAAAAGCGTCCAAGGCATTAGCTATATGCCTAGAGAAAAAAAATCTCGTTAGTTTCCATTATTTCGTTCCGTTCTTCAAGAAAAGATTATGAAACATAAAAACAAACAAACAGTGGACAATTTAAGAACCAACTGGATTTTTAATAAGCAGACAGATGATTTTATATATGTATTTGTATACTGATGAAAAACAACACTATAAATAAGTTAATTGAAGGTATTACAGTCGAGATGCACCATCACATTCACCGTAAGCTTGCGACGTGCATCAGCCTGAAATTTCTTTGTTGGTAGACAAAAACAAATTCAATGATTTTGTTTTTGCATAAGTTGAAATTGTCTGGGCTGTTGAAGTTTTCTTTGATGATCCAAAGCTTAATTAAAATAATGTCACCTTCTTGTACCTGATTTGCATTAGAATTATTGAATGTGAAAAAACAAATATCTTCTTATATATTAATACGCTAGCTTTGTACTTTTTACAGCCTAAGGCTTTTTTATTCGAATTTCTACTCATTCTAAATTTTCACTGCTAACTGATATTAGTGTAACCTAGATCTGAGAGATTTTTGGGATTTTTCGGATCATAAATAAAAAAGTTATAGACGAATAATAATGTATTTTTGAATTCAACTGCCTCCCCTCAAATTAAATCAAATGGATCAAAAGGAGTCATCCAAATCTTTTCTTTGTTTATAGTATTATATTTTCTTTTCAGTTTATGCATTGATCTAGGAGAGTATGGACGTTATTTTTCTTTGTTGTTTAATCTTATATATTAATACGTTGAATATTTAGTTAGATATAAATTGTTTGTGAATGAAAGAGGATAAAAAATTGATTATTGATTGTTGTATTTTTTTTTCAGCGACAATTTTGTAATGTGTGTGTTTGGTATGATAGTTTGAGATCGGAGATTTGATTGTTAGAATTTTTAATATATATTGTTTGTGAATGAAAGAGGATAAAAAATTGATTATTAATTGTTGTATTTTTTTTTCAGCGACAATTTTGTAATGTGTGTGTTTGGTATGATAGTTTGAGATCGTAGATTTGATTGTTAGAATTTTTAATATATATTGTTTGTGAATGAAAGAGGATAAAATATTGATTATTGATTGCAGTATTTTTTTTTTCAGCGACAATTTTGTAATGTGTGTGTTTGTTATGATAGTTTGAGATCGTAGATTTGATTGTTAGAATTTTTAATATAAAGAGGATAAAAAATTGATTATTACTATTACTATTACTAATGTGTGTGTTTGGTATGATAGTTTGAGATCGTAGATTTGATTGTTAGAATTTTTAATATATTTTGTTTGTGAATGAAAGAGGATAAAAAATTGATTATTGATTGTTGTATTTTTTTTCAGCGACAATTTTGTAATGTGTGTGTTTGGTATGATAGTTTGAGATCGTAGATTTGATTGTTAGAATTTTTAATATATATTGTTTGTGAATGAAAGAGGATAAAGGATGCTGTTAGAGTAATTGAGTTTAAATCGCGGAGAGAACACTCACTCCCATTATTCAGACGGTTAAATATTCTACCTTTGCGTTATTGTTTTGTTTACAAAGTTTTAGAAATTTTTTATTTTAGAAGCGGATGTAACAACCTAAGGATTATCGAAAGATGCATGCCACGTTCTTCAAACATTTGTATTGTTCCTTTTACAAGGAAAGAATACTTTCAGAAATTCTATGCATTCCTTGGTCCTTACTGGTACAATAAGCTCCCAAGCTTTATAAAAGTGTCAAATTCACTACACAAATTTAAAAAGAACTTAAAATGTTGGCTATTAAGCTTGGATGATATAGAAATGCACTACAGATTAGGTTAATTTAAGCTTATTTTCTGATGAATTCTCTAGTTTTCTGAATTAGTCAAGATGGTCTGTCTTTGGTAATAACTTTAGGGACTTTGGTTTTGATGATTTTCTAGGGCTTCTTTGTTTTTGTTTCATTAGTCGTTGAACTGATTCTATAATTTTCCTGCAAATTTTAGTTTAATCTTATTTCTCATCCATTAAATTTGAATGATAATCCTTTTGCTACAGTCAATTCTTAAGCTTCTACACTTCATCTTCTCTCTAATTTAGTTTTAGTTTAGTTTTATATTATATAGTTTAGTTTTATATTATAAAGTGAATTTCCAACTTTGCACCTCACAAGAAAAGTTGGTTCTCTCGAGTTTTAAATTTTTTACTTTGAAGGGATCACTGAAACTGGTGCTTATGCACTACTAGTGATACCTACTTATTTTTTTTCCACATACTATTATTATGACAAATCATACTAAATTAACTTTTTATTAATTTTTTGTTGTATTGTTATGTTTTAAAATGTTATATTAATAAATAATATTTATATTATCATTATTGTATTAAAGTTTGCTACCTCTCAAGACAAATTAAATATTTTATTATTATATTAAATTAATTCTGTATATTGAAACAAAATAAAGATTATTATTATTATTATTAAAAAATTGATTATTAATTGTTGTATTTTTTTTTCAGCGACAATTTTGTAATGTGTGTGTTTGGTATGATAGTTTGAGATCGTAGATTTGATTGTTAGAATTTTTAATATATATTGTTTGTGAATGAAAGAGGATAAAAAATTAATTATTGATTGTTGTATTTTTTTTTCAGTGACAATTTTGTAAAGTGTGTGTTTGGTATGATAGTTTGAGATCGTAAATTTGATTGTTAGAATTTTTAATATATATTGTTTGTGAATGAAAGAGGATAAAAAATTGATTATTGATTGTTGTATTTTTTTTTTCAGCGACAATTTTGTAATGTGTGTGTTTGGTATGATAGTTTGAGATCGTAAATTTGATTGTTAGAATTTTTAATATATATTGTGAATGAAAGAGGATAAAACATTGATTATTGATTGTTGTATTTTTTTTTCAGCGACAATTTTGTAATGTGTGTGTTTGGTATGATAGTTTGAGATCGTAGATTGATTGTTAGAATTTTTAATATATATTGTTTGTGAAGGAAAGAGGATAAAAAATTGATTATTGATTGTTGTATTTTTTTTTCAGCGACAATTTTGTAATGTGTGTGTTTGGTATGATAGTTTGAGATCGTAGATTTGATTGTTAGAATTTTTAATACTAGGAGGGCCCGGCGTGCTTCGCTACGCTTATAAATAAAGTTTTTACGTAGACATTTTGTTGACGTAGAAGCAATGATTTCAAAAAGTGGTAATGAGAAATGCAAGCATATAATTTTTAATTTTTCTTTTTAAATATATGAATGAAAAATAATCAGAACTCTAGCTGATCAGTTCGGATATATGAAAAATTAGTGATCAAATAAGTTAGAAATCAAATAAGCTTACTTGAAAACTTATTTGATCGCTAGTTTTTCATATATCCGAACTGCAGTCAAATTCTGTAACTGTGAAGCGGTGAAGTGATAAAAATTTCTCTTGTTTCTTTTCATTAAAAAACTTATCACTTCACCGCTTCACAATTACAGAATTTGGCTGCTGATCAGCTAGAGTTCTGGTTATTTTTCATTCATATATTTAAAAAAAAAAGAAAAATTAAAAATTATATGCTAGCATTTCTCATTACCACTTTTTGAAATCATTGCTTCTACATCAACAAAATGTCTACGCTAAAAACTTTATTTATAAGCGTAGCGAAGCACGCCGGGCCCTCCTAGTAAATATTAATTAGTTAAGGAAAAATATTAGAAATTAAGAATATAAGTTGCTTAAGAAAAAATGTATTCACTCATCACTGTCACTTTTTGATGTAAGCAAACTTTGACGTTTGTTGAAAGAAGTTATGGTGGATCGAGATTTTACTATATCTATTGTTAGACTCTTGGGCTGTCTAAAATAATAAGCCATCTATCGGAAAAAAGGGAGAATTGTGTTGAACGATCGAATTTTTACAGGAAGAGATAACAAGAATGAGCGAGGAGATAAAGTTCATGATGGAATGGATATAAATATCGATCAACCATGACAAAATGCTCTTTCTTAATATTTTTGTGACTTGGATTGGAAGTAATAAGTTTCATTTGTGATGTAGCAAAATTCAATATAATTTAAAAAGTTTATAGTCTTTGGTCTAAATATTATATTAAAAATTATTTTAATAAAAATCTAATGTGTGTCTATAGGTCTAAAAGGAAATTGAGTTATTTCTATTCAAATTTAGAAGGTGTTAATGTTTTATCCAAATTAGTGATAGCATGTCACAGTCGCCATCAAGAAAAAAACATGGCAATTGCTATTTTGAGTGATGCCCAAATAAATTGATAATATTTGGTTCAACCCAAATTTAAGTATTGTCGCTGATGTGAAACTAGATGTTGATGTTAATTATCGCTATACTTCATCATTATTGATGTTGATGCTGACACTTGGAATAAGTTTGGTGGCTTTTTTATTATAAATTTGTGCATTGTTGTTGATGCTAGAATGGGTATTGAGAATCATTGCTTTCACTCATCATCGTTCTTGTTTCTAATGCAATTGCTTGAGACGAAATATTCGATTCAACTTAGCTTTGCGTGTTGTGGCAGGTGTAGAATAACTTGTTAATAATCGTAGCGGGCAGTCATCATGTTTGTTTTGATCAGTGTCCGTATTTGTAAGGAATCAATGTAGTCAACATAGTGCCGCAGCTGTTGAAAGGATGATTACTGATCAATGTTGTTATTCATCTTTGTTGTTTGTTTGTTAATACTAGTACCTGAGAAGAGTTATTTGAGTCAACACGGATATATGTATTGTTGCTGTCGTGGAAGAATTAATCTGGATAATTTGTAAGTTTTTTTTTGTTAAATTAATTTTACTTGTATAAACGTTAAATTTTAGAATAAAATAATGCAAGATGGTATAGATATGGCTTCCATGATGCACTAAATAATTCAGTTGTGATCTAGACGTGAGGGCGGTATAGTTCAATCTCCGCGTGATGGTTCCCATAGTTTTTTGAAATGTCATAATTTTTATAAAAAAAATTAGTATAAAATTTTTAATCTCACACAAATATTCTTTTGTTGCGACTAGGCTATAATAACATGTAATAATCCTGAAAACTGAAGCTATCCCGTGATAGCAAGGTGTGAGAAGTCTGTGACGTGTAACAAAGACTGAGTCTTTGAGTGTAAACTACCAGGATGAGTCGTATGTGGTGAATTGCCTAGCCCCTCTTCTGATATAATTGCCTACTAACAATACGATCGCTTACAGGGCAGATCTCGAATATCAAACAGGGACTCCGAACTATACACGCCTGATGGTGAATTTCATCAGTTGCTAACTGGGCACAACACAGAACTCCGTCATCCCCTTCAGTATTGTGAGGTCAAGTAAGCCAGCTCTGGTTGATTCGACTGTCTTTCCGACCTTTCTCGTGAAAAACAATTAGAAACGCATTCCCACAAATGCAAATAAATACACAAAATACATTAAGCCATCTCAAAACATTAACAAAGAACCAGATTAACACACTGTTGACAATACTTTCACAGAGATAACATTTCCAAAAATTTCCAAAATCCTCCACCAAAGTTCCTCCACCTCTACGCCAGAGGCTAGTGAAATTTTTTAAGTCGTATTACAAATGGCTTTTGAAGATTTAAACAGGTCTCTGGAAAGTTTTCATCTAGTGCAGTCGGAATCGGAGGTCAGAAAAAAAACAGGAAAATACCTGTGATTCAGTGAGGAGACAAAGGAAGAAAGCTGAGGCTGACTCCTTACCCCAAATACTATTCCAGAGCAAGCTACTATCTCTAGCAGTCTCTCTACAATAATATTTCCTTTGCACATAAGGGCTGAGATGATCGAACAGATTCGTCTACCGATCCCCCTGTCCCGCGTCACAAAGCGAGCCTTCTTATGCATCAGGTGGACCTACCTGTGAAGGCAGTCCAAATAAAATACAAGGGACTAACGAAATGACTCACCTTGTGGTCTTTAAGCACAAAATTGGTAAGACTTCAAGTGATAATGTCTCAATGATTCCATCGAAGTCAACGTAAACGACGGTTCCGAACAAGGATGCATCAAGCTATGCTAGGGCAGCCGACAGAGAGCTAGTTGGAATTGTTGAATCAAACAATGGAATTATCAGCCAGAAAAGAAAGCAATTTGATTGCTGGATGCCTGTTTGAAGATACGCTGAAACAAAAAGGAGCTTTGCGAACTGGTGGCGGAAATTCTAAATTGCATTTCACGGGAAGGAGCAAGGCTTTCAGCAATGAAGTTCTGTGATCTTCCTAAGATGGATCTGGCCAAAATCTAGATTCCAGGTCATAGACAATCGGAGACGGCAATGTTAGGTGGTCTCGGATGTTAAAATGGATGGACAATTCCTATTGGAGGATCCTAGCGTACGTGAGAAGATATTGGCAAAGGACAAAACCTCTGTCAACGGAAGCTCCTGTACATTCTTTTCGATGAAGATTGGAAAGCGGAAACGAATCCAATCGGAAAGCGAAACTTTTCTTCATGTGCAGTTCAGCGACAATCACTGTTATGATGGCAGTAAACAAACTTGAGTTTCTACAAAGCAGCCTGTAACATAGCGTAAGTGGGTCATATAATCTCACTTGCTAAAAAGTTGCTTACAATAATATTAATAATTCATGAACATCATTAAAAACAGAGTATCCGGTCTTTCTATGAAGGGCTGGTACAATTTATTGTAAGATGTATTAAATTATTTAACATCTTCAATTCAATTCCTTAATTGATCATAAAATATTTCGGCTTCCGAAAAAGTTCAACGTTTGAAATTTATTGATTTTCTGGACAAAAAATTCTATACAATCAATCATAAACTTTTTTCAATATCTTTATTTTTGATTTTTAATTAAATATTTATTTACACCAGCCAATTTAACAATAATTTTCACAAAACAAATTTTTATTTTTGATTTTAAACCAAATCAATCATTTGTAACTAATGATATTTTGTATCAAAATTTAAAAAAATGTAAGTATCCGTTCCGATACCAAACTAGAACTTAATTAATTATATAAGAATCTCTCTCGAAGTTAAACCTTTAACTGAAAATTATAATTAAATCGTTTCACGGAACGTCTTTATCTTAAAAAATAATCTATTTATCTCATCGTTGTGTTTAGTTATCTCACTTTTAAAATAAACATTACCCATGCATTGGAAATCTGCCGTATGAAAAAAAAACACGAAACAGACAAAAAAAATTATTCAAACGAACCGTCTCACTCCCACTCCATCAAATCATAACAATAAGGTTCTTCAAAATTCGATCAATTATTAATATTGCGAACATATTTCAGTTCAAACATCACAAAATGAAGTACCTTATTTACCTGTTTAACAAAAAATATATTTGTTTCTCATTAAAAAAAAGGAAATAAAGAACAATTGATTATACACCAAAATATAAGATCCGTTAATTGAGTTAAAATGAAAGACATGCATTATGAAGTAATAAACTAAAAGATGAATTTAGTTATACAGTGAAACGTTGTATACGGTCAGATATTATTTATAAAATGATCATAAATTGTACGGAATGAAGGTATGATTAAAGTGATAACTTTTTGTTTTTAGATTTTGAAAGAAAATCTCTACTGATCAGATATTTGTTGATCGTTACAAAACGTAGAGACATTTTTGTGTGCCACTGTTCAATTGACCATTTTTTCCGTTACTTGTTGTACTGCGTCATTTAAAATAAATAAAAAAGAACATGTTTTTTGATATCGTTGTGATATCGTTTTGCAATCGTTTAAAAACAGGAGATGGAAAGTCGATCTGTATATATAAGCGATCAGAAAATTTGATCAAATAGATTATATAAATCAAAATCATAGAGATAAGTTTGTTATAAGTAGTGTTAATTTGCCACAATTTTTTAATGTATAAGTTTTTGTGGCATGATATAAAGAAAATGACTTCGGAGGAAGCGAAACCGTTGGTTTACCCTACCACACAGTTAAAAAAAAATTGAATATGTAATGCAAATTGCTACACATATAGGTCCTACGGAAGTTTCCATTACAAAAAAATACAAAGCTTGCTATATAAAGTTAAACTAATGCTGTTTGCATCAATATTTAACAGAGTACTTGGAGTAAAATAAAAAAGCTTGTTGTTTAAAAATGTCTGTTATTTGCATTAAATAAATTACGCGCAACATTTTTTTTAGTATGACATTTTAATGCAAATTGCATCATAATTTCGAGATACTCTGATTATTACGCACTTGCCTAAATTAATCAAATTAAAATAAAAAAATTACAACGGAAGAAATTAAAACATACATACCACCTTAATCACTATTAGTATAGACTTTCAGCTGAGAAGCGATAACTAAAATATACATGAAACGATTTTAACTATATATTTCTAAAATGGATAATACTCTAGTGAATTTTAAAATTTCATTAATGTTTTAAATTGTAGCAAGGTGCATTAAAACTTCTAGCTGTTCTATAGAAATAAATTATGATGCAAGAGTTGTTTTAAATTTTATAGAAATGCATTGAAATTAGGTTTAATGCAACATTTACTTTACAATTCAATAATAACCTGCAACGCATAGCTCCTATTGCAAGACTTGCTTTAAATATTGCAGTTACTTTTTCAACTGTGCAGTTGTTGTGGCAAATTCAACAAGAATTTAAGCAATTGTGATGTGGATAATTGCTGGTGCTATAATGAAGAATTAATTGATAATGCATTAAAAAAATTAAATGGCGTGGAAAATTCTGGAATGTTTACAATTCCATCTTTAATGTTTTTTCAAAAATTAATCTTGTTGATCTTGCGAAAAAAACATTAACAACAATGCAAGAAAAATATGATGGTGCAACGTTAACTCAACTATGCCCAGCTTGGTTTAATATGGAAATTGGTGGTGAAAAGTTACAGGATGCTTATTATATATTTCAAGAATTTTCTGATAAAATTTCATCAACGGTCTTGCTGTTAAACGAACAAGCTGTTTGTTTTATGGTATACAAGAGAAATATGCAGACGTGGATCATCATTCAAATTTTATTAATGTAAGCTTTCTTTTATATAATTTTTATGTTCTTTTTATTAAATTATTTTGTTTAGTTTTTGACATTAATATGTTTAAATTCAATATTTGTATTTTAAATAAGATATTTCACTATTTGAAAGAGATATTCAGATACAAAATTATTTCTTCGTTAAAGTCCATTTTTCTTTAGTATATGTGGGGCGATTGACCAGGAGTCAACCTAGGCAAATAGAGAAAAACCTAACCGAATGGACTGTCTTGCGCTATCAGCTTTTTTGATCCACACAAATCTCCAGATCCAGACGGAATTTGGCCTATTATGGTACAACTGTGTCTGGACATAATAGGAGGTAACTTTTTTTTCATCTTTGCCTACATATCTCTTGGTTATGTACCGCAGGCCTAAAGAAACGTGAAAGTCAACTTTATCCCAAAACCTAAGGTGGATACAGCGGGCGCTGGACGATCGAAGTCTGTTTGTTCACACACATGGCAACATATGAATTAAATGATTGAGGGTTAAATACATACGGCTATTCCGATAATGCTAGTATGTACTCTTTTGAAAGAATACAATATGGGGTATCTCTGCAAAAAAATGCAGAAAGCCCTGGATATTACCAACAGGTTGTGTCAGAAGAATAGTCTCTCAATCAATGTTTTTTAGACACAGCGTTTACCAATAGAATCAAAATAAACAACTTCACTCTTCCTTTAATCGGTAATAACACATTAACGGTACTTAACACTTAACATACACATAAACACTTAACAAACCCAACTCGAGCTCAGTGGCAGTGCAGAAGGGCTTTTTGGGGCAAACGGAGGCTGAGTCCGAAAATAGTCTACTGACTGTATAAAGTAGTTGTCCGACCCATTGTCAGCTATGGATCCCTTGCATGGCTCGCGAGAATTTTTGTTTGGAATGCGATACAAAAATGGTGGCGGTACAATAGATTGCTTGCTTATGTATCTTTAATGCTTTTAGGACGACACCTACAACAAGTCCGCAGGTTTTAGCTCAGAATGCAGGTATTCTTAGCAGGCTTCAGCTAAGAACGAAGGCTCTTAAGGCTACAAAAGTCTGGAACTCCTAGGAACTACCAGGGACATGAAGGTATCGGGGAGAACACCTGACAGATTTTTCCATGCCGACTTATGACAGAGTGCCTCTAACTGCCTTTCGAAAGCAGTATAGAGCTCTATTTCTAACGATAGAGAACTGGTTTATAGTTTATTTGCTATCGGGCAGTTCGGCTAACACGTTGGACATCTACACAGCTGGATTTCTCACTGGAAATGGGGCAGAAATGCGGTCTACTTCAGAAATGAAGATCTTAGGCTGCAATTTCAACTTGGAAAATACTGCACAGTTTTTCAAGCTGAGGTATTCGCAGTAAATGCGGCATCAAGTGAGCGACGGAGCTTATGTGATCTAGCAAGGTCATAAATATTTTTACTGATAGCCAAACAGCTCTAAAAACTCTGAGAAACTACACCATTTAGTCAAAAATACTACAAGGTTGTTCTTGAATAATTCCGGGTTCAAGAGCATATAACTGATTTGGCAACAGGTTCATAGGTCTTTAATCAGAATTGGTATATAGAAAGATGGAAAAAGATGGCTAGTCGAACTGGGTCTTTTTCTATCCATTAGCGTCCAATAGAGGTATACACAGAAGGCTTCAAGGTCTCCAAGATGTTCATTGTTAACTAAAGAGTTAAACCGGGAAACTTTCGAATTTCTGTTAAATCTGACCCGGTCAGACTGCAGGCTAATAGCAGCTCACAATCATTAAAATAAACTTATGGTACGGTTTCGAGTAGAAACTAATCCAACATGCCGTTTTTGTCTTGAAACAGTCCACAACGGCATGTTATTAGCGGCGGTAATTATATTTTTTAAATGTGAATTTAAGAGCCGCTTTTAGTCCCAATAAATCATTTTTCTTAACTCCTGATATCCATTTGGCTTCGTTTTTGAGCTTTTCAAATATTCTAAAATTATCTAATCAAAAACGTAATCTCCAAAAAGTTAATACAATTTCCACATCGAATTCAATTTAATTCGTTACGAGTAATTACAAAAATTAAAAAATTTAAAAGCAGAAGGCACACGCGTTTAACGTCTATTTCAATTTCAAATTGTAAGTCAATAAAAATGCAACCGATCATAATTTTTCTTTCTGGAAATTTCAAAATATTTTGAACCATTTTTTTTTTCAAATTGAAGAATCTGAAAAAAAATCAATTAGTTAACAAAAATGAGTCAATTCAATGTTTATATTAACTTTAAATCTAATAACAACAAAAACTGCAAATCACGATGTTCTTTTTCTGTTTATTTTTTACTTGTAATTGGGCGTAACGTTAATGTGATGTTTTACTTTATATTCTTGGTATTATTATTATGAAGACATGGAGGATACTTTAATATTAGCTAATTATTATGGAAGATCTGTCAAAAAATCTTTTAATGTAATGTAATGTGAAGTATTTGTATTATCTTTAATTAAAACAGTTGCCGGCACGCTATAAATGTTATGTTTTTGGTTAATTGATTTTTCTTTTTGTTTTACTAGTACTTGTGAAGTCACAATAATTAATCGTCTTGTTTTAAGAGTAAGAATTACAGGTACGGTACGGGCTAAGCACCATTCAACACACCTTAGCTTATATTAGTTATAATCCAAAGAATCAAACCTTGTAAAATATTCTTGTATGGATTCTGTCTGGACTACTGTGAGAAAACTCTACATAAATTTAATAACATTTCTCACATAAATAAAAGTCATAATTGCATCTAACTAAAAAATTAATAAATAACGTAAATTTAATGTTTTTACGGATTCAGAGGAACAAAGCAGTAATTATCCAAAACATCGTCAACCAATCACACCGAATCGCAATTAAGTTAATCTTTTAATTATCCGCAACACAAAATATTTTCTTATTTACAATTTACAATACCACCGTCAACTACCAACAACTACTTGTTCTAAATATTTTTACTATTTTTCCATAGTTAACCCTCTGAATCTTGAGTAGAAAAAAAAATACATAAATATTTATCTCAATTAAATTAGTGACTAAGTTGTTTTACATGAGGGGATAAGAATAGGAACTGAATAACTGATTTTTTTTTTTGTTGTGATTTGTTGTCACCCGAAACTAAATTAAAGTAATAAAATTAAATTGATTTGTTTCGCGTTATAATTTTTACAATTTCAAAATCGTTTAGATGTTTTGTTCTGTATATTGGTAGGGAAATTGATGTTCTAGATTGATGTGAATATTGAAAGGATTTTCAATTTTATTTTAAATTATCTACTCGATAGTTTTGAAATGTTTTAAATTAATTTTCCAGAGTTGGATTTGCAGTCCGAAAGCCGAAAGGTAAAGAATTAGGTAGAGAAATTTAACTCGATTTAAAAGGAGCTGTTGTTCTTCTTCACCAGTACTCCCCAGTCTACGTTTGAAAATTTATTAAAGGAGAGAGTTCAATTAATGGATTTTCTTCCTATCGCTGAATTGGACACCCGCTTTGTGGATGATACCATATTTTGATCTGTAGTCAATTGTTGATAAGGTTTGCAGAGATCGAAACCAAGAACTTACAAACAAAATTGATAATTACACACTGGATATAGTAACAGTACAAGAGCTAAGATAACCAGGAAGTGGAATCAAGAAATATGGTTAGGATACAATTTCTACTATTGCGATCATCAAAACGCAGGAGAACTTAAAGAAATCATCAATAACATCCTGCGAAACGATTAAAAGTCCTTGGTAGGTGACTTCAATGATCAAATTTGTAGAAGTACAGAGTTTAAATCACATATCGATCCTAACAGTTTGCATCTTACCAGTAATAATAATGGCTTTCGGGTAGCTTTGCGCTTAAACGCAAAAATAATTCGCGTTCATCAAGCATTTATAAGGAGCCGAAGATAAAATTACCGAATTCACGTACTGAAGCTAGTCGGAATAAACTTCAGTTCCGTGTATTCTCAAGTTTTCAGGATTGCTTATGGTAATCCTGACCTCTAATCAGCCGCTCGTTACAACCATTGCCGCCATGATTCCAAGATAAATAAAACGTGCCAACAAAATTGTTAACTAGGAACACTCATAATGCCCAAACTGACTATCTATGGGTCAGGAAAACCTAGTTAAAATGCCGTATGAAAAAGAAAAACTAACACACGAAGAGCTGAATCGATAACATCAATCAACTGACAAAAGATTTCCACCCAAGATTCACAGCCATCAGAACTAAAACCAACAAACTAACGAGCTCCTACAGGGTTAACATATTTGCTATTTAAATCCCATTAAGGCTCGTGCTCCGTTTTAATTACTGCATTAAAGGAGCTTCCTCTCGCCAGCAATTTCTAGATATTAGTTTGTTTTAAATGCCCATAATAATTTAAGTCTCCCATCATAATGACAAGCTTAAATCATTTATTTGTAAAACATATCATCGTATTTATGTACACCATTTGGTCTACTAATTTTAAAGCCCATCTCCTTCACTTCCAGGAGTTTTGCCTCAAATTTATCTCTGACTTTAAAAAATACGTGATCGGCTTATCAGCATACAAGTCTAGAAAAAGAATGAAGTTGAGATTTTTATGGGAAAAAAAGTTATCAAATACTTTTGGAACTCTTGGGTTTGGTTAATAGTAGATATAAAATTATAATAGTAGACATAATTCTTTTTAAGTTTACTTTTTTTCTTGTTAAGTTTTTAAATTAAACATCTTACCTTCTTTAGGGGATTTCTGACCATTCCATGCAGTCAAATAAGCAGCTGCAAACAGCATCTTCAATATTAAGGAAAACACAATCAGAATTTTGACTAAATCGATCAATATTTATATTGGTGAGGAGCCTATAGGGTTTTTCCGGTTTAATAACCATATTGCCTACCAATCGGTTAACTGAAAAGCCGGCGGCGGGTTAATGGTTGTTAATTTCCTGCTTTAAAGCACTTTGGTCTAAATAAAAATTGAACCTGGATCCTTGGGTTCCAATCGAGCCAGTAGTACCTACATTAAACAAACATCAAAACCTGCAAAATCAACTAAAAGTAAAAAAAGAGCCAAGCTTCTTAATCAGAATTTTTCATATTTTATTACTTAAATTATTACTTTTTTACTTCGGTCTGAAAGAGCTAAGTATTACATTCATGAGCCAAAAGTGAAATTCTTACCCCCACTTTTTTGCATTTCTCGACGTTTTAGGACCTACTGATTCTTAAAAAGAAAAAAAAAATGTATGTCTGTCTGCCGGCCGGCCGTCATTACCTACGCTGCAGGGAAAATCGCTGGAGGGATTTCAAATTTTTTTTTCTAAATATAGGTATACTCAAGGGACAGGTCCGAAAGGACGCTGTGTTCGATAACTGTACCGGAAGTGTGTCAAAAAAATCATTAAGTGTGTCAAAAACAGCAAATTTTCATATTTTTGGCTTAAAAAACGTGCATTTTAAGTGATTACGAGTAGGAACATTGAATTTGGAGAAACCTTGGATGTAGGGATTGGTATGTGAGATCAAAAACTAGATTATTGCATTATAAGTTTGTCAAAAAAAATGTTGTCAAGTGTGTCAAAAGAAAGATTTTTATTTATTTCTTTACCCAATTTTTGGAAAAAAAAATAAAATTAATTATTTGTTTGAAATAAATTTTTATTATTATTATTGAGAATTATGGCACTATAAGTTTGTCAAAAAATGTTGTCAATTGTGTCAAAAGAAAGATTTTTATTTATTTTTTTTTACCCCAATTTTTTGGAAAAAAATTAAATTAATCATTTGTTTGAAATGAAATTTTATTATTATTATTGAGAATTATGGCATCATCAGTTTGTCAAAAAAATAATGTCAAGTGTGTCAAAAAATGATTTCATTTATTCTTTTAGCCAATTTTTTGGAAAAAGAATGTAGCTATTTTTAGGACGTAAATGTAATTGAAAATGAAATTGGACATGGAAATTTTTGAATTTGTTATAGTTTTTGAAATATTTTTTGAATTTTGTAAAAAGTTTGTATTTTTGATTTTATAATAATTTTTGCAATGTTTTTAGAATTTTGAATCTTACATTTTTGATTTTATTATAATTTTTGAAATTTTGAAAAAAGTTTCAATTTTTGATTGTGTATGATTTTTCCAATATTTTTAGAATTTTGAAAAAAGTTTAAATTTTTAAGAATTTTTGGAATATTATTGGAATTTAGAAAAAGTTTATATATATGTTTTTATTCCAATTTTTGGAATATTTTTGGAATTTTGAAAAAATTTTGAATATATTTAATTTTTACAATGTTTTTGGAATTTTGAAAGAAATATGAATTTGTGATTTTGTAGTATTTTCTCGAAATGCTAAATGGAGAGGTTTTTGAGTAGTTTGCTGAGTGTATCATCTTTTCACTAAATTATGTTAATTTATGATCTGTTATAATTTTCCACCATCGTATTGATGTTTCGTGTTAGTTTTGTAATAAATTTTTAAACAGAGATAAAAAAATACATGTACTTTAACAAAGAGTTATGTTTGATATACATCGCAGCTCAAAACTGAAAACCATGTCCTCATAAAAGTTTTTTGCCGAAAGCTATATCAAAATCCTTAACCCAGACCGAAGTATTGATATCTCAGAGCTGTGAGATTTCAGCCCCTCCATATTTTAAATTTTCAATATTTTTAGTAAATTTTTATAATTTATACAATAACTTTTGTGAGTTGTACAAAAATTGTGAAATGTGGTTTGCTTATATTGTTTGCGCTCCCTTACAAAAGTGACCTCTCCAAAGTATACTTATATATAATCCTTCGGTTTAGGTCAATTTTTTTAACTTACTTGATAAAAATAACCCTGACTGATTTCCATGATATGAGAATCATATCATTTTCAGTAAATATTCATCTTCATCTTCATCTTTTTCTTCATGTTCATCTTCATGTTCATGTTCTTCATCTTCATGTTCATCTTCAGTAAATATCACAGTTTCTATAGTGAAATATTTATCATTCCTTGAAAGAGCTTGTACCAGCGTGGTACTGTTTAACTATCACTCTTATTGTCACTTGCATGTATAATCTGTTTAAAGGTCGACTCAGAGTTAATCGCAATTTGTGTTCTTAGGAATAAAAACCATCTAATATGTTTAGCTTCAATTCAAACATATTTCTTCCGTGAACTGGTAAGAAAGGATAGTCCTAATTAACAAAAAGTTTCGATTTGTAGCTACTCGAGTATATAATTTCTGAATTACTGGTATTACAGGGTTACCCGGCTATTTTTAAACGATATAATGCATATCAAAATACAGATTTTCAGGTATGGTTGGATTGCAGTTTTATTAGGTTTATTATACACACATTTTTTGTCGTTATTTTATTTGTCCAAAATTGCGAATCCCTTTAAAAAAAATGAAAAAATCTGGTCAATAAATAATTAAATTTAAGACAGCACTTAGGCTAGTGCATCCTATACCGAATTTTTTAAACTATAGGGTCATTCCATTGTGACATACGTAACATTTTTACCCTTTTAAACTCATACTTTCGCCTATTATTCATAAAAAACATTGTTATTTTATGATATTTATGTTATTTTATGCTATTATGAGGGTAGGGAATACACTGTCAATGAACAAAAGCTGCAAATTAAATATATATTAAGTAATAATAACAAAATTCAGTGCTGTGACCAACGTAACAAAAATAGTACCACAGTAAAACTTACTCAAACTTTCAAAGCAATTTCTCTGAAAGTATGCCTGCAATAAATTCAAATTTAGGTTTTTATAAAGCACGAAGTATCTGTTTTTAAATAAGCATATGTTTTTCACAAATTTTACATACAGTAGAGGTTCTATTTAAAAAAAGTTGTGTGACCAACGTAACGTGACCAACGTAACAGAAAAAATTCACATAAGAAAATAATGCATTTCTAACAACAATTTTATTACTTATTTATTTTTTTCCAACTTTTAAACAATTTATTTGTTTACTTCCTATCTTTGGTATCAATAATGACGGGCAAGTTTCCAATCAGATTAATTTTTCCACACAACATAAACTTCATTGCAACTATTGAGGTTTATGTTTCCATGGAATGACCCTATAGCAACATCGATAAAACGAGTTTGATTGTTTTGTTAAAAAATTTATAATGAATGTCCTTACTGCCATAACAACGATGTTACTAGAGATGGTCAAATCAAATGACTACGCCGATGATGTGACCTGAACCGGATTTGATTTTCTTTATTTTTTCCCAGTTTTGGCTCAAAATTTGTATATTAAGAATTTCGGAGACGAGAAAAGTTTAGAGGTAAATTGTGCTCAAGTAGGCAACCGATTTTAATTTTTTTGTTTGAAAAGTACCAAGTTAGGCCTAATAAAAAAATTATAAAAATTTATAAGAATTTTGAGCATTTTTTATTTGAATCGGTTAATTTAGAGACAAGAAAGTTTAAACTTAAATTGTGCACGAAAGGGTCACAATTTAACTTGAGATAAACTATATTTTTTATCACTAAATCTGTTAACAAATTTCCGGCCACCCTGTGTAAAAACTAGGAAAAAACGAAAAACACGTATTAATTTTGTTCCTATTATACTAACGATTACCTAAGTTTCAAAGAAATCGGAAGTCCATGTAGAAATGAAGTATCCAGCAATAATTTTGAATAACGCCAAAATCTCTCAGGAGTAGTGTCGAGGACATTTTATCGTAAATAATCCTGTTTTTAATACAAATTTGAGCTATCATTAGCAGGTGTTGGGTTGAATGGCATTCTCGTATAATAGTTCCACTCAGCATTGTCTATCAGCATTGTCACTTCTTAATGATAATTTTTATCATCCATTAAATATTCTCATACAGTTTATGATATTTGGTACTGTAAAGACAACATGTTTCAGTTAATTAAAATAACTTTTGAGTCGACCCTCTACATATATCTTGTGTTCAATGAAATAACGGAATTGCGAGCGTATATAAACTTCTACTTTCAAACATAACGAATTTTGCAATGAAACGGAAAATAATAAAAGAAAAGAAAAAACACGTCCTGTCTTGTCCTGGTTACTGATGTTTCCTTATTGGTTAACACTTCTAGCGTCTTTTTTATTATACATTTTAATCGAAAATTATTCACGTGTTGGTGTTAGCGTTCGCATCACCGCCAATTATAAGACGTCACGTTCTTATGTTGCAGTGATCTTCAGGGTTTGTAAGATATATCTATTGTTTTTAGTTTGCCATGTTTTCTAATTTTTAATGCACGGTTCGAAGAGTTGGCTCCATAGACCCATACTGCATTTGCTTTGTTGACTCTGTCCCAGTGAAGCCAAGATCTTTTTATATGTATACGTCTCAGGAGTTGTTAAGTGTACGTTCTGTTATTAATACTGTGATTATTATGACCTGTTATCCACCTGCATTTCTTAAGATATAGTCTGGCCAAATATTTCAAAACGAAGCTGGCTTGCCCTTATTTCAAAAAGGTGATATAAAATCAACACCGTTTTTCTGTAGCACACTGCATTTAACAATAACAATTTCTGCATATTTTGTTACTGCAAATAAAAAATTTACATGTAAATCGAAACGTATATGAGATGACCTATTGTATTCTAATATTTCATCACAAACAAGTATCGTTAAGTAATTTGTCAAATTGTAAGAAAAAAAAAACGAAATAATTCTTATCAACAATCAATTTTCTCAAGAATTTCATCCATATACGATTCTATTTTAACATTTTTCTAAATAAAATCTGAATTTATTTTTTCTTTCATTTAAATCCCTAAACAAGTAATGTTTTTCTACAACAAAACAAAAAAAAAATTTTAATTTCCACTCCACCTCTTTTTCTCTTTCCACCAAAGCACCAAAATAATATAATAAAAAAAAAGTTATACGAGAAAAAAAAGACAAATCTTGAACTACCATCATCATCATCCATCTTGTATCTTTTCTTCGTTTTTCTTAAACATGTTAAGTTTTTTCTCGATATTATTTAGTTTTTGTTGTTTTATATTTTCTGCACATGCAATCTCTTCTTTTCTTTCTAAATATTTAAGTTTTTAAAGTTTTATTTTCTTTAAGTAAAAAAAAACATACCAAAATTATTTTCATGATTTTCAAAATTGATAACTGTTATCAATCAACACAATCTTATATTTTAGTTTTGTGAACAAACGAAAACTAAAGACAAATATGTTTCTTATTCTTATGTTTAAAGAAATTATTATTATTAGTTTTTATTTTTTGTTTGTTTTGGTTTTGTTGACAAAAAAAACGAAAGATTTACTTATAATCTTGACGGGCAGATTGCAGTGTATTTTGACATCTAAATCTTTTCTTTCTTTTTTGGCTCGTATTGTGGGTATTGGCTTTCAAAAAGATGAAAGTAATTTAAATGTTACAGTTTTACGAAAAAGAGAGATAATGTGTTGTTATTAGATAAACCGAAGAGATTGATGCGAATCTTAGATTGATAAGAGTTATTTGTATGAATTTGATGGTTTTTGTTGTATCTATTTGAAAGTTTATTAGAATTTTATGGATTTGTTATAGTAATGGGGTACTTGGATTTGGTTTTTGGGCGTAGCTTTAAACGTTCAAAGATAATGGAATGAAATATTTTATTTTGGTGACTGTTCAAGTTCTCAGAAATGCGTGTTGTTGTTATTGTACATATTTCAGCCCCTATTGTGACGTGTGGCGAACAGATGGAAAACTCTGATTATCCACAAATTTTAATTGCTAGGAGAAAATAGAATACTATATCCCAGTTTTGAAGGTCTAATATATATATGCATATATATTTGTATATATTCGTCATAGCTGAAGCTACCACAAATTAGTAAATAAATAGAATATGATCACATAAGCATAGAACGTAAGTATATGGTTCACCATATAAATGATGTGTTACAATTTGTTATGAGCTGTTATCCGCGCAAAAATTCATTTGTCCAGAAAACTTTCTTTTGCATGAATCAACGCGATTAATACAACTTATTGTCTTTTTATTCATATCTTTGTCAACCCTGTTTACAATAATTTTGTTTGCATCGATTGCTGCCTCATGATTTTTTTTTTTTGAAATTTTGTATTTGAAAGACAATCGGTCTAAGTTAAATGAATGGCGTCAATTGAAGTTACTTCTTGGAACTTTGTTGTTGTAATTATTAAAACACTTAAGCTGAACATTTTTTTGTTTTTTTTTGTTTAAATCCCCAAGCCGAGTGTCGTGTTACATGAGTATTATAACTTTTATTTTAAAATTTGACTTGGTTTCATTAAATTTTAAATTTTAATGAGTGAATCGAAGGAAAAGAAAGCTAATCGTTTTTTCTTTTGTAATTCGATGAGTTAAATTCGGTAAAAACGCCATTAAGGTTTAAACTAATTGTTGTGAATTAAAAAGCTTTACTATAACGGGTAGAAGAGCTTGGCTTTTTAATTGGAAAGAAACCACAGTTTGGCATTTACGGATATCAGTAGATTAAAACATATATATTTTCCCGTGTTAGTTAAGAGAACTAGGAAAAACCAGAGTTCGGGGTTCGGTTGGGTTTAATATAAAATAAGAGTGGGATAAAAAGCCGTAAAACTGGATTTCCATTACATCTTTGTATGAAATCCATTATTTATCGTAATTTGCGTGATTAGTTTTACTACCACTCGGTGACATTAATTTTGGGCTAAGGTAAGGAAAATAAATGAAAGCAGAGTTGTGCATCATTAAAAGAAACAGGAAAAAAATTATAACAGAACGTGTGTGGAGATGCACATAGAAAAAAATATAAGAAATTAAATATTTGTTTGTTGTGATTGACTAAGTGCTAATTACGGTTACAGATTATGTTATTGTTTTAAAAACAAAAAAAAAACGATATTAAATTTTTTTTATTATAATTTAACAAAAATACGGAAATTTTGAAAATATGCGGTGATGATATAAAGCCATAAAGCTTCTCTTGGTAGATCGTGTATAATAGGCTTAGACAGTTTTTTTTCTTTGTGTTTCGTTTGATAAGATTAAAGGAAAATTCGTTAAGAATAAGATATACAAATTTGAAACGTAATTGATTCTAGGTATTTTTAATGGTAGCTAAATATAAATACCTAATGTACGTTGTAATTATTTGATAAGAAAAAGGACTTTCATAAACGTTTGTTTGTTTTAGAAATAATAAAAAATTTTATTCTTTTGGGTAATTAAAATCATAACTTAATGGCAAATATAACTTTTTATCACTATACATTGTTATACCATTCCGACTGTGTGTGTGAGATGCCGTTGTTGTTTGCATTGTAGTGATCTTAAATACTTACCCTTGAATATTTAAACTCCATAATAATAAATAAATAAATAAATAAATAAAATAAATAAATATTTTCTTACTAAAATATTTCTAATAAGTATATTACCTTACAATTATTTTCTCACAAGAAATAGTAAACTAAGGAATGTGATGATGAGGTAAATATAGTAGAATTGAAATGGTTCATAAAAGAAAAGAAAATAGAATATAAGATAGATAGGGATGGACAGCCTAGAGCTGCACATGTTTAATTAATAAAGTGTTACAAAAGTGTTTTAGTGAAATAAATAAATGAATTAAAATTAGTTGATATTTATTGTAGTTTTATTGTGTAGTTGAGTAAGTCAAAAGTGAACCCCACCATAGCATATTGAACTGGTTCATACCATAATTAGCAATAAGGCCAACAGTACATTTGGCGCAATGATTTAATTGTTTTTATTATTTCTATTCAAGAATCGCCCGCGCCAGGTTGCAACATTGTTGTTTATCAGGTTGTGTTATTTTTTGTTTGATTAATCTTATGCAACAATTGCCTGGACCAGAGGTGCAACATTGTTATTTACCATTTGTTTTATATTATTGGTTTATGATTCTTATGCAACAGTCGCCCAGACCAGAGGTGTAACATTATTATAGTGACAACTTGTTATACTATCGGTTTCATTATTCTTGTGCAATTATTGTTGTGGGAATTCAATCTAATCTTTAGTTGGTATGATCGGCTGAATTAACGTCTGCACAAGGAGTTGGGTGTGATGCAATCATGAGGTAAGTGAAACCTTTAATTCCGTTATTATTTAAATCCGTTTAAAACGTCTCATTTGCGTTCATATTTGAGTGTTTGTACTTAACTGGGGGAAATTACTTCTCGGACGCACAAGGCTGAACCTTGCTAGAACAAAACCTCGCTTGGCACGCAGTCCTCCGTTTGCTTCCTGTAAGTGAAATCACTAGCAGCTTCAGTGTTCATCACAAATTCGTTTCTTATCAGTAATATTCGTACATCAAATTGGCTGCTCGACTAAATTCGATGTATCATTATCATGATCTGGGTTAGATATGGAAGATATATGTGAAATTTTAATAGTGCGAATTTCTCAACCGATGGTTTTCAGATATCATACATAATTTCAATATATACAATACTCTATGCCTAATTTGACCTCGTCTGATCCAGACAGTTGCACGAATAAGCTTTTATTGTGACATACACTGAAATAAAAATCCAATAAAATTGTTCAATATCCCGCAGGAGGGATCGATTTTGATCGATTATGATCAATGTTGATCTACGGGTCTGACTACCCTGCGTACTCCAGTCCCTGCCATTGACATATGAGTTAGCGTGAGATATCACATACCACTGGCAATGGCAGGAGATGTCATTAGCCAAGATGATATCTTAGGGTGCTGGCGGACGAACTTTAATTAGTCAACGGCGGCACTTCCAGTCTTAGCTGGGCAGCGTTCCATAGCGGTGCCGCTCATTAGCTCTTCCGAGGAATCAGAACAACACGTAGTTATGTGTGGGCTTTGTGCCTCGATTGAGGTGGTGGGCGGTGCGTCTGGGGTGCGCTGCATCAGCTGGATTATTGGCATTTAGTTTTGTTTTGTTTCCTGCAAATTTCTCACAATTTGTTTTTCACTTATTATTTTGTTATTATTTCTTCATCGTATCATGAAATATTGGCATATGTCATATTTTGTAGTATGATAGGATTTTTTACTTAGTTATGCATTTTAAAATAAAACATAAAAAAATAAAATAAACATTTTGATATATATATGGCAGTACAACCGAAAAAAAATAAGTCTGCAAGTGGTAAAGCAAATTTGCGCAATCCACCCGCCCATAAAGCGGAACGTCCACGGAATTTGCAGGGACAAAACATATATGAATCAATAAAAAATTTTAAAATACATGTTCAAAACATCTGCGGATTGAACGCTAACCATGACCACGTGCAACATCATCTTGAGCACGACAAACCGAACATTCTATTCCTTACAGAAACACAAGTTTCTGAAAATTTTCTCTTTATAGAATCGCTTAATTCCAAATATAGGCTCGAATCAGCTTTCAAACTCCATCAGGGCGTATATGCGCATTCATTCATGAGAGTGTTGCGTACACGCGCTTTCCAAATTTTGAACTACACGGTGACGGCTTCAATACAATGGTTTTAAAGATTTGTCTTCCAGAAATGACTTTTTTTACAATAGCTTTATATCGGTCCCCCAACAAACGTAACCCAAACTTTTTTAATATACTGACAAAAATTGTGGACGAGATTAGAGCAAAGTCCCCTAATTGTGAAGTTATCGTTACCGGTGACTTCAACGTCCACAACAAATCATGGTTGGAATTCTCCAAATCGACCGACGATGTTGACAATAGTGGAAAACTGGCAGAAATTTTTGCCGCGTCTCAGGGCCTATTCCAAATTGTTAAAAGCCCGACTTTCACTCCCCGTAATGGCGGTGATAATAGTTTTCTACTAGATCTCTATCTTACCACAATGCCAGATATTACGAGTGTCGATGTCGCGAAAGGTAGTATTGGAAATTCTGATCATTATTTAATCTCATCAGTTATCAAAACTGATTTACTTCAAACTACAACTCCCAAACCCCGTAAAATATTTCACTACTCAAAAATGGATAAGAGTGGTCTTCAAAATTTTTTCCATGGTTTCCCTTTCGACCGTCATTGTTTTTACACTGACAATGTAAATGTTTCTGCTCAAAACTTTACAGAAACCATCCAATTTGCTATCAATAAATTTGTCCCTTTCTCCATAGTAAAACCCAAACAAAAATACTTGTATTCGAAAGCTGCCAAAACGGCACTTAGAAACAAACGTAGATCATTTAATATTTGGATTCATAACAAAACTCCCACTAATCGATCCCAATATCTAAAGGCCAACAAAATATCTAATCAGATTATCTCAAACGAAAAGTCCGAAATTGACAGAGCGAAAGCCTCAAAACTTACGTCTATGTCTGTTTCTGACAAGAGTTTCTACAGTGCCATCAATTCTTTAAATTCTGGTACAAAATTTTCTATTCCCCCTATTATTGATGGTGATTTAATCGTCAATGATCCCGAAAGAAAAGCTAACTTGTTCGCTGAACGCTTTGCTCTGAACGCCTCTGTCTTGGAAACTCCTTAAGAAATACCCCAAATCCAGTCTTCAAGAGTTAATATGAATGAACTTCACTTCAAACCCAAAATAGTCGCTAAACTTTTAAAGGGGTTAAACATCAACAAAGCATCAGGAATGGACAATATTCCACCCATTATTTTAAAAACCTTTTCCAAAGAACTTGCACCAACTTTAACTAAAATATTCTACCAATCCTACAAATCTGGTATATTTCCCTCGTGCTGGAAGTTGGCAAATGTCCAGCCTGTCCCCAAAAAGGACCAAAATCCGATATCTCAAATTATAGGCCAATAGCTTTACTATCGGTCCTATCCAAAGTCTATGAGCATTATATTAATACACTTATTTCAAAATTTCTGGAAGAAAATCATTTGATATCCGACAGCCAATACGGTTTTCGAAACAAAAGATCAACTACCGATCTATTAAACTATGTAGCGCATTGTTGGAACAGCATACTTGATAAAGGTGGTGAAACATACGTTATCGCTTTAGACATCTCCAAGGCATTCGATCGAGTCTGGCACGCCAACTTAATCAACAAGCTCGTTGCGTACGGTTTTCATCCCAATGTTGTGAAGCTGATTCAAAATTTTCTGTCCAACCGATACATTTCGGTAACCTTAGACGGATTTTCTTCTGAGTCTAAACTAATTAACGCTGGTGTACCCCAAGGTTCAGTATTGTCCCCAACCCTATTTTTGATTTATATCAACGAATTGTTGAAAATCACCAGCAACCCAATAAATAGTTTTGCAGATGATAGTACTCTGCACAAGTCGTTCGAGCCCCTTCCTTCAAAAGGTAAAATACACGAACGAATTAATCCTGCCCGGAGAGACGCTGCCATAAACTTGATTAAAGACCTGAATAAAGTCGCCGACTGGGGTGACCAAAACCTTGTCAATTTTAACTCCACCAAAACACAGCTGTTGATTGTTTCCAGATTAAAGACCGAGTTCCCCAAAGATATTTTATTTAGTATGTGTGATGAACCAATAGGTGAATGTAAAAGCATTCGTTTATTGGGTGTCACAGTTTCAAATGACCTACTCTGGAACGATCATGTAATGGCGATGGCAAAAAGCGCGTCTAAAAAACTCGGCCTCCTAAATAGATGCAAAAAGTTTTTCCCTCCATACCAATTGCTCCATGTTTATAAGTCCTATATTCGTCCCTGTATGGAGTACTGCTGTCACGTTTGGGGTGCTGCCTCTGTTTCCATCTTGGCCCTCTTGGACTCTGTTCAAAAGCGAGCTATACGAATTGTGGGTGATCGAACTTTGACATCAAAACTTGATTCCCTACAACATCGTCGCACTGTTGCTGACCTCGTTGTTTTTTACAAATATCGTCATCAGCAGTGCTCAGATGAAATCAGCGGCATCATGCCTCAAACTTATTCTTACCCCCGTTCCACTCGGCAATCGGCTGCCGCAACCAGTGAAACGGTAAAGATCCCGCGCTGTCATACTGGCAGATCGCAGAGAGACCTCTTTGTCCGAACTGCGTACAAATGAAATAGTTTGCCGGAACACTTAGTCTCAGGTGGCTTCAACCCACAGATGTTTAAAAAAAGCGTTAATCTACACCTTAGAACGCCAGTTGTTGTGGGACCCAGGTCTAGACCTAGGTCTTAAAAGGTATTTATGTGTTGTTGTGACACATATTCTAAACCCTATTACACAACACATTTTATTAAAAAAAAAAAAAAAAAATATATTAAGAAGCCAGTTATTATTAAACTATTTTCATTAGGTAAATGAACACTATCGTTGGTTCTAATAACAATTTATTAATATTACGAATGTTTTTGCAATATTAATATATGAGCCAAGAAGAGTAGTTTATTAACCTGTTCATTAATACAAAATTTTATTGACCATCATTGGTCCCTTCTTAGTGTAAAAGTTAGAACCCTTATTTTCATGACATGATGAAATGAATAACCGAAAGCATTTAACCATATTTTACAAGAGAAATTAATTTTTAAGAACTATTACGGGTTGGCTTATGCAGACGAAAAACGACAAAAATCACAATCGTTTGACACAGAATAACGGAAAATCGAGATACAGTCATGAAGAAAATCGAAAGTTATTAAATTAACTTTAAGAAATTAATCCTTAAAAAGTGAGTCGCAACTCTTTTCCATATAAAATGCTATTCCTTTTATACACCAATTTTGTATTGTTGTTGTTGCATTTTATTCACAGCTTCATTATATTATTATGTGGATTGGATGCAAATAATCGTTGAATCAATTTATTATAATTGTGTCATATGGTGCTTCTAATCATCGAATCAATTTAATTTGGTGAACTTGAATACATCCCTCTCATCAATTTCATATAGTTGCATCTTTGAGATCAGTTGTTATTGTGTATATGAACCGATTGATCCATGCCAAAACTCGAATCGTTTGATTGTATGATGAAATTTCATCGTATAGATTGTAAATTTTTCTTCTTCTAAAAATTCTCGTTTTTTCTCTTCTTCATTGTTTACTATAGGCCATTTTGACCTAGATTGCAAAAGTCCTAACAGTGTTGTGCTACATATTAAACTATGTAGCAAATAACTCAAAACTCCAAAATTGTTAATTATTCAATTAAATTAATCGACTTATTACTCCCTATTTTAAAATTCAATTTTACTTGCTTGCGCGAAATTATTTCGAAATAATTATAAAAAATATTTTGCGTTTAAGAAATAATAAATTGTTTTGACAACTTAACAAAAATCAGAAATCGATTTAGAGTCAAGAATAATCAAGAGTCAAAAAAACAGTTAGAATTCATTCAGTTAGAGTTTAAGCAAGACGTTTCAGTTTTTTCAATCGGTTAATAGCTAGTAAGTGATTAATTTTAGTTAGTTAGTAAACCATCAGGCAGTCAGTATAAGTTTTCTTGTTAGCTCAATATAAAATTAGTGTATTTAAATAACATAAATAAACCAAATAAGTTTTAAATCCAATAAATATTAAATAGAGTTCATAAATTATTGGAATATAAATTTAATCTCTTGTGTCTGTTTTTTGTATGTATTCAGTGTTACAAAGTGTGAAGATAATATTAAAGCTGCTCCAGGTCATAACACTGGCGCAGTTGGTAGTCCTGTTGTATTTCCATAGAGAATAATAAAAACAATATATATAAGAAACCTGTGAGCAAGAAGAAATTTAGAAAATTTCTTGAAGTTGTTTTAAATCTTCACACACTTCGACACATAAAATAGCTCAAAGCAAAACAAACATTCAGATAGCTAAACAGAACAGTGCTGTGTTAAAAAACAATTCAGTGAACACTATAATAGTTATCGCAAAACTGTGTATGTAGTGCTAAAAAACAAGTCATTATAAAATTAAGATTCATACCAACAGTGAAATTTATTTATTAAAAATACAGTACAAACAGTAAATCCATATAGTTTGTTGCTATTTAAACAAAAACCATTTAATTCGATATCAAAAGTTATCATTTCATATAATGAAAATTGTGTGTAATATTATATAATTTCAAAACACCGGGAAGGAGCCTTATAACTGCATATAGTTTAGTTGTATGTCTTACAAACATTGTTACTCATTACAAATTACAAGTGCCTGAATGAGCACATCTAACGATTCAGATTCAGCATTTTACAACCTCCGAAGCAGAACAGATATTACAAGATCAGCTACACGAGGAAGAAGAAGAAAGTCTAAACCAACATCATCCCAAGGTTCTACAGGTACTGTTTTAAATTTAAGTAATAATAGTAATATTGAAGATCTCATAGATTTAGCTAGTCAAACACAAATAATTTTAAATAATATAGAAATAGAAACCAAATTAAATTCCGAATGAACAAGTATAGGTAATGTGTTTGTTTTAAGTTATACTCATAGCTAATTATCGTTAGTTTTTAATTATTGTTATCAAGATATCATTATAATTTTTTTCTTTATAATATATATAAACAAAATATAGTTTAAGCCGAGATCTTTAAAAAAATATATTAAAATGAAAGGTTCTGAAATCCATTTATTAGTCCAATCAATTCCCATCTTCAATGGAGAAAAAACTAACGAAACCGTTGAAAATTTACAATTATTTTTACGCATAAGTGAAATGATTTACGCCATGTTTGACGGAAACCAAAAATTATTATGCATGCAGTACATATACAGTAGAATTCGCGGCGAAGCTTTCATGCTTTTAAATAGATATAAGACTTTTGAAAAATTTTCAGAATTCAAAACATTTCTTTGTGATAGATATTTACCCACTCCAGTAATACCAGAATATCATGAAAATTCCCAAGACAATTTACAATCTTACCCGTCTTTACAGTCACAAGTAACAACTACATTAGCTTTGCCTAGTTCTTATAGTACAACTCACAGTAACTCTAAAAATTCATCACACATCCCCCCATATATTACGAATCAACATTTCTCATGTCCCTCACATCCACCTTCCAAAATACCTTGCAACCAATCAGAAAACATCAATAATAGAGATTTCCAAACAGAACGACCTGATTCAAATACAAATATTACATCAAAACCAAACTTCAATATAAACTCGGCAGCCCCGATAACGTCTTCAAATTTTTTACAGAATACAAAATCAAGTTTAACAAACAATTCTGAAGTAAATACTACATCATCAACAAAAAATATAGCGTTAAATCTACATTCAACTTTTTCATATGGATCTGCTGATAATTCTTCATGTTCGCAAAATTCAAATTTAAAAGAAAAACTCGAAACGTTAAATGCTAACAAATTTGCTAAAATAGCAAACAACACATATGTAGTAAAGCCAAATTCAACCCCTTTTATAAACAATCTTACAGAAAATGCTCTATTATCTAAATCAGTTACACAATGTATCGAAATATCCGACTAACAAAACTAGGTTAAATACGCCCGACAATAACCCAGACAAACCACAAATTATATCAGACATTATTTCAACGCCATTTTTGTATTCCGAACTTCTAAAACCAAATATTTTCCAAGATTCGAAGCACGTTTCTATAAAAATTCCGAAAACAACGCAAATTTCACCAAAATCAACAAAATTCAAAACTAAAAGTTATACGTCCCACAAAATGCAAACGACCACATTGAAATGCCATAAAAATTTTATTCGTCACAAAAATAGAATCCAGAAACAGAAAGCAGCAATTAGATCTAAGAAAAATCAATATCTGCCTTCAACGATTCTATCGGAAAATAAACTACCACACAATAATACTCACCTTAAAATACTCCCAAATCCAAACTATAAACCAAAACCCAGAAATACGACAGCAAATACGGACAAACTGACGAAAATCAAGAAGACAGCGATCATTAAAATTCAAAAACTAGCACGTCCAAATAAAATTTATACCTTGCATACTGACAATCATAAAATAAATACAAATTCTACTAAAACAAACTATACTAACGATAAAAATAAAACTAAGCCAAGAACCAATCATAAAAGTAATCAGAATACCCAAAAATTGTCTCCAATAAAGAAGTTCACATCAATGTACAGTATTCAGATGCATGCTAAGCAAGTAATGACCTTTAAGACAAATCTCGTTCAATGGCTGTTTTCCCTTCTATCTTATATTTTCATAATCAATTTTCGAATGTGTAGCTATACCAGATACGATCAATTGCAAGAAATGACAAAACAAAAAAGTAATCAGTTTTGCTCAATTGAATGGCTGTTTACGAGGTACAAAATTTTATCAATAGTCTATGCCAATTTAAAATGGAAACACTTCCCAAATATATTAAAAGCCAAATATACCAACTAAATTCGAGATAATTTTTCTACAAAATTACTTGCTTGAGATTACTTGAGACGTTTCAGTTTTTTCAATCGGTTAATAGCTAGTAAGTGATTAATTTTAGTTAGTTAGTAAACCATCAGGCAGTCAGTATAAGTTTTCTTGTTAGCTCAATATAAAATTAGTGTATTTAAATAACATCAATAAACCAAATAAGTTTTAAAATCGAATAAATATTAAATAAAGAGTTCATAAATTATTGGAATATAAATTTAATCTCTTTTGTCTGTTTTTTTTATGTATTCAGTGTTACAAAGTGTGAAGATAATATTAAAGCTGCTCCAGGTCATAACAACGGACCATGCCACCATAACGCGTACGATTTTAAGACCGACGGAAGTACACCGCGAGCGAACAAGTTGCAGGATAATAACAAGAACGCACATTGATTCCACTGATTTCTGGACGTAATAACTTGGCCATCCGGCAAATATGTGGTCCATTGACTAGGATGTGGTGAAAGTCATGATAGAACGATGATAGAGTCAGTCCATGCAAATACATTTTCCTTTTTCTAATTTCATGGGTTCTATTAAGACATTTAACAGTTTTGCTAAAAGTGCTGCTCCACAAAGTTCCCGTCTCGAGAGTGATACTTGTTGAATTGGGCCCACTTTCGTCTTTGCAGCAAAAATATTTACTGCATATGTCCAATTTTCTTGAGCTCCTTTACAATATCCAAGTGCTGTAATTACCTTTTCGGTTGCATTGCAGAATCCGTGTAATTCAATGCTTCGCCTTTTGTTATTTTGTAATTTCAACCAATTCTCTCTTCACTGATTTGTTAGGATGTCATCCCATTCCAAATTTAATAACCACAATTCTTGAAAAAATATCTTTATCATTATAGTAGTTATAGATCCAAGAATTTTGATAGCATCTTCTCCAATTTCAATTATGGAATTTGAGGAACATTTTCTCAAATTAAAATTCTCTGAAGTTTGTACTAAATTTCTATTTAATGTTAACGCCATTTCTTCAGATTCTGCCCCAGAAAGCAGATCGTAAGACACGAGTTTCCAAAAAAGAAGCACAAGCCGTACTATAGGTAACCGTACAAAATATTTAATGTTTTATTGGACTATATTACAGCTTTCCCGCCCAACAATCTTTTGATAATTTATATCTCTTTCATCGACAAAAAACTGCCGATACATCTTCTTGATATCGGCTGAGATGATCCTAAGCAATTTTGGCCGAAGCATCAAACGCAAAACACCCAGTTTTGTTGTCGATCTTGTTTCTTTTGATGCTCCATTTTGTGCTAGATAAAATTTTCTATTAGGATCTATGTCAATTTTTGAATCTATTAACTATACCATATGCCCAAGAGATTCATATTCTCTCATAAATTGAATGAAAGACGATTTAAATATTTCTTCTTTCTCAAAACGTCGTTACTTTGCTTTGAGCTTTTTGACAGACAATCCGAGAGAATCTCCCAGTTTTATTGCTTCATTTTTTATCAGAAGTATCACAATATATTTGCCGTGGTCATTGGATATGTTTTTATGAAAATGATTTTCACATGATTTTTTTCATGTTTTTTTATGGAAAATTATATTTTACAAAATATGCAAGTGAAGTAGTAATCCTACCCTATTTTTATTCAAGAAAATGACTAGTCAAAAATCTTGGCAAGTAATGGCCTGAAAGGTTGGACTAAATCATGCATCGTACTAAAGTTTGAGCTTAATCGAGCAACGGGTCTAGGAATGGTAGCATATTTTCGTTTTGATATGTAAAATTTATGATTGACGATTTATGGCCATGTTTAAAGTCGGATTTTGACTAATTTCGATTACATGCATATCTAGAGCTTCCTACCCGATCGCTCTTAGGAATTCTAAATATCTGTTCTAAGTATCTGTTTGGATCCATGTCAATCGGCTTTGGAACATTAAATTCCAATTGTCTTTATCAAATTCAATAGTTGACAAATTTGACGTTATTTTCGATCAAATATAAACAGAAAATTTAATACCGTTTAAAATCTAACTACTAATACTAATGATAATTGGGATACCAAAAAACAATCATAAAAATAATCATTTTTTTACATTGGAAATATAATTCAATTTAATCAAAGGAGCCATTACGTTTTTCAATATTCGAGAGAGAGAGACATACGCATTAGTTTGAATTTGCTGTTTTTTATATAATCAGAGCAAAAATGTTTTTTTTATAGAACACATAGAATACATTCAATTTATTTATAAAATACAATCAAGAAAATTTATTTCAGACTTCAATACAACCAAATAAATTGCTTTATCCTTCCGGCATTTATAGTTATATATTTATAGTTATATAGGTTTATTTTTGTTTTTTTGGAACCATAATTGTGTGCGTTATTAGTCTTAGTAGAATAAAATAGACATCTGCTAAGTTTATTTTGATGTGTGAATGCTGTAGAAATTTGATGTTTTTCATTGTAGGTTTATTTCATTTTCAAAATTTTCTTTATTTTCAAAATACTAAATTAGCTAATACCTATTTAATTTATGGGTAAACAAATTGAATAAAGTTATTTCATTGTTTAATACAACAAAATCAATTGTTTTACCAATAAATTTAAAAATAATAAAATTTTAATTAATACATGTTACTCTGTCGGATGTATAGAACGTTGTATTGGGCTCGTTTTTAATGAATTTTATTCTCTAGCAAATTTGAAAATTTGTAAACTTTTGCTTGAAAAATAAAATATATAATTAAACACTGACACAATTAAATACTAATATTGTGTTCCGCACAGCAATCCCGCAACAGAATAAAATTAACAATTGTTTCTTTTATTTTATTTAGACTAATAACGCACAATCATGGTTGTAAAACAAATGTTTTAACATAAAAAAAAAATGTTGCATTACAGTGGAACATCATAAATAGACAGGCGTTATTTTATGACACTAATCCCTAACTGTTTGATAGTACGGAATGTATGTGTGCAGATTATGTGACAACTGTTAATTTTAGATTTTAAAAGAAAATGTCTTCTGAACAAATTTTTGTTGGTCGTTACAGTAACTCATCTTGAGGTCCCATAGCTCTTAGGCCTCCAGTTACTTCATTATATATAAATATTCATTATATATAATAAAAAGGTGTGTGTCTGAGGATAGGTGGGTGGTTGTTTGTAGGCGTGGATAGGTGGGTGGTTGGCTGACAAGCCTGCAGAGGATCTTGATGGAACTTTGGTATATGATCCATGTTAACTCGAAAATGACTGATCTGGATTCATTTCAAAATTGGACAACATGACCCCCGTCTCCCAATCATTTCTATAAGTTTGAAACTTCAATAACTTCCAATCCTAGCTGGCTTTCAATCATAATGAAACTCGGTTTATAATTAAGGTTTTGGTACTGTCAATATTTCTGCATACCAACTTCCGGTTTGTCACTGCCGGTTACAATTTTTTTTTTAAAGTGTTTATCCCTCCTGTAGCCTACAGCTAAAAATTGATTTCCATGAAAAGTTGGTAAAAGGCTTTAACCAATATGAGAAAGATTTCATTAGCTTTTGGGGTACAGTGGACAAAGAGTTGGGGCGTCCACCATACGGTCATTTTCACTATGTTTTTATTGTTGGTTGGGAGCATACAACATTCGTTCGTGTATGAATTTTGATGACACTTTAAGATGCAAAAAGATGGAAAAGAAGCTGATTAGCTTTTAATGACATTGAACAAAGTATACTGTCCACAATAATAAAGTGATTATGACGAAACTTATGAAAAAGGTTTCAATTAGTGTGACAACTGCTAGATTTTCAAACTTTGTTTTAAAAGTTTGTTGGGAGCATACAGACTTCATTCAATAATCAATTTTTAAGACTGCACTTTGACAAAAGATGGAGATATGAATGACAAAGAACTGATTAGTTTTTGGACGATATTGAGATAAGTGGTGGATCTCACGGGCACATCTTTATTTGAAACTTCGATAAAACTTGCAGTAAAAACTTTTGTCACTTCCAGTTAAAACTTTCCGGTTTGTCACTTCCTGTTATTTTTACTTTTTCTATTTGTATACGACAGAATTTATGTCTGTTGGGAGACTACAGCTTTCTTTAATTTTTTATAAGTAGAACTACGCGAAATCTATAACACTGGTTAGCCATTGGTTGATGAGCTTGATTGTTATTGGCTATAACTATATATCCAGAACATTTTGTTTCAGACCTGTGGTGAAGTTAGTGCTGAAGTTATGGATCAGCGTCGCCATAATTTTTTTTACGGCTAAAGCGTGTCTTGTAACTGCAAAGCTTCAATATAATTGCCGTCAGTGACCACTTTCGTTCACCCCTCTGCAACCCCTCGATAGTGAAAGCCACTTTTGAGCCACAGATATATGAGGATTATCATGCACAACTTTTGTAAACAAGTACATAAATGATTGGTAGTCGCGGTAATTACCATTAAAATGACGCATACTAGTTATTGGTAATTTGAATTTCAAAGAGTCTTCCTTGAGTTGCAGAAATGTTACCGGAAGTTTCATCATGTACTTTGAGAATCATATGCATTGTACGTAGTCGTATAGCTCTGTTTAATTCGGCAAGCACATGGTATTATCCTTCCTCAAATTCTTCAGTTTCGGACTCTTCCGTGTTGGAAATTGCAAATATTTTATCCTCTACATCATTGAATTCATGCAATAACTCATTCGATCGATTTAACCTCTTTTTAATTTTATCATTAAGAGTTTCCGTGACGAACCATACACAAATGTCAAATGTCACATGTCATTTAGGCATTAATTACCCCGCGACATTTTTTAAGTTGCAACATTTGTAAATAATTATATTTTTTGTAAATATAAATAATTAACTTCAGGTTATATAATAATTAAGATTCACAGTTACAAAACAAAAAATATATATATACATAACACATAAATATGAAAAGTCCAATTTGAATTCAATTTTATTTTTAATTAAGAAAATCGATTTCGCACGAGAAGGCGGCAATTTTGGCTGCGCAGACTTTTTTCAACAAATACTAAATTATTCTTCCAAATTAAGGCTGCTTAGCTTAGTAATCCGGCTCGAAGGACCAATGAATACGCTGAAAACTTGAGTTGGTTATTGTTGTTGAATTGATTTATAAAGTTGTACAAATCCTAGTATTTTAATTTTATTATAAATTTAAAAACCGGGTTTTAAACTTATAACTAACGGTAAACAATTAATATAACCCTTTGATCGCACAATTAATTTTATACAAAATCATTACGGACAATTATATAATATATATTGAAATAAGATATAAACAAATATTAAGTTATATTTAACAAGATTTAGCTGATTTATTATTGTTTGGCCGAATCAGTTAATTCTTATTTAGCCAATCGAATAATTCTGTTTAATCTACTGTAAACTGCTTTTTTACTAGCTGTAAAATGTTTAGTTTTTTTGTAAATATCGTTTTGTTGTAAACATCTAAGAACCCGGTTTGTACGTTTTAATCAAATCAAATTTTCCCTATAAAAATGATTTTTTTTACTAAATGATCAAATCAAAATAAGAACTAAACAAACGATCTTTTCAACAAACATCTTTTACTCTGTTTTTTTTTCAATCGATCTCAATCTCAAACCTCTAGACGTTTACATTAACAATTATCAAAAATTATCAAAATATTTACCGAAAAACCGACAAAACAAATAATTCAAAGCCACTTCAAAAATTTCACACATCAATAGATTATTGTGTATTGTGACAAACATAAAAGTAATAAAATCATTCCAATCTACATAAAATTTTTGTTTTTGGTTGTGGATCAATATTGAAAATATAATAATTCGGTTGAAAAGAAATTTGACCCAAACAAAACAAAACAACAAAGGTTCAAATGAAAAAGACATTTGTCTCATAATTGTGCACATATAAATATTGATAAAGAAAAGAATAAATATTCCGAACTGAACCCTTTTCCTTTTTTTTAACATTTTTATTAAAAATTTTTGAATTCTAATGATCCTTTTGTGCTGACTGCTGTTTTGTTTGATTATTTCAAAGGAGAATGGAATTTGATTATTAATTTTCATAACAATAAATGATTTTTTGTTATATTTGAAAAGGTTTATGGGTGTAGGCTTTTCAGTTTTGAAGTTGATTGAAGTTTGAAGGAGTTTCAGTGTAGTTATTGTTAGTTTATGTTATGTGACATGTGATTTTGTTTTGCAAGATAAATTTACCGACATAGGTAATCAATTTTTATTCGTGGTTTCATGTAAGCATAATGTGAAAATATTTTCTTAAGACAAATAAATTCCTAAGCTAACAACAGGCTTTGTAGGCAGATTTAGTAAATCACCTGCTGCAATACCAATGGAACATGTAACAACGAGAAGAGTAACATACACCTTCGTTAGCTATGGTGTTTAAAAGAAGATAAATAACTTTATCTCACGAACATTAATTATGGTGCTTTGAGCCGATTTTGCAAATTTTTGAACATCATCAATATTGATACATGATATTCAAGCATGGTTTGAACATTTAAAGCAACAACTATTTTAGAAAACAGATCTTTGAGATCAAATTTTGAACAAAATTCTGGTCTTTCGAGCCGGATTTGGCCAATTTTGCATCATCATCAATATTAAAACATGATTGGGGATTTTTGAGATCAATTAAACTCAAGTCAGTAAAGAAATAAATGGAATTTTTTCAATTCAAAGGTAGGGTTTCTTATTCCAAAATAAATTTAAATTCCTTTAATGTAGTCTAATAGGAATATACATATAGGATTACAATTTACCAAGTGTCAGGCATTGTTTCACATTGATTGGAAACAATCGGTAATGTGAATATACAATCGTGACTTAGGATGTTTATTAGAATAAAAATATTCCCCATTCTATGAATTCACACGATTAATGTTTTGTCTAGAAATTTAATGCAAAAACTCCCAATTAATACATGATATTCAAGCAGGTTTTGGACTTTTATAGTAACAGCCATTTTGAAAACAGATCTTTGAGATCGAGTTTTGAACATATTTCTGGTCCTTTGAGCCTGCAAATTTCGAATCATCACCAATATTGATACATCATATTCAAGCAGAGTTTGGACATTTAAAGCAACAACCAATTGGGAAAACAGAGCTTTGAATTCGAATTTTAAACAAAAATCCGGTTCTTCGAGAAGAATTTTACTAGTTTTGGATCATCATCAATATTAATAATTAATTCAATCAGGCTTTGAAAATTTAAAACAACCACCATGTTGGAAAACGCAACTATGAGATCGAATATTGAACATACTTCTGCCGCCAAATTCCGTAACTGTGAAGCGGTGAAGTGATAAAAATTTCTTCGTTTCTTTTCATTAAAAAACTTATCACTTCACCGCTTCACAATTACAGAATTTGGCTGCTGGTCCTTTGAGCTAGATTTGGCAAATTTTGGACCATCATCAATATTATTGATGGGTTTTGGTTGGAAGTATATACATATGATTAATAAAAATCAAACTCCTTGCAAAAGAACAAGCATTATATTTCTGTTTGGAAATATATAACTAAACTAATTCAAAACATTAATGCCTCGGTAAAAAATCGGTAAAACCGATCATAAATTAATACAATAAATGATGAATAAAATGCAGCAAATTGAGTATAAACTCAACAAATATTTCCATAAATTGTTGCATTTATAGTACGGTCTGTAACCGTGAGAATTAATTATAATGAAAACTACATTTTTAAATCGAAAATTTTCTTTTGTAACGTGTTATTTATACCATCAGGATCATTCGTCGGTCATAAAAAGTTGGTGGTCGACCTCCCTTATTTTACTACCCCTTAATATGCCTTTTATCAAAATAAAATATTTTTGTCGATTTATAATTTTTTAAATAATACATGTTTTTTTGGTCGCTAATTATGAATCCGACGTCAGGTTTCCAAAATAATAACGTGAAAAGCGGAAAATCGAGAAAATTTCACCGAATTTCCAATTTTAGAGTATTATTACGAGTTGCATATCATTTTCAATGTTTTTAAGTACGCTGGCAACGAATTTTCACTCAAAAAGTTAAAATTTTTTAAATGTATTGGAAAACTGTGAAAATTATTTGGAAAATTATGATTGCAAAACCATGCAATATACCGTTATAGTGTTTTTTTTGGTCTCTGATCTCAAATTTAATATTTGTAAAGAAGAAAAATTTTCTATTTTCCCGGAAAATGGCAAAAACATAATTTTCCGATTAAAAAATTTAAATTTTTATTTAAAATTTTTATGTTGTATAGATGAATGCATAATTTTTAAAGTGAGTTTACTGCGCTTCAGTATGTGCGGGTAATTTTGTCGTGTTTTTTTCGGTCACTGACCTCAAATTTGATATTTATATTTAAGAAAAATTTTCTATTTTCTCAGAAAATAGCAAAAAAAAAATTTCTGATAAAAAAATTTGAAAAATTTAAATACAATTAAATAATACATGTTTTAATTTTTTTGGTGACTTCAATGTCAAATTTGATATTTAAAATAATAAAAAAAATTTATTTAGTCGGAAAATTGTAAAAAACTCCTGCAAGTAATATTATTTGGTTTTAAGCTGTTAATTAATATTTTTCTATTGTTTTTGACTTTTTTTTCAATGATGATTGTGAGTTATCAAATTATAATAAAAATTTATCCTCAAAAATTTCCAAAAATATTAATAAAATAATTTTATTTTACTGCGTAGCATACAAAATTTTATATATTTTTTTTAATGTCCCTGAAAAGTCCAGGGACTGAAACCCTGAAAAAATTGGGTTCAGGTTCAGGTTCGGGTTAATCAAAATAGAAAGTTCTGGTTCAGGTTCGGTTCAGGATTCGGTTCGGGTTCAAAATTTAGAAAAATAGTACAATATATTTTATTTATTTGTCAAAAAAGTTTATTTATTTTTCAAAAAAATTCTCATTTAATTTAAGCATCAAAATATTTTTTAAATTTTCTTCTTTTAACTTTGCTATTTGTGGTGACAATACAAATTTCAAAGCTGAACAAGCCTCTCTTCGCTTACTTGCGTAGGAAAATATATTTTTTTTTATATTTATTAATCAACCCGAACCTGAGTTCGTTTTGGGATTCGGGTTCGGGTTCATGGTTTATAAAAAGACCGAACCTGTACCCATTTGGGTTCAGGTTCGGATTTGGTTTCAGCCCCTGCTGAAAACACATTTTTTGTTATAAATATTGAATAATTTTAATTAAAAAAGAAAATTAAATAAATAAATAAATAAATTTTTATTATAATTATAATTATAATTTTTTTAAATTATATTTATTGATTATTAATTATTATATTAATTATTTATTATATTAATTATTTATTATTATATTAATTATTATTAATTATATTAATTATTTATTAATTATAATTATAATTTTATTTTAATTTTTATTATAATTTTAACTATAATAATTATAATTTTGAGCAATTTCACGCAAGTTCAGCAAATTTTTGGGAAATTTTGACTTGACCCCATTTAATTTTGATTATTTTTTGTTTATAGATAGTCTTTCATAAATAAAAAATACAAGTTCTCTTAGAATTTTTTTTTTTCGACCAGGGGTCACGACACAAGGTGCCCTCATTTTTTGTTATTTTGTGATGTGAGTGCATTTTGACGAGCGATTGTAGAAAAACTACTCAATCGATTTTCATAAATGATATGTTGTTGAATAGGTATTAGAACAAAGTTTTTAAAAATATACACTGTTAATTTTTTGAAATAATGTTTAACGGTGTAACATAAGAAAAAAACGGTGTAATTGAACAAAAGATGGCGCTACACCTTTTTTTTTTAAACTGAATTAAAGCTTATTTTATATCTAACTACTTGTGAAAGTTTAGGACTAGTGATATTTTTTGTTTTAAAGATAAAATTCGTTGTGGATATGACTGTCGGGAATCAGTTTTTTTTTTGTTCTGAAGGAAAATTATAAAAATGGCGTTATAAACTAAGAGTTTTTTTTTATGTTAAATATCAAATATTTTAATTATTAAATGATATTTTTAAAATATTATAAAAATTGTATATGTACAGTAAAGAAAATATGAGCAATTTCAGCATAAATCCATAAAAGCGCTTATTGCTATGTACATTAAATGAAGCTTATGTGGAGTTTAAAATTAAGTTTCCTAATGTGAAAATAGGATTTACTAAATTCACGTCCCTTCGACCACAAGAATGTATAAAAGTATCCGAAGGAGTTCATAATGTGTGCGTGTGTACCATACATCAAAATATAAAACTAATGATTCAACACTCTAAGATGTCTTGGATTACTGATACTGCTTTCCAGAATTATAAAACATTAATTGACTTTGTTTCATGTGGTGAATTCACAGAAGATTGTCGTACTTTGAAGTGCAATGAATGTTCAAAAAAACTTCAACAACTGGAAGAAACATTACTAAATGATTTTGACGTTCAAGGAATCCTTCAAGTCAAATATCAACAATGGATTAGCACTGATCGATGTAATTTGGATACTTTAATAGAAACTGTAGAAGAATTTATGAAAAAATTTATTTGCCGTTTACAAATTTTGATACCACACAACATTATAGCAATCTACATTCATTGAGGAAAAAAAAATTAGAACCAGGAGAATGTTTTGTTCAAGGGTATTTTTCTGAAAACTACGCCTTCATAATTCAGGATTCGGTTCAAGGTTATCATTATAATAATTCACAAGCTACTATTCATCCATTTGTCATTTATTTTAAAAGTGCTGCAAGTGAATATATACCGCACCGAAGTTTATACTCATTTCGGATATAAACGATCACAACAGTACTACAGTCCATCTTTTCATTACAAAACTTATTGCATTCATCAGAAGCATATAAATTCTAATATTAGGAAAATAATTTATAACACCTACGGGGCACTTACTCAATACAAAAAAAACATAACCTAATTAACTTATGCCACCATAAAAAAGACTTTAAGGTTGATGCAGCATGGCATTTTTATGCTACCGGCCATGGCAAGGGACCTTGCAATGGGATTATTGGTACACTGAAGCGTTTTGCACACCGTTATAGTATGGAGAGCAAAGATATTATTGATACACCAAAAAAACTTTTCGAATGGGCTTTAAAATGGGAATCTACCATGAACTTTGGATACGTCGATAAAAATGAATGTCTATTAACAAAAGAAAAATTACAAAATCAATATAAAAATGCGATTACTATAAGTGGAACTCAAAAATTTCATTCTTTTGTACCACTAAATACTAAGACAATAATTGCAAAAATGTTTTCCAAATCAAAAAAACTTTTAAATGTAAAATAAGTAAATAATTTTTAATAACTATATTTATTTTCTTTAACCTAAATATATAATTTGTATGATATTTTAAAAAGTTTATTCAATAATAAAATATTTGTAATTTAATGTTAAAATATAATCTTTTACTTTATGACCATAGTAACATAATACGAACATAATGCTTCTCCAGTCAAAAGTTCCTAAATAGATTTAGTTATTTATACGGCTTTTTTGTTTCCAGTTTTGATTCCCGAGACTGTCAAATTATTTTTTATAAGAGTGACAAGTGATTACTAAAAGTGATAAATAAAGATTTCATTTTTTCATGCGATCTAATACAAAGAAAATAATTGCAGGAAAGTTTTCCTATTCAAAAGAAACTTCTGTTTGTTAAATAAGTAAATCATTTTTAACAATTGTATTTATTTTATTTATTGTACTATATATATAATTTTTATAATATTTTAAAAATTTCATTTAATAATAAAATATTTGATATTTAACATAAAAAACATCTCTTAGTTTATAACGCCATTTTTATAATTTTCCTTCAGAACAAAAAAAGCTGATTCCCGACAGTCATATGCACAACGAATTTCATCTTTAAAACAAAAAATATCACTAGTCCTAAACTTTCACAAGTAGTTAGATATAAAAAAGCTTCAATTTATTTTAAAACAAAAAGGTGTAGCGCCATCTTTTGTTCAATTACACCGTTTTTTTCTTATGTTACACCGTTAAAAATTATTTCAAAAAATTAACAGTGTACATTTTTAAAAACTTTGTTACCTATTCAACGACATATCATTTCGACATATCAAACGACATATCAAATCGATTGAGCATTTTTTCGACAATCGCTCGTCAAAATGCACTCACATCATAAAATAACAAAAAATGAGGGGCACCCTGTTTAGTGACCCCTGGCCGAAAAAAAAATTCTAAGAGAACTTGTATTTTTTATTTATGACAGACTATCTATAAACAAAAAATAATGAAAATTAAAAGGGGCCAAGTCAAAACTATGTTGAATCTGCGTGAAATTGCTCTTTTATTAAAGTTTTATTATAATTTGATAAATCACGATCGTCATTGAAAAAAAAAGTTAAAAACAATAGTAAATTAATTTACAGCTTAAAACCAAAAAATATTACTTGCAGGAGTTTTTCACAATTTTCGGACTACATGATTTTATTTAAATTTATATAAATTTTTTAATCGGAAAATTTTTTTTCGCCATTTTCCGGGAAAATAGAAAATTTTTCTTCTTTACAAATATTAAATTAGAGATCAGAGACCAAAAAAACACTATAACGATATATTGCATGGTTTTGCAATCATAATTTTCCAAATAATTTTCACAGTTTTCCAATACATTTAAAAAATTTTTACTTTTTGAGTGAAAATTCGTTGCCAGCGTACTTAAAAACATTGAAAATGGTATGCAACTCGGAATAATACTCTAAAATTGGAAATTCGGTGAAATTTTCTCGATTTTCCGCTTTTCACGTTATTATTTTGGAAGCCTGACGTCGGATTCATATTCAGCGACCAAAAAAACATGTATTATTTAAAAAATTATAAATCGACAAAAATATTTTATTTTGATAAAAGGCATATTAAGGGGTAGTAAAATAAGGGAGGACGACCAACAACTTTTTATGACCGACGAATGATCCTGAGGGTATAAATAACACGTTACAAAAGAAAATTTTCGATTTAAAAATGTAGTTTTCATTATAATTTATTGTATGTTGATTCCCCCGTTACAGACCGTACTATTATTATATATCTCTGACAATATACATCCTACTCTGATTATATGCTCTAGAGATATGGGTAATTTTTTACAAACTGAACACCTGCGATCCTTGAATACGGCCCGGGATCGCCTGGCGTGCACCATACCTCTGCATGTTCCGATCGCAAAAGCCACCCATGCAGTTTTTGTTACTGACTGTGGTGTCCCTTGTATTACTTTATCATATATATAGTTGCTGATCAATCCAAAGTTGCTAATGACAGTTGAATGTCGATTAATGTGTGATGTCTTTGATTGCAAAATTTACAAGAGGTGAGGCATCCTTCACATGTTTGTAGTATACCCTTTCGTAAAGCAATTGTAGCGCACTGTAGCAGACTATGTTAGTAATCGCTAGACTCTATAGATTTCTTATTTTTACACATACATCAAAGTTAAATAATTTGACTAAAATGTAGCTCTTTTTTCTAGGCCTTTAAGAAACAAGTCATACCGGAAAGCTCTGGCACCCAAACAAGGTGAATGTTAAACTGATCAGTTATCATGTTTTTTTTAAATGGGCCGTTTAGTAGGAACTACAATATGTATCATAACAATGCATAAAAACCTTTTAAGACCAGGTTCCCACAACAACATGCGTTCTGAGGTGTTGATGGATGCAAATTTATTTGTTTTGTTTTCTTTTATATTTATTTATAGAAGGGATAACTAAACAACAAATCCTATCACATAGAAAATATGACATAGGCTAATATTTCATGATAGGATAGAAAAGGAAAAAAATAAAATAAAAGGTAAATAGCAAAATTGTAGAACTCTAAGGCACTAGAAATGAATGTATTCAATTGAATAGAATGAAAAATTGCTTTGAAAAGTGAAAGATCCGTAACAAAAGTTTTATCTCAATTCCGGTCGGTTCGGGAATCGAACCGGCGTCCCTCTGATCAAAGTTTATATGGTTAACCATTTAAAAAATTCGACCAGCGACGAGATAAAATTTTGTTTTTGGACGATCGATTTAACATCACAATTATTTAATTCATTTTTAATGTCAATTTTTTGTCTTATTTATTTATTCTACGAACACGTTTTACCGTTCTTCATACCTCAACTAAGTTGACATTGAATGAAGAACATTATGGATCTACGAATATGGGAGACAAATCCCGACTAGTGGAGAATGGCCACTATCCAATTTAAATTCAAGATTTTATTAAGAGTTTAGCAATGGATCTAACCATTATGTAGTTTAGAATTCTAAGACACTAGAAATGAATGTATTCAATTGAATAGAATGAATCCAACCAATTAATCTTTTAAACGATATATGCAATAGAGAAGTTGCAAGTGGTTCAAATATAATTAAAAAAATTATGTATCCAACATGAATAGAGTAAAATTAAATAAATTTTTGGTTATTAGTTACCATTGTGGTCAATGGTCATAACTTTCTGTATTATACTTTTTAAAGGGATTATATAAAATCAATAAAATAAACATAGATTAATTTTTGTTTATTGTGTGCAAAGAAAGTAAAGTTAAGTTTTATTGATTCTAAATTTAGTTGGCTATCGGATTGTGAATTTCGAGCAGCAATGACGTAGTAGTTTTATTTTAAGATGCATCATAAACATGTAATTTCTAAATTTATGTGGGAAAAAAAAGGTGATATAAATCTAATTAACTGTATATATCCTACGTGATTATGTAATAGCCGTTACGGCTGAGTGAAGCACTGTAACACGCTATCACTTTAATGTGCACTATAGTTTCGTTTAATAACTTTTAATTTATACACTCACAAAATAAACTTTTATTATAAATAATAATAGATAAGTAATTTATCATAAATAAAAACTTTTATTTAACAATTTATTTCACAATATTTATTTTAACAATTTTATTGTATTTGCTACCGAGTGAGATTGATTACTAATTCTAAATTATATAATCCAAAATACGTTCGTTATATATTTATTGTAACAGTATTTTGTGGTATGAACAAGTTTTAACTTTTGTAGATTCTACAGAGTGTTTCATAATATGATGTTGTAGAATGTTGTAGTATGTTGTAGAATGTTGTAGAAACCGCTACATCACCCTCCTCCGAGTAAATGCTTCATGTAATAAAAAGAGAGAAAACAAATGATTAAAAATATGTTTGAAAAATAAAAAAAATGGTTTTCTTTTATTATTAAATTGAAAATTTTACGCATTTCTTCTGCTCAATATCGGTGATGGCAACTCCGAATGCTGGTTTTAGGCGATCTATAGATATCGATGTATTTCTGCCGTTTTTGTCGATGAGGAAATGTTTTCTAAAGCGTCGAATTATCTTGTACGGACCTTGATAAGGAGAAGATAATCCTGTGCGAACTTTGTCAACTCTGACAAAAACGTGAAGGCATGTATCCAGCGTTTTTGGAATAAAAATGTTGCTTTGCGGAGTATGATGTGGCTCAGCAGGAACTAGGTTGCGCATAGTGTGTCGTAGATGCTCAATTACCTGTTCAGAGTCTGCTGGTTGATTATTGGTTGGATGAATAAAAATTTCTCCAGGTAGTCTAAGAGGTTGTCCATAAACTAATTCTGCTGGAGAACATTTGATGTTATCCTTGTGACTTGCTCGTATTCCAAGTAGAACTATAGGCAGCTGTAAACTCCAATTTGTGATATCACCTCTTGCTTTCAGTGATGTTTTTAATTGGCGATGAAAACGTTCAACCATTCCATTAGATTGCGGGTGATAAGAAGTTGTGCGAATTCGATGCGTACCTAAAAGCTTGGTAAGTTCCGCAAACAGCTTAGATTCGAATTGACTTCCTTGATCAGTAGTAATGTTTACTGGTACCCCAAATCTGGAAATATAATTTTCTACAAATGTTTTTGCAATTGTTGCAGCAGTTATATCTTTCATTACGTATGCTTCGGGCCATCTTGTGAAACGATCTACGGCCGTTAGAATGTAAGTATAACCATTGGATGATGGAAGAGGTCCAACGATGTCTATATGAATGTTCAAAACGACCAGACGGCGGGTTGAATTTACCCAATTCCGATTTTGTGTGTCTATGCGTTTTCGATCTTTGGCATGAAAGACAGGACTGTGCCCAGAGGTTTACGTCTTTATTCATGTTTGGCCAAAAGTAGCGATCTGTTATTAATTTTCTAGTAGCGCGAACACTAGGATGTGAAATACTATGCAGTGCGTCAAAAGCTGTACGACGTAATTGTTCTGGAAGATAAGGACGATTTGTTCCTTTTCCAACTTCACAGTATATTTCTAATCCAGGAAATGAGAAGCGCTCAAGTTTATAAGATGAACTTGTGAGACGAGTAGAACCAGATAGTAATTTCTGAAGTTCTTGGTCAGGCTTCTGTAATTCTGAAATTGATTTAAGATCTAGTGTTGTTTCTTCAACTGAGGCAGCTTCGTTCTCACCTATTCGTGACAAACTGTCGGCGACAACGTTTTGTTTACCTGTGATGTGTTGAATATCTGTTGAAAACTGTGCAATGAAATCCAGATGTCGAGCTTGTCGTGGACTTCTTTCTGTTTTAGAATTAATTGCGCTAATTAGAGGTTTATGGTCAGTGTAAATAGTGAATTCACGACCTTCAACAAAATATCGGAAGTGTTTAATTGCCAAATAAATTGCGAGCAATTCGCGATCAAAAGCGGAATATTTCATTTCGGCTGGCTGTAGTTTTTTAGAGAAAAAGGCTAAAGGTTCCAAGCATCCATTGTTATGTTGTTGCAAAACTGCTCCTACAGCAGTGTTTGAAGCGTCAGTAGTAATACTGAATATTGCATCCTCTATTGGATGTGCCAAAAGTGTTGCGTTAGCAAGCGCACTCTTGGTTTCAGAGAACGCTTTTTCACAATCTTCAGTCCAAGTAAAATGTTTTGCGGTTTTTGGCTTCTTGAGCAATGAAGCTAAGTGCGAATGAATTGGTGATAACAATTCAGCAAGCTTTGGCACAAAACGATGATAATAATTAATCATACCTGTGAACTGTTGAATTTGTCGAATGGATGTGGGTACAGGAAACTTTTTGATGGCTTCGACTCGTTCTTCTGATGGTACTATACCGTTCGAAGTGATCTTGTGGCTGAGGAAGTTAAGAGCTTTAACACCAAATACACATTTTGAAGTTTTGATATTAATACCAAACTCTGCAAGCCTCTTAAAAAGTAAATGCAAATGCGATTTGTGCTCCTCTTCTGATTTGGAAGCTACAAGTATATCATCGATATATACAAAGACGAAGTCAAGTTCTATTACTACTTCATTCATGAACCTCTGAAAAGTCTGAGCAGCATTGCGTAACCCGAATGGCATTCGGCTGAATTCAAATAAGCCGAAGGGTGTGGTGATTGCAGTCTTAGCGACATCTTCCACTGCTACAGGTATTAAATGATAAGCTCGGACTAAATCAATTTTTGAGAAGATATTACAACCTTTTAAGTTCATAGAGAAATTTTGAATGTGTGGAATAGGATATCGGTCCGGAATTGTGACTGAGTTTAACCTCCTATAATCTCCACAAGGTCTCCAATCAAGTTCTTTCTTTTTGACCATATGCAAGGGACTAGATACTGGAGAAGATGATGGTTGACAAATTCCTAGCTCAACCATGTGTTGGAATTCCAATTGTGCTGCATTAAATCGTGTTTTATCAAGTCTACGAGGTCTTGCATAAGGAAGTTGACCTTTTGTAACAATGTGGTGAGTAACATTGTGCTTAACTGGTAAACGGTAGTTTGGTGGATCAGTAAGTGTTGGAAACTGCTTAAGAATATCACCATATCCGTTGTCGATAGTGGAATGAATTGGAGTTGGAGTATCAACTCTTGCCATAAAAGCATTGATTGACAGCTTTGTAGCTGGATCAATCAGCTTCTTATTTTTCACATCGACAAGAAGGCCAAATTTTGAAAGAAAATCTGCACCAATAATTGGACGATTGACATCAGCTACAATAAAAGCATGAGTGAAATCGCGTTTCAGTCCAATATTTAGTTTAAGTAATTTAGTGCCATAAGTTTTAATAGCAGTGCCATTTGCAGCAGAAAGTGAAAATTCTATTTCGATTGGTAAGTTTTTACGAAAGTTGCGTACAGGAATAACAGATAAATCAGCACCACTATCGATTAAAAAAATCATGTGGTTCTTGTTATCCTTAATAAATAGGCGGCGATTAAGATAGTCCTGACTGTGGGCCGCTTTCACAGCAGGGTATCTTATTTTAACGATTCTTCATGTTCAACCGTGATTTTAGGAGTTGTTTTAAAATTACACGGTTTGATGCATTTTTGTGCGCGAGAGCCAAAGCGTCGATGATACCAACAACGTTTCGAATTTAGAGATCCAGACCTTGAAAAAGAGCGAGTTCGAGAATAGTTGCGGCTAGGACTTCTGCTATTGTGTCTAGTAAAACGAGTTAGAGTACGACCAGAGGGACGACAATTAGTGAGTATCGATTCTATTCGTGCTAATCTATTTTCTAAAGTGTGAGAGGAAGAAGCACTAACTTTAGAAGACGTGGAAGTTTGGTGCAGTTTGGGTTTATTGAAGTTTACACTATCAATGTTATTATTTAATGAAGCTTCAAATAATTTATCCGCGAGTGAAGTTAATTCTTCAATAGGTTTGTCACCGACCGCAATTAATGAGATGTATATAATTTGTGGCAAACGTCGCATCCATAAATTTTTGACAACTGTCTCGTCAAAAGTTGAACCGGCCAGTTGTTTCATCGATCTGAAAATTTCCGATGGTTTCCTATCGCCGATATCGGTGCGTTGAAGAAGTTGTTCAAGACGTTTTTCTTCAGAAATTGAATGTCTGCTAATGAGAGCGCGTTTTAATTCTGAATATTGATTTTCTGCTGGTGGTCGACTTATAATATCTATGACCGTTTCGCATATTTCTGGTGATAACGCAGATATAGTTAGGCAGAATTTAGCAGCCTCTTTTCGGATTCGGTTTTCTTCGAATTGTGCTTCTGCTTGATAAAACCAGGTTGTGGGATTCGTTGGCCAGAATAAAGGAAGTCGAATTCTAGATATATCAACAGAGTTTAGACTGGTTGAGCTTCCAGCATTATTCATGTCTATGTCTTTTTGTTCATTCACAGCATGTTCGCCATCACTACCCATGATTTAAATTTTCAATTTTCCCGAATTTAATTAATACTCAATTCAGTAAATGAATTAATCAATGAAAGTATAATTTTGTATCAGAAAAGAAATAATCATAAACAAAATCAAATAATAATAATAAAAAATTGATCCGTTATCTAAAATTCAATATTAATCACGAAATCAAAGTTAAATATCGTAATTTAAAAATCCAATATACCGATAGATTTTATTAACACACCTAAAGTAATTCAAAATCTCACCAAAAAATGTTTATATGGAAAATATAAATTATAGAAGTTTTCTTTCTTTTAAATTTTGCAATATATGAAAGGAAAATATGTATTAGGCATGACGTATATTAAATGTTATATGTAAAATGTAACATGACCTAAGAATTTTGTTTGAATTCAAATGTTGTGTTTTGTAACTGTGAATTGTTGCGTATATATTATATGTAGTGTAACAATTATTATTTTAAATACTATGTAATATATTTGTATTTAATTAAATGAAAAATAATCAATAAAAAATTTCTTAACTGAATTTTAATCCTAGTTGTGATGAAAGTTACTTCGTTTTTTTTGGGTTGATTTGATAATAATATTTTTCCTAGATGATCTGGATATTGTTGACTGGATTAATAATATAACAGGATCAGCAGCATTACGTTGAAATATTTGATGTAGTTGAATTTGATGTTTGATCGTTGAATTTGATATTAATGAAAATGATGAATCAGCTGTTGTTTGTGAGGTTGTTGTAATTAATGTACACGTCCTTATGATGATTTGGGATTGATTTTTTTGTTTGGTTTTTGTAAAAACAACTTTTGATATTGCTGTTGTTTTTTTTTGTATATTGTTTGTAGCAAGCAATTGTTAGTTGCAAAAATTTTGGTGTATATTAGCACGAAACACTATAGATAAAACTTTGCACAATGTAGAAGAACATAAAACGTGTTCTCCGCTGACTAAATAGCGGTTTTTCGGGGTCACCAATGTAATAGCCGTTACGGCTGAGTGAAGCACTGTAACACGCTATCACTTTAATGTGCACTATAGTTTCGTTTAATAACTTTTAATTTATACACTCACAAAATAAACTTTTATTATAAATAATAATAGATAAGTAATTTATCATAAATAAAAACTTTTATTTAACAATTTATTTCACAATATTTATTTTAACAATTTTATTGTATTTGCTACCGAGTGAGATTGATTACTAATTCTAAATTATATAATCCAAAATACGTTCGTTATATATTTATTGTAACAGTATTTTGTGGTATGAACAAGTTTTAACTTTTGTAGATTCTACAGAGTGTTTCATAATATGATGTTGTAGAATGTTGTAGTATGTTGTAGAATGTTGTAGAAACCGCTACAATTATATACTAAAATAAAATAAACTTATGAGTTCAGGATATTTGTGAGCAATTAAACTCAAGTAACTAAGGAATTAATTTAAGGTATGGTTGGAAATATCTCAGAAAAAATATGTTTTTCTCTTTTACGTGTTTCGGTTGGGATTTGAACTCGTAACCTCATCAGTACCAACACAACGAGTTCAATTCCTTTAGCAGACACGTGTAACTACTACGCCACCAAGGCGATGATATTTTGAAATTGAAATTTCATCATCAGTTATCTTAAGTTGAATTTCTCAATGGTCAGTTAGACATAATTTTTTTTTTTTTGGAAATTTTATTCATTTTGAATGAAGATTTTTTTGCATTGAATTTTCTTGACAGTACTATTGTGTGAATGCATAGGATGTGTAATATTTCTATTATAGTCAACATTCTAAGTCACGAGTGTATAGTCATTATTGATTGCTTCCAATCAATGCAAAAATCAATGATCGACACTTGGTCAATTATTGTCATATATGCGCGCTTGCATATTTGCCAACATTTTGGGGTATTTTATTTATTCAGAATTTTTGTGAGCAATTAACTCAAGTAACTAAGGAATTAATGTGAGCCATTAAACTCAAGTAACTAAGGAATTAATAAACTCATTAGTTTTTAAAATTATATGAAAAAGGAAAAACTATAAAAATCTAAAAACTACCATTTTGACCTAAGTTTCTGTTGTGCATGTAGAGTGCATTTTTTTTGAATGGATTAAAATAAAATCAATAAAATAGAAATAGATTTACTTTTGTTACGGGGTGTAATAAAATGGAGTTTTTTTCAAATCCATCACACAACTCATTTGAATTTACGGATAAAATGTATTAATAAATTTCTTCAATTGGATGTGGGGATGGGATAAGAAGGAGTTAAATTTCTTTTTAGCATTAAAAAAATTATCTTTGATGTGGTGGTGAAGATGATCTTGGTTCCTCTGACTTTCGTGGTTGTCCGAATCCCTTTTCTTTACACTTTGGATTCAGTCCTGTTTAAGTATTTATCGCGTGTATTTTAGCATTTACAATGGACTAAGAAGCTAGATCTGAACTCGCAGGCTGAAACTGAACGAAATTCCTTCTAGGCACGTAGCTCTTCGGCAGTTCCTGATTGTCATTCAATGATTAGGAACTCACTGCTGCTCGATAAAAATTGTTACGTAGGAAGGGGAAGCATGCCGAGAATTAAGTCAAATTACCCAACAGCATGAACTTTTGCTATTTTATTTATATAATTAAAAAAAAATTAAATATCCCAACTTGTGAGAAAATTAAATATTTCTCCATATTTTTATGTTTCTCAAGTTTTTTATTATATTCACGAACTGTTCAGCATCATTTACTTATAAACAAGAATATATATTAAATTAATTAACGAAAGTGAACACATAAAATGAAAGAAAAAACACTGAGCTTATTGTTCTATATGGATAGAACGAACGATAAGAATTATATCGATAGCGTCGGATCGGTAAAATTATACCATTTTAACGCAGATACTAAAAAGTTTCAGACACAACTGCCTTGTAACATTTTTTGTCATACAATCAACCACCCACAGACATACACCTATATTGGTATTAAATATTATCATAGCTATAGTAGTTGCTGTGGTTTTTGCTTTGGTTTCAATAATTGTTTTCCACTCAATAAATAATAATTATACAAGATTAAATTTAAATATTGTCAAATATTATTGGGCATAAGCTAGTAAATAAAAATAACAATAAGTATTTTATATAGGAGAAAAGTCGATAACACTGAGCTTCAAGAGAATTGTAACAAAAATTGAAATATTAGTAATAAAAAAAACTTGATGAACTAAAGTATCATAGATAAATTTAAATAAATTAATAGTCACTGGGTGCACGCTGATTTCATGTGTGATTACCACATATTTTATATTTCCTGAAGCGCCTGTCCTTGGCGAGCCCGAAAATGTGTGTTTTTCCATTTTTCTCGATTAGGCCGCTTTTATATTCGGCAAGCTCCGAAAAACGCCATTGCCCGGGATCTTGTAAATTTGATACCAGATTCTTTTTTAACTATTTTTTTTTTTTTTATTCAAAGTTAGGCATGTTTAGTGTTAATTATAATAAATTATAAATTAACGTCTCTGAATATCCGAAGATACCATGCCAACTAGGGATAAGAATGGAATGCAAATTAAGATTCTCTGAGAAATTTATGAACGTTAACTTTAAAGCCTTGAGGATTAAATTCATCAGGGAAAACCCAGGAAGGTAAGGCATTCCAAAGATGAGAGACTCTGTTGAAAAAGTCACGTTGGAAGGCTACAGTTCTACACCTAATTATTTGAACTGTAAAGGGATGCGCTGCTACGTTTGCTCTGGTGTGACGCGAAAGGTTTGCTGATTTAGGTAAAATCGATTTGATCTCTTCAGAAGCTCGTTCATCCATAATATATTTATAAAATATAGTCAAATCAGCAACATTTCTTTTGTGCTGCAATGAATCAAGACCGTTAGTAAGACTTGGGTTACCAATGAGTTTAATAGCTCTACGCTGCACAGAATCAAGGCAGTTGAGACTACTCAAGTAAGCTCCACCCCATATGTGAGAACAGTATTCCATGCAGGGACGTATAAAAGATTTATAAACTAAAAGAAGTTGTTCGCTATCGAAAAACTTACGACATCGCCCCAAAAATCCTAACTTTTGAACAGCATTCTTAGCCAGATTAAAAATATGAGAATTCCACTTCATATTATTTTCAATCTCAACTCCTAGAAGTCTGACAGACTCATTCTCTAAAAGATTTTTGGAGCCAAACGTTAATGGAAAAGGATTGGGTGTCGTTATCCTAGAAAAATGACAAACCTGTGTTTTGCTTGTATTGAATTCAACACTGTTAGCAATACCCCAATCCATAATTGTTTTAAGATCAGTGTTAAGGGAATCTATCAATTTTGACCTACACTCACTAAGCGCTAAGGGTGTATATAATTTAGGTGCTTCATGAGACGCATGAAGCGTGCTATCATCAGCAAAACTATGTATAGGATGAACCGTTGAGTCCAACAAATCATTAATATAGATAAGAAAAAGAGTTGGTGACAAAGCGGAACCCTGAGGAACTCCTGCATTAGTTGAAAAAGTATTCGATGATACACCGTCAACATTGACCCGAAATTTTCGATCAGATATAAGGCTCTGTGTCCAAGATATAAGCTGCTCGTCTAAACCATAGGATCTCAATTTGCATATAAGATTGTTATGTCAAACTTTGTCAAATGCCTTGGAAATATCAAGAGCAACACCGAATGTTTCTCCAAAGTTTTCAAGCGACTTGTTCCAGATATGAGTGACAAAAGACAGCAAATCTCCCGTCGCTCTTCCTTTTCGAAATCCATATTGTCTCTCATTAATTAATTTGGAAGACTCTAAGAAGCTCATTAAATTAAAATTGACATATTTCTCAAAAATTTTAGCAACTACCGATAAAATTGAAATGGGTCTGTAACTCGTAGGATCAGTCTTGCTGCCCTTTTTTGAAACTGGCTGTACTCTAGCCATTTTCCAAATTTCAGGAAAAATTCCTTTCTTATATGACAAATAGAAGATTTTAGTGAGGATTGGTGCTAGCTCCCTAGCAAATGTTTTAAGTATAATTGGAGGAATAAAATCAGGGCCTGTTGCCTTGTTAGTATTGATTTTCAAAAGCATTTTTCGAACAATGTTTTTCCGAAAAATTATCCGCCTCATTTTATAAGAAACTTTAGAAATAGGTTTAGGTTGGAAATTAGGTTCTTTTAAAGTAGAATTTAAAGAGAAATAATGCCCAAGCAAATTAGCTTTCTCTTTTGGATCAATGATAGGGATATCTCTATTAACAAGAGGCGGTAGGGAAGATTTACAAAAGTTGCTTTGGACAGCCTTTGCGGCTTTATAGAAATTGCGTGAACCAGTCGGATGTTCTGCGAATTTAGATGCTTTTTTCCTATTAAATAGATGTTTCTCTTCATCTATTAACTTACGACATAAATTTCTCTCTTTTCGGTACTGTCTAAGGTTTTCATCGGTTTTGTTTTGATTAAACTTTCGAAAAGCCTTTTTTTTAACTTTTATAGCTTTTTTCCATTTACTAGAAAACCATAGATCAGTTTTCGGAATGATCAATTTATTAGGAATAAATCTGCGCATACCATCAATTACTGTTTCAGAAAAATTTGATGCAGCTATGTCTGGGTCTTGGCCGGTAAGGCAATAGCGTTTCCAAGGAAAATATCTAAAAAAACTTTTAAGTCCTTGCCAATCCGCAGCTTTGTAATCCCAAACATTGCGAGGATTCGCTTTAAATTGTTTTGGAATTTGTATATTTAGTTGTGTGGAGATTAAATTATGATCTGAACCACCCAATGGTTCTGAACTTTTAAATTGAACCAGATATGGATCGTTTGTCAAAAATAAATCAAGTAAATTACTACTTTGACCAGGAATGTCAGGAACTCTGGTTGGCTGGTCAGTTATTTGAGTAAAGTTGTGATAAAGAGCAAACAACTCAGCCTGTCTACCAACCTCGTCAGTTTTAGAGCTGTGTGTAAGCCATTCTTTATTGTGGACATTAAAATCTCCAAGAACTATAAACTTTGCATTAGGATACTCAACCAACCTATCTATCTTCTCAGATAAGTCATGAAATAAATTAAAGTTCTCAGGTGAATTAGGAGAACGGTAAAGTCCAAAGACAAACAGCGTTTGATTTGGGCAACTAATTTTTAGTGAAACCATATTGTGAAATTTTGCATTTAATTCAAATTTATTTAATCTCACATATGGTACAGTATCCCTAATATAAGCACAAACTCCATGCTTAATGTAGAAAGAGGATTCAAGCTCATAATTGGGACAAAGGTATCTGTTTTTATCTAAGGTCACAGCACGCGCACTGATAATCGTTTCCGTTAAAAACAAAATATCAGGTTTCATATTTTCAAGAAAAAGATGGACTGAATTAAGGTTTATATTCAATCCTCTTATGTTCGCATAGCTGATAGATAATTTTGCCATTTTAATTCATAGAGAAATATTAGTGAAAAACATATATACGAAAACCACAGTAATGCGAAAACAAATAAACTCAAATTGAAATTGACTACTTCAACAGCTGGACAACCTGAATCTAAGTCTAGGTTGACTGTTAAAATCGACAATTAAAATTACGAAATGGTAAACAAAATATTATTTAAAAAACATCAATACAAGATGTAACTCAAAGACAGGCAACTGTACATAAAATGGACTTAAAACCTGTTATTGAGTCAACAAGACCACAAGAAAGCTAACAACGAAACTAATAAAATATCTACAGTTCTACATAAAAATAAATCAAATAAAAATCAGAATGATAAGAAAAACTTATCTGAATTAATTTTTTCGTAAAATACTTGTATTTCCTATCCCATATAATTTTATTTATCTTCTCTATATTTTTCTTCTATATATTTTTTCTTCAATATTTTTTTTTTAGAAAATCCTTACCTACAAAGAAAAAGAAAAACAAAAGTTATTAATATGTATTGTATTAATATTAATTGATCCCTAAAAATTAAAAAATTATACTAAAATAATAATTTAAAATAATAATTTGAATTTGATAAAAAATTGTAAATAAAAAAATTGACAGCAACAAAATTAAACAACGTCTTCTTGCAATCGCTACTTTGATCGACTATGGTGGAAATTTGTTTTAGAACACGCGGATAAGCTTGTCCGACAAAAATGTGTCTGCTATTGTCGAGTCCGAGAGTTGACATTTTAGTATGTTTGGGTGGGTGGTCGGACTCAAGAATACCAGACAAATTTTTGTCAGATAAGGTGTTCCTCGTAATCTAAAACAAATTTCCAACCTCCCTATTTTAAAAAATGTACAACTTCACGGACAATTGGCATTTTTCGGAGCTTGCCGAACGAAAAAGAGGCCGAATCGAAGAAAATGGCAGAACAAACGTTTTTGGACTCCCCAAGAACAGGGGCCTCAAAGTATAAAATATGTGGTAATCATCACATGAAATCGGCGTGGGCCCAGGACAAAGTAAATAAAATAAAAATGTCCAATAAAAAGAATTTGAATAAATTTAAATAAGGTTTACCTTAAAAGAAAAACGCATTCTAAATCAGGCCTGGAACGGCCCCACTTCAGATTGCATAAACCCTTGATCACATTCTGACTGTATAGAGGGTCCCTAACTAATTTCTGCTCGGGATGTTTATAATAAATATTATTAGTTGTTCTCAAGATTTCATTCGAGACATGCATATTTACAGGTAAATTTTAGAGGTATAGTGATAAAGAAACTCTTTTTTCATTGTTTGTTATTAAGCCCAATCATTTTAATATATTGCCCTTAGATTAATTATAGGGGTTATATGTCATTACATTTTATCTGAAGGAATTTCAAAATCCGATTTCCACTTTTTCATATAGGCAATCAAAATCTTCTTTCCTAAACTAATAAAATCAACCTTACCCTTTCTTTTTAAGTAAATTTTCAATTCTTGAATTTTCATTGAATTTTAAGGCAGAATTTATTCTCTTCATTTTTTTCATTTTCCTTTTTTCCTTTTTTATTGTATTTTCTACTTTGTTTCCTACAATATCAGTTATGGTTTATTCCTTTTATTATTATTGCCATTGTTGCGAAGATTTTGTGTGATTTGAAAGATTTTTGGGGGTTTGATGGTGGTGGTGGTTAGGAACAAATAAAACAAAAAAGGATAAAATAATGAATAACTGAACAACAAGAATGTTATAAAAATAAAGGTTCGTCGTGAAAAAAATATGCTACGAGGTTAATTTATGAGTCTCTTTCGGTGTTTGCTTATTGCCATTGTTTCGTATATTTATTTATTTATCGTTGTTAGATTTTGGTCCTTTCCAACATAAAAGTAATAATATTTTTTATGTTAAGATAAAAAAGGAAACTTTTGTATAAAATGTTTAATTTGGGGCTTTTGGATGTCTAAAAAAACGAATAGATTAATGACTTGCATTCTTAATTACGATTACTTATGGAAAAATTTAAGAGATGAGTGTTCCTAAAATTTTCTGTTTGATTATGTTAAAAGTAGTTTCTCCACGATAAAAAAAAGTTGTAAACGAACTTATTTTTATCTATTCATATCTAACGTCAAAACTTTTACTTAAATCCACGCTATTGTTCAGAACATTGGAAAAGTAAAATGAAAACTCCAGAGATTTTTATTTTATTATTTTTTTTCGCTTTTTGTTTTTTGATATAGGATAAAAAAAAATGTGTTATATAAAAAATTTCGTTGGACAGTTTCGCATAAAAGTGTTATCTGGAAGATTTACGATCTGCTTTTCCATACATCCCCTATTTTATGATTATATTTTTTTCACCATAAAAAAATGTGATATAAATAATAAGAGAAAGGGGAGTTGATAGAAAGCTACGAAACTCAAAATAGGAAATTTTAGGGAATAACGAAGGAGACGAAAGCCTGAACGTAAAAACAATATACTGTATAAAAAAGGAGTAGCGACAATTCGAATGATTTCTGTCTCGTACAGGTATCATCTACGTGCAACACCTTAACTAAGCTTCAACAATAAAGCTAAATAAATAAAAATAATTTGAATTCAAATTTAATATTAATCAAAAGATTCTGTAAATGACTTACCACCCGCATAATCGTAAATTAGTTGCATTTTGATCCCTTTTCTACAAACACACTCTCGTTTTCCGATCTAACAAACGACAATAAGATGTAAGATAGTGATAAATCGTTTGGCGTTTTTAATCTCCGGGGTGTGCATGATATAGATAAGAGGTGATGTTTGATACGATGGGTTGAGGATAATGAAAACACATCAAAAATTATAACAAAACTGCAATAATTCTTCCCTTTTATAGCAAGTCATTTCTTTTCTTATTAGAATTGGATTATTTCATCTCATGTCTCTATCGTCTTCTTCATTTACTCATATTCGAATTCGAATCCCCTTTAGAACTACATAGTTCTTTTTATATATTTTTCTTTTATTCTAACATTGAAATAGGGCTGACATATAAAATTTATGTAGCAAAGATACGAGAAAAGATGGATAAAAAAACATAACAACTTAAATTTTAAGGATTAAGCGAATATAAGGATGGTAGGAAAATGGGTGAAAAGAAATATAAATGTTATTTTATTCGATTTAACATGAATTCTTTCACTCATTTGTTTGGATAACTACTATTATTGTTATTATTATTTTTATAATTTAATGTGATGGTAAAATTAAGGGTGCTGGTTGTATAATTTAAAATAAAATTGAAAACTATACCCGATCACAAATAGATGGTTAGGATATATTAAGATGTTGCTTTAACGATTGTCATGCGACCTGATTCAAGAATCAGGCACACAATCAGATCCCGAAAAAGTTGCAGGTGAATACTGCTCGATTTACCGACTTAAGCCCATATTTTGGGAATTGGTCTTGCCCAATCATTTCAAGATCTTGTAAAAGCTGCTGTGGCATTTAGAAAAATAGGAAACTTATTGGGAGATAATAGTTGTCCTTGCTATTAAATATAATAAAGGAAAAAACTAATTTTATTTTGAATAAAATTTTTATTAATCCCATCATCTTCAAAATGCAACAACATATGTTTGATTAAAAAAATGGAGGGGGGGGGGGAGGGAGGGGGGAGAGAATCGATCAAACTCATGGTAACAATAAAATTAACAAAAATAAACCAAAATGTAATAACTGTAGTATCTAATAATAAGAAAGAAATTAAGAAAGATATAATAAAGAGGTTAAGTCCAAAAGTATATGTGGAGTAATATTGCATTTTGCACAGATTGTTGCAGCTACAAATTAAGGTCACATTTTTTAGCCAATCAGACTACTACTAAAAAAAAAAAACAACGGAGATCACCAACGCTGTCACAGCGAGAGGCAGCCTCACACCTTGAGACGAGTTTCTTACGATAAGCCGGGTTAAGGGAAACGAAAACAATCATTGAACTCAGATATTTATATAAAGAAAAAACTTTATGTTCGTAGATCCTTAACGTGGTTAAAGATTATTCACTTACCGTTCCCATTTTCTACCTCGTATGCCACATTCTCAAACCGAGATAAAATTTTGCCTTTCTCAAATTTTGATACCAACTTCGCGTAGTAGTTCTTCACTACCTCGCTTTGTGTAAGATTTCTAAAAACGACTTTGTGGCCAGGAGTTAAACTTCTTTCACGAGCTCGCATATTATATCTTTTTTACTGCGCTGATAAGCGTCCCGAATGTGACCCAAAAATTTATTTTGAGCGATATAAGTCTATCAATTTTTGTGGCTACTGACAAATAGTTATTATTCACACCTTCCAGTTTACTCAAAATCTCATAGTTTTGCCATGAGCGAAATATAGTGAATTCTTTTCTACCTGTTTGCGGTACAAGTTCCAACACAGAATTATTGAAATTTGTATGCTTTTGTAAAAAATACAATACAAAAAAAAACAAATTTTGATAATTCGGTGTCCGAACTTGTACAAGTAGAAAATAATTCACTAAGAATGTTGACCAAAAACTGAAAAAAGTGAATAAAAGCTCGTTTAACGGTGTGTCACATTTCGAAGTGCATTAACTAACTCACTCAAATGTAAATCCCAATATTTGCGAAAATTCCCAATGTTTGGTCGTACTAATGTCAATAGATATTGGTTCACTCGCTCTGAAGCGTTGGATTGTAGAGAGACGTCCAAAAAAATACATAAATTTTGTTTCAAGGCCAAGAAATTTCCGAAAAAATTCCGAAAGTAGAATAATTTGTTAGTTTGCTTTTCTTGCATGTTTCACACCCATTAACTAATGATTTCACAACTCTAATGTTTTCACAACCCAAATAGGATGATGTAGGAAAATTATGAGCCTCAATCAGAGCATTTACTAATGGCTGGCAGTTTCCAGTCGGATAGGTCCGTATCTACATAAAAAAGGCCTATTGCAAGATTGATATATATATCGCCGTTTTCCTCCTACATATTCGTTTTGTTTTGAAGTCAGACTGAAGTTCAAAAATGAGTTGCTGGTAGTAGGAATCTAAAAATGCAGGCGAATGCAGAAAAATTGCTTGGTTGAGTAGTTGAGTAGCAAGATAGTGCATCTGGCACAATGTTCTCGCTACCCTTACGGTGCTGAATTTTAAAATCAAACGCTTTGTTATGCTCAACATTTTTCATTTGAATATACAACTTGCATAAGAATCAAACATTCCAACAAAACAATTAGCACAATAAATGTAATAATTTTTTTTTACCTTTGTAGTCCAACAACAGCAATCATATAAAAGACTTTGAGATCCACTGCAATTAAAACATACATTATAAAAGAAAGAATGCATAAAGTAAATGAAGTTAATATTATATAAATTTTTATTCACCTACATATTAAAGTGGTACTTTATTACTGTGATTTGCGGCCGTAAAGTGTCATTTTCTAACCATGTATATTGTTGTCATAGTTACGGCATAAAAAGAAAATTTGTATTTGTTTAAATTCTATAAAACATAGAAATTTTTATCAAAGCAACCTTTAAATTAAAAATTTCATTTTCCAATTAAAATTATTGTTATTATTTGTTGTTGTCATTTTTTGACAAAATAACAAGAATTTTGTCAAAGGTAACTTGTTCAATATATGTTTATATCAAAATTTATTCAAATTTATAACTACAGTTTTTTTTTAAAAATTTTGCTTGCGGCGAGTAAAAAATAGCATAAGAAGAACGTACGTAAGCTATTTTGGGATTAAAGTGGGTGCAAATCTCGGCTAGCGCCTCGATTTGCAAACTCCACATACGTCCAAAATCTTTAGCTTTTCGTCCTTGCATCATAATGTACTATTTTTATTTACATTTCCGAAAAGAGAAACTTAATTTAAAATTATGTTTTCTTTACTTGTACTTCATTTTTCTTTTTTTATTTTTATGAGTCTGATCTGGACTGGTTCACCTAGTTGTTTAAGTTTGTATGTATTCTCGAATTAAATTTGAGTTTTTTTTCTGGAAATCCCTTGTTGAGTTTCGCCGTTGAATATTTCATACAACCGCACTCAATAAGAAAAGAGAAACAAATGGTGAGAAGTGACACAGATATTCTTCTTTTTTTTAGTCCAAAAACATTAGGTTAGTCCAAAAACGGCTTTAAAGTTTAACTTTACTGCCGCTAGGGAGTTAGTTAAAGTCTTACTTATAATCAAAACGGCTGCAAAACGTCATTTTTATTTTATATTATGGCGGCAGTAAAGTAGCATTTATTATTTTGTTATATTTTCACACAAATTGTATAATTATGACAACAAAAAATAAGAAATTGATTCTGATTGGATTATGAAATTTTGAATTATTGTATGTAGCTATGAAAACAAAATATAACAAATAGTTTAATTGGATAATGAAATTTTGAATTGCAGCTTGCTTTGGTAAAAAGTTTTATTTATACAAATTTAAATGTTTTCTACTTTTTGGACGATATTATGACGGTAATAAATTTTATTTATAAATTTTTGATGCATTATAATTTCATATTTATAAAAAATTTAAACGTTTGCCGAAAAATTAGCCTATTTAAATCGGTGCTGAAGTGATGTTTTGTGTGTCGTCTATAATTGTCGTCAAACTATAGACTCAACACAAAAAGTAGTACCTACTTTAGCTCCTAATCAAATAATGTATTATTTTTTGGAAGAATTAAAATAAATTAGTTTTTTTTCTTCAACCAATGAAGTTTTGAACTCTGATGAGTTAAGTTTATTTGACGTTCAACCAAATTAAATATGTATTGTTATTTAAGGTTAATTTTTGAAATTGGATTTCAGTCAATAAGTTAAGTTTTAATTTCCAAGATTATGTATATTTTAAAACGGAAACAAAATTTGATTGTTTTGAAAGTGCATTTTGAAAGAAAAGTGAATATTTGGTTTGTAAAATTTGAATTTTTTACAATAATAAATAATATGTTTATGGTGTTAATTGATTTAACGAACCAACGTTGATTTTGTTTTATACTTACATTTTTGGCTATACGATCATATAGTTTTGGTTGAACAATTTTCATATTCAATATCAAAATTAATGGTGTCGTTGAAGATTTGTATTTGATGAAGAGAAATTTATATCAAGTGATACGTTGTAACAAGGTGAATATAGTTACATTTGATATAATTGCTGGTACTTACTAGTCAAGTTACAAGTGAACATTGGGACGAGATAAATCAAAGACAACGAAAACGTGGATTTACTGAAAACGAAGTATTTAAACAATGGATTATGAAAACATTCTGCAATCAACATTTATAAGTTTTAAGTTGTTTTCTTTTATTAATTTGTATATTTCTGTTTATTATTTTTGTCATTTGAATTATAGAGATTTGGACTATTATAAAATATATATACGTGAATCTAACTTGGAAATCTCTTATTTTATCACAGAAATAATATTTACAAAAAACTATGTATCTAATAAAAATTTATACTATGAGAAATTATATAAATCTTATATAAATAAATCAAAAACGCTTCCATTAATGAGTTACTTTGATGTTGTTATGGAATTATTGTTTTCCTTTGAAAGATTTGAATTTATATCCATCTTCGGCACTGACAGTACATACTCCTCCAAATCATTGCCTGATGGCCCATTCAAAAATTCGTACAAAATAATCCTCGTTGAAATAAATCTTCCACTTTCCAATATTGTAGACGCTAATTTACAAATAAGACTTATGTTAAGCTTTTCATATTCAAGTTCTCGTTCACTTTTAAAAGGAAGAACATCCAATTCACCAATCATCCTTGTTATTTCTCTTCAAACACCATCAATCCAACTTAGTTACATCAATGGTATGTTAAAACCATGGTTTCGCTTTCTCTTTGGTCGCTTTCCAAAATAAACACCGCTATTTGTTTGATTTTTACCAATTGTTACCAGTTAAAACTTAATACACAAACTTTTACGTTATGCCACGAAAACTTCTAATTAAAAAAAACGGAATTAAGTTAAAAAAATTCTTTTGAACAATTTATTAGTTTAAACAATATACATATATTATCAATCTGTGGCAAATTAACACTGCTCATAACAATATTCACTCATTGATTTCCTAATCCGAATAAAATGGTCAAATATATATAGTAAATTCTTTAGTATTTTGTTTCTTTTCTATTATCCCTTCCATCGTACACAAATTATAAATTTCTCATTTCAAATCTCCATCTCCATATCATCTCAATAAACAATTCTATTCAAGCGGGAAAATATTCCCCTACAAAAACAAAATTGCACAACTGTAAAAAAAATATTCATCATTTATGTAGACAAAAAAAACATCTTTATATCACTAATTGACATTGTGAAGTTATCATAAAAAAAAATCAACTTAGAAAAAAAATGTTAAAATAATTTTGATATATATAAATGCTTTTATGTATGTTTCATTTCAAAAAGCCGGAATTGAAATAAATTGGCAAATTATAAGCGAATTTCTTTATACATGAATATTATTATTTTTAGAGAAATATTCGAAATAGTCAGTTGTTAAAAAATTTTATCCTTAGTATGATTCGTTGAACAGAGCACTTTTGTAGAGATTTTCCTAGGCCAGAGACCCATTACGTTATATAATAGCATGCAGTTTGAGGCTCTGCCTTGCTAGTTCATTTATGTGTTCTATAACATTATAATTGGGTTGGGCTGACTTTAATTTCCAGTTGACATAATTCTCCGCCGATTCCAGTCGTACTAGCATCGCACTGTATTACGAATGGATGAAAAAATCGGGATTAAGTAAAAGGAGGCTGTGGTTAAGGCCACTTTAAGGTCTTCATAGTCGATTTGAGCAGCCGTATTCCACTCGATCTTTGATTTCTATTTCAAGAGATCACTTGATTGGAGCGGTTAGTCTCCAGTAGTCATTAATAAAACACCGGTATCATCCTGCCAAACTTAGGAATCTGCTAACATATTTAGCTGTTTAAGGAACTGAATATGACCTCATCATTTCTACTTTCCCTGGATCTACTTTTAGGCAGTCGTCACCCAAAATATAACCCAGATATTGTACCTCCTTCATCACGAGCTAAGCCGAGTGACTTCGCACAGTAACAACATGTGTTCTTCGAAGGTTTTGGAGACAATCAAGAGAACGTCCAGATAAACGAATACCCTGTCATGCATATGGGCACCTATCATCTTTTGCATTAGTTTGCATATTGTTTGGGCTGAATTGGACAGCTCAAAAGGCATTACCGTAAATTAGTAAAGCGGTCGACCGGGTACCGTATATGCTGTTTAATCTCTTAATTTTTCCACCAATGAAATCTGCCAAAAGGCGTCCTTTAAGTTGAGACTCGTGATGGATATGATTTTTCTAAACCGACTAATGAGACCCTCTATAATTGCCAATGGTCTTTCATTGTAACTTCATTAATTTTTCTTGCATCAAGGCAAAGTCGAACTTTCCCGTTGGACTTTTTTACCAAAGTTACTGGTGAGCTCCACGATCTTTACCTCTCCTCGATAACATCTAAAACTATCATCCCATTCAGTTCACAATACAGATCTATTTGCACCGCGGAGGAATAGATATAGATATAGAGATATTTTTGGCATCGAATACAACATTTTCATGTAGAATTGTTTTATTCGGTCCATTCACTTCAATCATTTCAATTACTTCATTTACTCCATTTACTGAATTCACATCGTTTACTTCATAGACTTTATTTATTTTATTTATTTCATTTACTGCATTTACTTTATTTAATTCACATCTTCCTTCAGCTAATTTAGTTCTTTTACTTTATTCACTTCTTTTTCTTCGTTTACATAAGTTTTACATTACATGATATATTTAATGTGCATTCTAATTCTATATTTAATGTGCGATTGCAATCAGGGGATTAAGTTAGTGGTTCTGGCCGAGGACTATCTCTAGACAATGCCGAGTTCAGAATAGCTAATATTAGTTTAAGAAAGGCTGGTGGATCTGATAATAAAATTCTGGATTCACAAATGGGCTGGAAAGTATCCACTTTACACCTGAAAATGCCTTGTGACTCTACAACTGAAAGAAGATGTCAATACGCATTCACTTGTGATGAGAAGGTTAAATCCATTCTAGTATACGAAGTACTAGTTATACTATAGTAGGAAATAGGACGTCCTGATAGAGACACAGAAAGCTGGGATGAGCTTTTGGGAATGAAAAGTGTTCGGAAATTGAGATCAGGGCCACAGGCCAACCTCTATTACAGGAACTGTTGAAAGTTCAAAAACAGCCATATCCATTGCATGAATATACTGTGATATCGGATTGGCAAGATGGGTAAATCGGCATACACGCCCCTATCCATAAACATCAAATAACAGTAGTAGTAAACCTGTATCTGGTCTACGTTAATGTTCTATACAAAATATCAGAGTCAACTGTGATGGCTTGGACATACCCCAGAAAACATCTGAGACTCATGCTGATACAATAATCTGGCCTTCGCAATAGGAAAAACGTTGACAGAATCACCACTAACGGTAGGTATGAGATGCGAAGAGTTAGAGAAGCAGTGGTCTAGTCTTATCAGCTCTCATGTGGAGTCCCGTGGTGGCGGTCTGTTATACAAGGTAACTGAGAAAATTAATGCTTTGGGTATGCGTATATGCATTATAGTCAAAGATAAGTTTGGGACAATCTGTAAAATTATACAGAGGGGCTTAGTTTGCTCCACACAAATTGTGTAGATTTACCGTTTACCAACTAAAGAATGCTCGACATGCAGCTCTATTATAATGATGGGTTCAGCAATTGTGTATACAATTATAAATACAAAATATCTGGGCGTTTAACCGAAAAACAGGAACGAACGTAACCGACATTTCCCACAAGCAAAAGTTTCCAGTTTTCAGTCTTGAGTCCAAGTGCCCGATAGTGGCGACTCGTGATTCTTGGATCAAGACAACATTTATCTCATCTTTTTTACAGTTTGAGCAAGAGTTGAAAAAAATTTAGCATGTACTGTGCCCGCCAACTCCACAGTAATAAAAGCCGACTCATCACTTGATTCAGAATATTAATCATATCAGACCATCACTTTCAGCTTGCTTAGCCAAGACTTCCTTGTTAATGAAAATGATAGTTGTCTTGCGATCATGCTTAGTAAGCTCAAGTTGACTTTTCCTCCAATTGTGAATAGGAAACTCTTGATTGCCATATTTTAGCATTTTCAATATCTTACCTAAAACGTTTTTCAGAGATCCAAACCCGAGCTTCTGGTTGCCCTGGTAAATTTTCTACAATAACCACTTCAGGTTCCAAATCCAAACTTCTCCTAAAAACAGATCGCCTTCCTGTAAAGCGTCAACGATTGGAGATGCGTTATTAATTTGACATGATTCCAATGCCAACCACTATCTCTGCAAATCAATATCGAACCAGGCTTTTTACTGACAATTTTTTAAAAACTATACCAACATCCTTCTTTGTGTTTCCTGCTATGATATCTGCCTTTTGGAAGCAGATGCCATAGAAAGGTATTCCGGCCTAGATGTAACATTTAGTCTATTTAAGAATGGTTATATCCGGATCCATTTTATCGGCATCCAACATAGCCTATACTCGTTTAAGAGCTTAACAGGCTTTCATTCTAACATTGTACGAAAGCGTAGTAAGTTTGAAAGACTTAAAGTGTCCGCCTTATTAATCTATTAAGCTTGATTTGTAGTGTCCTAAGTGTGGACTCTTCCAGTGCTAATAGAAATCAACCTAAACGCTAGCTTCTCAGTCACTTGCTTTCCTTAATCCTTAGATGAACCGAATTCTCTCTCATTTGATTTTTTAAAAGGTTTATTTATTCTGTATTGTTCTGTATTGTTCTCTGTTCTCAATTCAGTTAGTTAAGTAGGTCAAAACTCTTGCTATAAACATGATTAATCTATCCACCTCTTATCCAGATATTGGATTATCCTCAGCCAATGCACTAACTTATTCAAAATCCAAATAAATGAACATAATCTCAAACATTGCAAATGAAAATATGAACCAAACCCATGGTTCTTGCAATTTGATTTTATTTTCTAAGAATAAAAGTTTTCTGATAAAAACTAACAAGATTTGATGATGATAAAGATTTTTCTGTCGATATTATTTTATTTGAATTTTTTTTTTCGATATTGGGTTATATCTCGACGTTATCTTAACTGTACAGTTTTGTGATTTTTTGATATTTTCCTTTCTTAACATATAAAATTAGGGAGAAAATGGAATATTTATTTTATTTCAATTTTTTTGGGGAGGATTTTAAGAAAGTTGAATATCAAAAGATATAAGGGTGAGCTAGAAAGTAGTGATGCAGATATATGTTCGAATCTACTTTTGATCAAATCCAGTTATCGTTTATATGAAGGATGGATATAAACTGATCTATCCTGCAAGTATTTAAAAAGAATAAATCCACAAGTACTGAAATTATGAAAGAAGAAACTGTGTACCCCTTCTTCAACAAAATGTCTGGAGCTTTTTTATTACTTCAAATAAGTTGTACTCCAAATTTAAATTTGCCACTTTGAAAAATAAATAGCTTTTCAACTCACACTGTCAACCATAATCTATCCATTTGTATTCATCCAATTTTATTAAATCCTTCAAATTAAAACTGAAAAATAATTTTATAATTCGTATATAAAAACGATACACCCTCTTTGTAATAGTTGTGTATAAATTTTAAGTACCATGATCCTAACCCAATCCCATTCCAAATTATTTAAATTCATAAAATTCGAATTAATTTTAACCGATTTTTGAAATTATAAATTTATTTGTTTTATTTAACAATCAATTCACAGATTTTTTTTTTAATTCGTTTTCACATTGGAAATGTTTTTTTGAGGGGAATAATCTAGGATTTGTTTACTGTAGCAAGAGATGGTGGAATAAAAGATAAGTAAATTAGATAATATTTGTTTGAGTTTTAAATTAAATTAAAAAAAATTTGGGGTTTGAAACTGATTTAAAAATTATTGTTAGAAGTAGTGATCTTATGACGAAAAACTAATGGGAGAGGAGGTTTACATGCCTGTGATTGAATGTAAACTGAGGTCAGAAAACTGATTGAAAAGATTGCGAAGTTCATCATACTGATTAAAAGCTATTAATATCACTCTAGCACCCCGAATAAGTCTTCCACAGTGTAAATAATGGTTTTGCAATAAGAAAATTAGGGTACAAAAATCGTAAGTACTCAGCCAGGGGATTATTTGATAAGCACCAACCCAATTACTTATAGAAAAAAAACTGACACTCACCACAACATGACTACCGAGCCTAAAGTTTCTATTAAATTTTACTTATGATATATAACCAAAGTTATGCCATGACATTAACAGTAAGATAACTCAACTTCGCCATTCTAATTTGTTATTCAACGCAAACAATGAAAATCAACCTTCCTTTTTGAATTACGTGTTTTTTCACTTTTTTGTGCGTTTTTCTTTTCTTGTTCCGTTATTGCTATTGTTGTTTTTCACGTAAAAAAAAACAAGAATAACACAAAGTGGTTTATCTTACCGCTTGATCTCTCTTTTGTGAGCATTTTTAATTTTTCTCTCGATTCTGTTTTGTTTTTCATATCACATAGCATAACATCATCCCTTATTTATTTTTTTCATTCTGGAACATAAAATATAACATTAAAAAAACAACAACACCCACCTTCATACCCATAATTTCAATTTCATTTTTATATATAGCAAAAGGCCTTTGTGTTCAGTTTAATAGAATTTCAGGAAATAAAATACGAAATGCGTATAAGAGTTTTGATTAGTGGCCTTTTTTTTAAACAAAAATAATAATTACCAGAATAAAGGAAGCTAACGACCATTTTGTATTGGGTTCAACTGTTTCGGTAAATAATATAATAGAAACACAGAAACTAGTATTTACAGTTCTCAAACTTGATAAATAAAACACAAAACATTCTTTTAAAAATGTCAACGAATGACATTTTTTAATGTTCATTAACAATTTAGATGAAGAGCCATTATCAGACAAAAATTAGAATGAAAATTATTATAGCGATTGAGATGATAAAACAGGTTTCAATTGATTCGCAAGTGTTCTTTAGGTGAACATTCCCTTTTTTGTTAAAATGAATTGAAAAGAAATAATTAATTGAGACTTCAAAATCATGACATAAAGAAAATGTAGGAAAATTGTTTGAGTTATATATTTGGGTTGGTATTGCTACGGATCCTTCCTTCGTCTATGGTCGTCTTTTTGCTGTGGAATTCCAATCTCGTCAATTTAGTTCTTTATATTCACAGATCAAGGTTTTCACATATGCATAATTAGATTGCATTGCTTAGCGCTCCAGGTGGTTTCAAATTTTATATGTTTCCACTGTAAATTTATTTATGCAGCAGTTCTCGATGTTTCTCGAAAGTGGTTGTATGTATGGACCAACATTTTGCACGGGTTATCCAATGTGTAACAGCATAATAAATTTTAGTTTACTTGCAGATTGTTGTGATGGTTTCACATGGTATGAATGCGAATGCGTGGAGATTATTTGATATTTTTAGATTTGATTATTTCTATTCTATTAAAAATTTGTACCCGACCAAATCCAAAACTTGCTTTTAGTAAATATCACAAAGTACAAAGTACAATTTTATACTAATAATATATTCAAATGCCTTTTCTCAAAAATAAAAAATTAGCGCTTGTCTTGTAGCGGCGGACTATTTTGAATATTTCTCTAAAAATAAGAATATTCAAATACATATAAAGAAATTCGCTAATTGGCAAATTAATTTATTTCGATTCCCGCCTTTAAAATAAAACAAACATAATAGTACATTATGATGCTAGGACGTAAAGCTAAAGATTTTGGACGTATGTGGAGTTGCACCCACATTAAGTCCAAAATAGTTTACGTCCGTGCGTCATATACTATTTTTTATTCTAAATCAAGTTATAATTTTGCATCAATTTTGAAATGAAAATATGTTGAACAAGTAACCTCTGACAAAATATTTGTTATTTTTTTCAAAATAATTGTATAACTATGACAACAAAATAATAACAATAATTTTAATTGGAGTGTGAGATTTTGAATTTAAAGGTTGCTTTGATAAAAATTTCCATTTTTTATAGAATTTATACAAATACAAATGTTTTTTACTTTTTTGGACATAACTATGACAATAAAATATATGGTTAAAAAGTGACACTCTACGGCCGCAAATCACAGAAATAAAGTACCACTTTAATATGTAGGCGAATAAAATAGCATTTATGTATGTCAATAATATTATAACATTTTTTTTCTCAGTTGATTATTTTGATGCGTCACAATGTCAATTAGTAATATATACATGTTTTTTTTGTCTACATAAATGACGAACATTTTTTGTTTGTAAGGCTTAGTATTAGTATTATATGTAGGTGTAATACAGCAGTTCAAATTTATTTTGTTTGTAAAGAAGTTGTTTGGTGAGATGATATATGAAAGTATAAATGCATAATTTGTGTACTATGGAAAGAAAGACAGAAGACTGAAAAATCCTACTATATGTACTTGACCATTTGGTTCAGTCGGGGAGATTATATTTTTAAAAATCAAAGTGAAAACATTTATGTACATTGAAATCCTGTTATAAAATTCTATAATAATTTATATTTGTGATTTATTTAAATAATGTGATATCTGTAAGTATAACTTACAATAAATGTTTATCTATTATGTGTTATAAAGGTGATGATGTCGTGTAAGTGATATTACGATCAAAACGCTAATCAGTTCTCCGGTGATGAAACTAATAAGATGATTTTTAGTAACCTATATGATGCGGGCAATTTTCAAATAGAGTTTAGATTGAGTGAATTAATAGATGTCAAAAATGTACATGCAGATAATAAAAATGGAGTAGAATATGGAATGGAATATATTAAAATGTTTAAATGGGAATGGAGTTGTGCGATATGTTTCGTTTGGTATTCGCTATCTCAATACACGGAAAAACTAAAAGTGGTAATTCATGGCATAAAAACTGGAGGTGCAACGGCAGATATAGTTTTGAGTGTTGTGTTTGCTAGAAATATACATAAAGAAAGCAGCATCCAATCAAAAGCTTGTCTGTTTATGTTTCATGCATTGGATTGTTAATGGGAATAATGGAAAATGCTAATCATCTGAAGTAAAACATCATACACATCAATTAATGTAAGCTTTCAATCTATCTACGTTTTCTTGTTTTTATATAGTTGTTGCTACAAATTATTTTTCTTTGCTAGCTAAATTTTAGTATCGATATGGTTTTGTTTGTTGAAAATGTGTGTAAAATAAGAGATTTCCAGGGTCATGATTCCCATATATTTTTATAAAATTCCAATTCTCTACAGTCTGTAAATATATTATGTTTTGGCTAAATATAAAATCTTTAAAATATAAAAGAATGAAAGAAAAGAGGTACTTTTTGAAAAAACCATGCTTGAAGAGTTAAAATTAACAAAAATCGTATAAAATATATTTATATTTTTTATCAGTGTAAAAATTTTATAAAGTCTTACTTAATAGTTTTTATATCAAAAAAATTATGCAAATCGGTTAACCCGTTCGTGTATAATCTAACTTTAAACTTTCCTTGTCTCTAACATTCTTAACAAATTTCGAGCCAGCCTGTGTCAAACAAAACTAGCGAAAACATACAAGACATAAAACACGAATTAATTTTGTTTAGTGTTCTAATTGTTACCGAAATTTCAAAGAAATCGGAAATAGTCGGGCACAAATTTTTTGTACTACAGGAATTGCAGCATATTCGCTCCCATTTTCAAATTTTTCTCAAGAATAAAATATATCATTAAACACTTATACTCAATAAAATATTATTGTTTTTATTTGAAGGCATATTATTTATTGTACTCGGTTTTAGCACAATTTAACTTAAAACTTTAGAGGTCTGTAAAATTTATAACAAATCTCGAGCCACCCTGTGTCAAAACTAGGAAAAAATAAAAGAAGTAAAAAACGCGTATTAGTTTTTTTAATATATTAACCATTACCGAAGTTTCAAGGAAATCCGAAATGGTCGTACACGTATTTTATCGACAAGAACTTTCTACAGATCACAATTTTAACATCTTCTTCAACTACAAAGCAACCCTGATGAATCTGAAATTATCTGAGAATTTATAGGAAAGCTGTACATATTCGTTCCCGAATCCTAGGCTGCGTTGGAAATTGGCAATCTGTCGAGTAGGTTAATTTCTGGTATGTAGTGTAAATGTCAAACATGTAACGATCGGCTCAATTTCGAATCCTGCTCTAAATAAAGAATTTTTGTGATATGATTGAAATATCGTTGTAGGAGATGTTGTTTTTACAGAGACATATTCTTATTCAAATGGAACTGTATTTGAGATCATGTGATGGAAATTTTGAATAACTATTGGGTTGGAGGGTGATCAATGTATAAATGAAAGGAAACTAAGATAGAAAATTTTCGCTAATATAACATCGGGCAAGCTGTTTGATCAAGTCAATTATTAGATATACAATGTAAAATAGAATTATCAAATTTTGAGTTTGAGCTTAAGCTAAAATTATTTAATTTATTTCTAAATGTAATATCAATTGTATTTCTAGGTTAACTTTGCCTCGTTTTGTTTCTGTTTAGGTTTAATTTTTTTTTTTTTTAATTTTATTTTGTTGTCGTGACGTTTTTGAATAATAGTTAATAATTTTACTCTAGCAATTCTTGTTTTTTTTTTGTTTGCATTTTCATTTTAATGTTTTGATCTCTTATTTGTTTGTACTAGCTCAAAATTTAGTATTTTTACTTTTTAGTGTTTTAAGTCAAAGTTCAAAATATGTAATCTATGATACAATGTATTGCTGATGAAATAAATACACTCAAAAAAATATTGCCGGTAAGATTTACAAAATCGTTTTGTAAAAGTGCTAACAAAAAATTTTTGTGAATTTACCAAAAAATCCTAAACTTTATAGAAAATTTTGTATACTTTTTTAAATTTGAAAAACATTTGTAAACTTACTAATTGTTTTTGTGATTTGGATTAAAAAAGTACAAAATCATAAATATTTCTTATTACAACTTTTTTTTATAGTTTTAATAAAAATATTGTTAAGATCATGTTGATTTTTTTAAATTTTAAATCATAAATCGTGTATCCATAACAAAATAAAAATCAATTGTACAAAATTTTGTAAAATTTTGTGAACAGAAAAATAACATTCTACAATTTTTATTGTAAAACTTAATACGAATATTGAAGATTTGTTTTTAAACTTTACAAAGGGACTTATGCAATTTAAAAAACCAACAACTATTTTACAAAAAAAAATTCCTTGTTAAAAACACTTTTATAAAATTTTATAACTTGGAATCATAACGAAAATTGGTATTAAACATTTTCAGTTTCAATCTGGTTGTTTAAGTAGAAAACTAAATTTTTTAAGGTTGTGATAACTTAGTGGTCTATCTATATACATATAAGGTGCGTTCGATTTGACTGAAACAACTGAAAAAACAACAACAATTGCATTTAATTTTTCAGTTGCTTCAGTTGTTTCAGTCAAATCGAACACGGCTATAATAAACAGTGGTAGTGATACAGTCCCTAGTTTAAACAGCATTAACATCAGTATTAATAATTAATATTATGATGCAAATTAATATTATTTATTATTATTAATAATTTATATTATAATAATTAATAGTATGATGCAAATAATAGTGTGAATTATGAACTTCGTTCAATTTTGGTGGAGAATAATAAAAATTAAAATATATGGCAACTGGCATAGCAGGACAACTGGCGAACTGTATAATAAATCAGTTCCTTACTGAATGTATGGTAAGATATTTTAACTTAGAGTCTACATATCTATCTTTATATATATGGGACGTTTTACCTCAAACGCATCAAGGCTGTGTTCAAAATTCAATCAGTCGTAAAAAATTTGTTTATGGCGCAAATATAAGCTAAGATTATAGAGTTTCTTAAACTTTTTAACTGTTATACTTGTAAAATTCATCGCATCTTTTGATAGAAACCATTTTTTGATGTATATTTGCTAGCTAAATACGAATATAATCTTTTTCTTAGTTAGAAGCTACTTTTTTGTCCGTAATATCCAATAACTTTCCAAAAAACTGTGTTTTGTAATAACGAACACACAGCGGTTTATTTTATTTTCTAAAAACGTATAACAAATCACATATAACCTATCCCTAAATTAAAATTTTCACATGTCGTGCCTAGACCCTATCCTTTACAAAAACTACCAAAAAGTATATGCTTTTTATAACTGACACCCCATTTATCGTTGGAGTGTTTAAAAAAAACCTTATTTCGCTGTAGTTTGGTTTGCTGAGTACGAACCTAACCAATATTATACTAAAAATTCCACTTTTCGATCTTGGACCCTAGAAAACTATTAAAAACTGTATTTTGAGTTTCAAGATCACCAAAGTTTTCGCGAAATTTGCATTTTTTTTTTAACTGATTATATCAAAAAGTAAGGTTATGTTCGTGTTCAGCAAGCAAAGATACATCAGAAAAAGGTTTTAATTAAATGATCTATTGATTTAACAAGTCAGAGGGACGTGACCACAATGGTTTAAAAACAACGTTCATCAACACCTCGGATCGCATGTTGTTGTGGAGCCTATTTATCTTAAAAGGTATCTATTGCCATATTGATCCGCCATTAAGGACAATGGAACACAGTTTATGAAACTCTCTAATCTTAGCTTCAATTTGAGCCCTAAACAAATTTTCAACGACTAATAGATTTTGAGCACAGTCTTGATCCCTTTGACGCATATCATTCCATACATATAGGTCAAAATCACGAATTTTCAACCAGAAATTCGGTTTTTTTAACACAAATTTTTTATTTGTTTTAACTTTTTTTACAGTGGGAGAGAAAATAAAAAACAACATTTCATATAAAAGAGAACTTTTGCTACGGCTAATTTTAAAAACCACGAGTTTCATATTATGTTCAATTTGATGTATTTCACGAACTACTTAACGCCTTTTAATTTTTTTTTGTTTTGCTAATAAAAGTCTTTTTTTAGTTAAAATAAATACAATTACAATTTTTGTGTAGTTGTTATAATAAAAAGAATTAAAAAATTAATTAATTAAATAATCTCCGTTGAATTTTATTTTTTGCCTTATAATTTCATTACTTTTCTACATAATACCAAAGATTTAGATTTTGGCGATTTTTTTTTGAAAACTATGGCAATTTATAAGAAAAACTTCATCTTTATAGATTAATTCAAAAATTTGTATAATTTCCAAAAAATATCGCCAAAACCTAAATTTTTATGAATTAATAAAGTTTTAAGATTATAGAAGAAAATATAAAAAACGATCAATGAGGTTTTGCGTAGTTAATTCTTAAAAAATTATAACTTAAAATATTATTATCAAAATCTTTCTTTAACCTTTAAACACAACAAAAAAAATTTAAAATCTGTCCAGTAGCTTATTAAATTAAACATTTATAGAACTCATGGTTTTTAAAAAGTAGCCGTAGTTATAAAAGGAAGAACTGTTCATGACAAAAAAATAATTGTTCATGGGCAGAACTAAGCCAAAGGAGAAATGCTTGTGTTTCAAGTCTCAAATTATTTAAATTCAACGCCTCAACGGGAGCTATATTTCTTAATTTACAACAGTAGAGGAAACCATAAGGTTACAAATTGGTAAATATAAACAAGCAGCATGTAAGTTTGGTGAAAAAGTTGATAAATATTTATTTTTTAAATTTTTTTACAGACCGAAAAAGATTTAAAATGGCAAAGTAAGATGAAAACTAAGCAACTTCCTCGAAACCAATGCTCCAAGAAAATGTAAAACCAATGAGTGACGTAGCAATTTTCTCAATATTACAGCAAAAAGATAATCTGCAATTTTATTTCATTTAATACAAGTTACGTTAATATCACATGAAGAGACGAAAAAAATGGAAACAGACATGTATCTTTATGCTTTAGTGTGCCGGATACCCAGAAACGTTACCGTGTTCTTTGAGTAACTCCTGATAAATTAGAGAAGAAACTGCCATTATAATTTAGTAAACAAAAATCCATTCAACATACCGAATTCTAAAATATTGTAAAAAATTTTATCTATAAATTGTTTACAAAATATAACAAATGTATGCAAAAAAAGGGTTTTATTTATTAACGGGGTTCCCATATGATATATGTGTATGTTATATATATATATATATATATATATATATATATATATATATATATATATATATATATATATATATATATATATATATATGTGTGTGTGTATATATATACATATATATATATATATATATATATATATATATTTACATATATATATATATATATATATATATATATATATATATATATATATATATATATATATATATATATATATATATATATATATATATATATATATATATATATATATATATATATATATATATATATATATATATATATATTTACAAAATATATATTACAAAAAAATGTTATTAAATCCATAAATGCTTTTTGTTGATACTATAAAAGGGTTTGTTCTTTTTCTAAAACTTTTGTGAAAACAATTTAATAAATTGCATAAATTTCACAATAGCTCTGATAAACTAAAATATTTAGTTTGATGATTTCACAAAATATTTATTAAACCAAAAAATGTTTCTGCCATTTTCATAATTTAATTTATAAACCTTACAATCCTATGTTGTATGTGAATAAAAGAATTTGTAGTGTTTATAAATATTTTTTTTCACAATGACAATATATATTGTAAAAATGTAAATTTTACAAAAAATTTTGTGTGTTGTATATTTATAAAAAAATTGTAAAATGTATGTAGAATTTTATTAGTTTCACTTGGTTTTTTTTTTGAGTGTAAATAAATAATATTTAAAAGTTATACAAAACGTCAATGGATGACTCTACAGACAGATCATTTGATTAGCCGATTCTTGCAATGTAATTTGTGTTAGACTACAAATTACAGTCGTCATTTTTTCTACAAGAAATGTATTTTCAAATAACAATAATATAATTTGGATTATCACCTTCAATTGGACTACAAAAAAAACAATATTAGAAATCTAGCCCGAAAATTCTCTTAGATCTCTGTTTCCAAAATGCAGAGATAACTGAAAAAATTTCAAGATGCATTTATAAGACAATTTGTAAAGCTTATACGGGCAGGTGTTTTAGTGATGTTGGGATAGATCAGCCCAGTTGTAGTTGCAATTGACAAATCGCAGGATGTTTGTAGCATCTGTATGGAAAAATGAAAGTCACTATAGCCGACACCTTTTTAAAAGTAATTGGCGGGAATTCTGTGTCGAGCTCAGTTTGCAGATATAGCGGTTAGAAGCAGAATGTCAAATTAATAGTATAAGTCGATCGTCAATATCTGATTCTATCAGTATAAGTGTGCTCAGTCTTCTTGAAAGGGTTTTCCAAACTATAGTTTGACATTCTGCTTCTAACCGCTATATCTGCAAACTGAGCTCGACTCAGAATTCTCGCCAATTACTTTTAAAAAGGTTTCGGCTATAGTGACTTTCATTTTTCCATACAGATGCTACCAACATCCTGCGATTTGTCAATTGCAACTACAACTGAGCTGATCTATCCCAACATCACTAACACAAATTTTCACAATTTTCTTATAAGAGTGATTAGTGTGGAGTGGATAGTATACCAGGTCGACTGTGAACTCGTGCAAAACCCGAAAAACAAGAAAAGTTCCTGCAAATGGTGAAATACAGCAATCCAGAACTTCCAACGCACAACTGGACGATAGTTATAAGCGTTAGAAAGCGTAGAGTGACAGTAAATCAGTTATCAGTTGTAATTTCCCAAGGGCGGTGATAATTCGAAATAATTTTTTGCCAAAAATTTCGAAAGAAAGTATATACCGCTTGTGGAATTTTTCAAAAAATTATGAGAATTTATCAACGAACGAGGGGAATTCGTTTAGAAAAATTTTTGCAATTTTTAATTTATTTATGGGTAGTTCTACACACGGAGGAAGAAAATGGAGCTAATTACGGCACGACATGTTTTTTGCGTATAAGCTCTAGTTTTAGTTAAAGTTGATGACGTTCTTTCAACTTTTCTGAATGTGGCCAGTCAAAAAATAAAAAAAACAAAAACAAAACAAAAAAATACAAGAGTCAAAATTAAAAAATATCCTTCTTACTCCTAAATTAACTCAAAATTATCTTATTATTATCTCAAAATACGAAATAAACATTTATCTAAGTCTACCCGCTTATAAATCTTCCAGGGGACTGAGAATCAGGGGACTGAGAATTTATCATAAAAATGACAAAATTACGTCTAAACAAAAGAATAAACGGATTCTATACCAAGCAGAGTTGGTTTGTTTTAAAAACTTTTGTTTTAAACACTGTTTAAAACAGTGTTTAAAACAAATTGTTTTAATGCTTCTAATCTGCTATTCAATAGAACTGTTGTAAACTGTCGTGTTTTACCGTTTTTAATACATTTGACCACCTTAAGGCACCTTTTAGCATCTTAAACGTCACTAAAATTTTAAATTTTTTTAAAGCTTTCCTAAGTTTTTTTTGTTAATAAAATGCGTTCTAGGGTGTTGATGAACGCAAATCTTTGGTTTTTTATATGTTTTTTAAAGAAGAAATAACTAAACAATAAATTCTATCACATATAAAATATGACATAACCCAATAGTGCATGATAGGATTTTTTTTTAAAATTTGCAGTAACAAAATTAAAAGGGAGTTGCCAATAATCTAGCTAGTGGTATAATCCTTGATCATGTGACGCACTGTCTTCCTCAATTATTAAACACCACACATAGAGTTATATGAAAGCTCGATTCTTCGAGCAATCAATAACGTGCCATCATCAACAAATACTTCATACATAAAATTTAGGGTTGACTAGGTAGGGATATCTCTACTAGCCAAACTATTAATACAAAACTGCTGGAGGATCTGTTATTCGATTCCCGACAGAAGATCGATGGAGGAGCAAGTGAAATTTGCTTAATTGCTAAATAAAAAAGTGGTAAATATGTGCTATTCCTGTGGATCAAAACGAACATCCTAATTTTGAAAAGGAAATTAAAGATTAGGTGCGAGATTTGTAAAATTCGGTTACGGTTATTTCATATCATTGATATATTAACATTTTTTTAAAAGATACTTAACATAGACTTCAAAAAATAGGCTGAGGAGCTTTATCAAATTTTAAAACCAGTCGCAAATATATATTTTAAATTTAAATAAAATTATGTTGCTTCCAAATTCAAAAAATTGTTGTTTTCAATAGATTTTTTGTTAAAGGTATATTCAATATTGTTACACCTTACCAGCCAATATTCTTATAGGAATGATATCAATAGCGTAATCTGTAATTTGCAATCGCCAGAAACTCAATTGCTTTATTTAATCAAATTGTTTCCCTGTTTTCCATAGTCTTATCAAGTTGAGCTAGGAGAAAAAAAAAACGGAAATACGTTGGTCGCAGAGTTTTTATCATAATTCAAATTTCTGAGGCTAGCCAATTAAGACAACCATGCCATTAGATTGAGAGATAAACTACTCTTAGGCATCTTGGGACAACTATTTAAGTGGCTACTGAGAATATTCAAGAAATCTTGAGAATCTTAACCGTGATCCTTAAGAATCGCCACAAAATCTTGAGAATCTTTCCGAATATTGAGAATTTTCAAAGAATCTTGAGAATATAATATATGGACGTACAGACTATCTTCAGATAATCTACCTTTATTAATCTGATAATATTTAGGACACTTATTTTCTTTGCAGTTTAGTCACTTAAATTACATTAATTAAATTTAAAGCCGAAAAAACGAATATTCGTAGTATAAAACATATTTAAAACAAAAAAAACACAAAAAAAACACAAAAAAAACAAAAAAAACTGTTTTAAACAATAAAAAACAGTTTTTTTTGTTTTTTTTTTAAAAAACAGTGTTTTTAACCAACGCTGAATTACCAAGGCAATACATATTCACGACGTATAAAACTACAAAAAAGTAATTAAAATACGTTTTACGAAAATACTTGCCAGGGGACTGATAATTTGACTGGACAACACACGATCTTGCTACCTAGTAATGATGGCTGTTTTGATTGATAAAACCTCGGACTAAGTAAAAAACTTGCAATGTTATATTTATTGAACTTTAATTAACTCCTGTGACGAGCGATAACTTGATATGAATATGAATTTCCAATATTTTCAATGTGTTTTGATTGGGCAATAATAACAAATTCGTGGGACAAACTTTAATAGGATATATCTTATATGAAATATAGAGTAATGGTATGATTATTTACACATTATTAAAGCCTCATTATTCAAAATTATTACTACAATGTAAATTTGTCTCTACACACTTAGAATCATTGATTATTTAGTTTACCAGCTTTGACTTTCAAGGTGGAACACGCCAGGGGACTGATAATTTGACGTTTCGAATAATTTTTTTTCTAAGAAATATATTTCAAAATGGGTTTATTTTAGGTGACCAGCTAGCCATAGTTATGGTTTACAAATTTCATTTGAAAAACATTTTATTTTTTCATATTCATATACGAAATAAGCGGAGTCATCCAAAATTCCTATGTTTGTAGAACTACCACCCTTATATATTTTTTATGAATTATACGTTGGCCTACTGTGATATCAGTTAATTATTTCAAAATTAGATTGAAAATTTTTATTTTATTTTAAACCAATGAAATTCCCTAAAATGTAATGACATCATTCAATAAAATTTGAATTGTACTAATAACAAATATTTATACGTCTGGCCTACTGGGATATTAAAAATTATCAGTCTAATTTTGAAATAATTAACTGATATCAAAGTAGGCCAACGTTTAATTTTTAAAAGAAGATATAAATAAATGAAAAATGGCAAAAAAATTTCTAAACGAATTCCCCTCGTTCGTTGATAAATTCTCATAATTTTTTGAAAAACTCCTCAAGCAAGTGGTATTGATAATAGCCTTCGGCCTACGACCTCGTGCTTTTATCAATATACCTTGCTTTCGAAATTTTTTTCAAAAAATTATTTCGAATTATCACCGCCCTATGGGAAATTACAACTGATAATTTTTAATATCCCAGTAGGCCAGACGTATAAATATTTGTTATTAGTATAATTCAAATTTTATTGGTGAAATTGGTGAATGATGTCATTACATTTTAAGGAATTTCATTTTTTTAAATTAAAATAAAACTAAGGCAAACAATTTTCATATATAATATCACGAGTCGTCAAATAATAGTCGATTATTTTTCATAATCATTATTACGAATGTCATTTGAGGTCCCGAGTGCGCGTAGCGCACGAGGGAAATTTTTAACCTCAAATGGCATGAGTGGTAATGTTGAAAAATAATCGACTAATAATTTGGTGACGAGTTGTATTTAGCAGACAATTTAACGAACAGAAATAGTAACATTATTTCATACAACATAATCATACATAGTAAAATATTATTTCATCTTAGTAGGCGCATAAATGTTATAAATTTGTAATTTATTTTTGAAAAATAAACATAAACATGCAATCATTTATGAATGAAAACGGACATTTTTACTATTTGCAAATTGCATTTTCCCATAATTTTGTATGTGAATTTTTGTTTTAAATTAATATATTAAGTAGGCGGAAAATATTCGAAAATATTCGCTGTTCCTTCCTACCAGAAAAAAATAATCGAAACAAATCGTTTTGATTGGCTAAAAAATAGTAAATGAAGCGTTTTTATTGGACGTTATTGAAACTTTATTTAGAGAGTTGAATTGTCATCATTATTGATTAAAATTATCGATGGACAAGTTCCTTAAAAAGACATATCATCATTATTGAAGTTTTATATATTTCTGCTTTATATTTCTGCGTTTAATCATAGTACATAATATTATAGGTTGTGACTACAATAAACAGTAAACACGATAGACTCGCTCCAAAGTTAAGGTTCCCAACACTCTCAAATCTACACGGGATTTGAACAAATTGAAACAGACAAGATAACTGATTTTTAAGTAAAGTTGCTCTTTAGTGATGTATTTTTAGAAAGCTCCAGTCAACTGCCCAGGAAATCAAGAAGCTCTATTACATAATGCATAGACAACTCGAACCGTATCGTATACTGGGTGTCCTATAGAGCAGTTCTTAAATTATATAAATATCAGTTGAGAAATGAGAAATGTGATTCTTGGAGTTCCTATTGTAATGAAGTACAACCGTTCTTTAAAGCTTCAAGACATTGCAAGCATCACTCTTATGACTGAACCGTGAATGGATCACTTCCTGTGCGGAATCCTTAGAATTTCCGCTCGAAACGCACTTCCCCGGATACTCTGAGATTTATGTGGTCATGCCGCAATGCAATTCAGAGTAAATAAGGTTGACGTTGCAGATCAAATCAATGAAACGGATTATACTATCCTTGCGAACGTTTAAAAACCATGGATCTCACCAGTTACTGGCTGATATTGATTTCCAGAAACAGCCTTACACTAAAGGTAGGATATATAGTGTAAAGCTGATATTCAAAATTCATGTTTTACGAAAAATCCCGAAAATATGTGTTGTGCAAAATGCTAATCCCCATTTCTGTTAAAATCAGTTCACCGTTTCAGAACTTCATCGACTTCTGACTACTTAATATGCAGATATGCACATCTAGTTTTAATAAAGCAAATAAATTAGGTTTTTTTCCTTTACTGAAGAAAATCCACAAAGCAACGTGGAAATTGATGGAAATACGAACAAGTCAACGATCACGTCATAATTTTGAATAGACACTCCATGCACCGGAAAAGCTTTAGCAGAAAGGCTAAGGAAAAGAATCGCAAACACATGAAGCGCATGTAACTTCAGGCGGCTAAAGGAAATTTGAAACAGGACTTTGCAAATGAGGACCAAAATGCACCTTAGTATATGAGGACCTTGTGATCCCGTAGGTCAAACATTTTATTGGCTTTTTTACAATATGAAAGTTCTACCCTTCTAAAGTAAATTTGAAACAGAACTTTGCAAATGAGGACCAAAATGCACCTTAGCAAATGAGGATCTTGCAAATAAGGACCAAAGATTGTTGAAATTTTCGAACATATGAGGCCGAACCAAATGGCCCAAAAGATTTCTCATTCAAATTTATGTTTGCTTTGAAATTGAATTGCGAGAGAACAAATCATTTATTATCAACTGTTTAATGGAAAGGTAAGAGACTGGTCTATTGAAAAAAATACTCAGAAAGCTTTTTACTTACACTGTTAAAAATGTTACCGAATAAGTTTTTTTAGAAATGGTGCCCAAAACGTCGAATTTTGAACCTGACCATTTTCGATCTACTTCATACTTGGCATTCAGATGAAATGTGAAATTAAAAATCCTTTTTTTATCCAGAAAAATTTTTAAGTGTTTAATTTCAGAACAGGGCGTTCCGAAAGATTTCTAAGAACTTAAACTCAGGGTAACTTTGAAATCGAATTGCAATAGAATAGCTTACCCGAGGGCCTGATGTGCGTTGGACAGGTAAAATAGACAAATATGCCAAACTTAAAACATGCCAAAATTTAAAGAAGACCAAACATTTTAGTTTTATCATTAAAATCTTTGATTTGAAATATGCAATTAAAAAAGTTAATTAAAAATTAATAACTTATGAAAACAACAAAAAAATTTATCTTTAAATTTTGGCTTGTTTGGCTCGTTTTTAACTTATTCGGTAACATTTTTAACAGTGTAAGTAAAAAGTTTTCTGAGTATTTTATTTCAATAGACCAGTCTCTCACCTTTCCAGCGCATATTAAACAGTTGATAATGAATGATTTGTTCTCTCGCAATTCAATTTCAAAGCTAACATAAATTTGAATGAGAAATCTTTTGGACCATTTTGTTCGGCCTCACATGTTCGACAATTTCAACAATCTTTGGTCCTTATTTGCAAGATCCTCATTTGCTAAGGTGCATTTTGGTCCTCATTTGCAAAGTTCTGTTTCAAATTTACTTTAGAAGGGTAGAACTTTCATATTGTAAAAAAGCCAATAAAATGTTTGACCTACGGGATCACTGATCAGTGCCATCTTAAAAGTTTTTTATTGCTTTATATTGTTAACAGTGTATGTCAAAATTTTTATTTCTTTTTTCAATACGCCAGACTTTTACCTGTCCACCCGTGTTAAGTCGTGGGTGACATTCCTGCATAGGATCTTGATGAAACTTTGGCAAATGATCCAGGTTCACTTGAAAATGGAAGATCTGGATTCATTTCAAATTTGGACAAAATGGCGGGGGTATTCCGAACATTGTTATTAACGGTATCTCGATGCCGTTATATGCCAGGATATGCAAATTATTATAACTAAGTGTATTAGCTATTTTTCAAGATAGTGGAATTGAAAATAAAAGAATCCAATATGGCCTTCGGCCCAAGAAAAATCTCAAAAAGGCTAACTCTACACTCACTAAATCATACCGACAAGAAAATGTCACAGACAAAGATGATCATCGCTAAAAATATTTTATTCACTCTAATAATAATGTAACGACTCTTCGTTGGTTCTTTTTGATTATTGAACAAACACGACAGTAAAAAGACGGATCTTTGGTTAACAGAATCTCAAACTTTATTTGTCAACAAATTACAGCAGCTTCCGTTTTTCCTTACAATAAATTCCAGGGTCTCCAATTTATGTCCGATAAACTTCACCGCTTTTCCACAATTTGAATCAAATATATTCGGAATCGTAAAATCTGTATTTACTATTCCACTAAGTTCAGATTCTTTCACTATTAGTACCCAGGCTCAAGTACCACCGATTATTCCTTAAACTAGCGAATATTTACAAACACTTTTAATTGCAAAAGTAAAACTGACTCTCTGATATTTTTGTTTGCTTATTTATATCGAAAAATAAATAAATCGAAGCTTCTATAATCCACTAGAAATCAATACTACGTAGTCTGTACATCTTGAATAGGCCACACCTGTTTTCATTCATACTTGCATTTGTATTAGCGAACTCAAATTTAATTTATGCAAAATGTATTAGGTAACTCCTTTTAATTCATTAATGTAAACATTTGTATAACAAATTTAATTTACATTAATTTTAAAGGAGTTAACTTTTAATTCATGAATGAGTAAATAAAATTAACCCATTCTGGACGAAGTTTATTACATTGCCCTCCATTTAGTTTAGTTTAACAATATCAGATATCGCATTGGTGCTGTTACCTTGGTACGGTGCCAACCTTTGCAGATGTATCACTTTCATCTTGGTACGGGGTCGCTTTTGTATGCGGTAGATGACATCATTAATTCGTTTGATTATTTTATATGGGCCTTCCCAATCTGGCTGCAGCTTGGGTGATCTTCCCTTAGTTCTTCTGGGGTTGTATAGCCATACCAATTCTCCTTCTTGAAAACCGCCACTATTTGCATTTATGTCGTACCTGGTTTTCATTTTGTCACTGGCAATCTTAATGTGGTCTCGAACCTGCTGATGGATTTTATTCATCTTCTCCCTTAGTTGTCCCACATAATCTGTTTTCGTGGATACCAGACCTCCAGGGATGCCGAACTCGATGTCACTAGGAAGATGTAGTTCTCTTCCGAACATGATATTCGCTGGCGTTTCACTTGTCGTATCGTGCACTGCGCTACGATAGGCCATCAAGAATAACGAAAGATCCTTGTCCCAATTTCTTTGGTTGGCTTCTACTACCTTTGACAAATGTTCTTCCATGGCTCAGTTGAATCGTTCTACCATGCCATCCGACTGCGGGTTCATAGGTGTAGTTCGTGTTTTTCTAATGCCGAGTGTTCTGCACAGCTCTTCCATCAGTTGAGATTCGAAATTCCTTCCCTGGTCGGTATGCAACTCGAGCGGTGTTCCATATCTGCAAATCCATTCATTGACTAATGTTTCAGCGACCGTAACTGCTTCCTGGTTCGGTATTGCATAAGCTTCCGGCCATTTTGTAAAGTAATCAATAACCACCATGATGTATTTGTTACCTTTTGTATAGTTTCAGGAAATGGCCCCGCGATGTCTATAGCAATTCTCTCCATTGGGGCACCCACATTGTACTGCTGCATCTCTCCTCGAGTTCTAGTCTTTGGTCCTTTGCTCGCCGCACAAGTATCACATCGCCGACACCATTGCTCTACGTCGGTTCGATACCTTACCCAATAAAACCTCTCCCTTACTTTAGCCAGGGTTTTATTGACTCCCAGGTGTCCTCCAGAAATACTTCCATGCAGCTTTCCCAGTACCTCTTCTACTCGACTTGATGGCAGCACCAGTTGCTCTAACACTTTCTTTCCATCAACGGACTCCCATTTTCTTTTTAGTATCCCGTTGTCCATCAATAGTGAGTCCCATTGCGCCCAGTAGCACTTCACCTCCGTACTTAAAGGTGCTACCTCTTTCCACTCCGGTCGCCTTCCCTCGGTTTTCCATTTCAATATTGGAGCCATAGCTGGATCTTCTAGCTGCTCTCTTTTGATTGCCTCGGTACACCAATCCTCACGAGTTTGGAACTTGATTTGGTTCACTTTCACTGCCTCATTTCCCTCAGTTCTGCTACATGATTTGCCTCCTGTATGCAGGGTTTTCTGGACAAGGCATCGGCGTTACCATGGATCTTTCCCTTGCGGTGTTCAACGCGGCAATCTCCTTCCTTTTTGACATCCACTTGCTTGTTTGAAAGGTTCATCAACTGGACCGGAACTACTCCTTCTTTTGCTACTACTAGTGTTTTGCATTCCAGTCTGATGTGCCCTAACTGCCCACAATTCCAGCATCTTACTCTGCTAGATCTTCTTCGTTGATTTCGTTCAGGCTTATCTTCCAACTTTTTGACATGCATGATCACTTCATCAAGCGCTGCTTTTAGTGGCTCTTCAGAAACTTCCATCTTACGTACTCTATCTGAGCCAAGCGCTCTTTTTCCAGCTTCAATTTGTAGGGCCAATGCTAAGACTTCCGTAGGTAGTTTCTTTCCGCTTAGATACAGCTGATTTCTCATTTGTATATCTCGAAGAGCATTGATAAATGCATCAGCTGCCAGCTCGTCTCGATGTTCAGCGTTATAGTTTGGATATGACAGATTTACCAGTCTTACAATGTCAGCCTCTAGTTCTTGCAAAGTTTCGCTGACTCCTTGTTTTCGTGTCTTGAGCTGCATGCGATGGAGAGCTTGCATATGACTTTCCCCATATCTTACCTCTAAGGCCTCCATAATCTTGCTGTAATCACGCTCTGTCGCTGTTAGTGTCTGCAAAATTTCCGCAGCAGGTCCCTTCAATGCCAATATAAGCGCATTTGCTTTTTGCTGGTTATCTACCCCAGTTGTTGCTATCTCAAATTGCATCTTAAATATCTGATACGATGCAGATCCATCAAATGCGGGTGTTTTTAATCTAGCTGGGTCTGAAGTAGTTGATGGATTGACCATGTTACCTGACTTCCCTTGTGCTATTTCTTGGCGTAATTCACTTGAAAGTTTGCGCAATTTCTCTTCATGTTCTTCGGTAACTTTCCGCAGCTCCCTTTCCACGTTGTTGATTTTCACCTCTGCACTGGATATACGTGACTCGATTACTTCACGTAGACTTTCTTGCTTTGCCATCATATCAGCAAATTGTTGTTGTTGAATGTTTCCTTGTTTGGCCGCCAATTGCTCTTGTTTGGCCATCAGATTGTTTCCTTGTTTGGCCATCATGTCAGCAAATTGTTGTTGTTGTTGTACCAGCATTTCTTTCATTAACGCCATCATCGGATCAATTGCTGGGGCATTCTGAACTGGAGCTTCTTCCGACTCTACTTCTATGACCTCTGTGTTTTGGCCTGCTTCTTCTAAAACTTTACGCAGCCGGAATGCAACTTCTGATTTCGTTCCATGGATTGGAGCATTCCTTTTCTTCAACTCGTCCTTCAGCTGGGTCTGGCTGAGATCACTAATATTTACTGTCCTGACCATTGTTTCAATAATCCCACTTCTGACACCACTGTAACGACTCTTCGTTGGTTCTTTTTGATTATTGAACAAACACGACAGTAAAAAGACGGATCTTTAGTTAACAGAATCTCAAACTTTATTTGTCAACAAATTACAGCAGCTTCCGTTTTTCCTTACAATAAATTCCAGGGTCTCCAATTTATGTCCGATAAACTTCACCGCTTTTCCACAATTTGAATCAAATATATTCGGAATCGTAAAATCTGTATTTACTATTCCACTAAGTTCAGATTCTTTCACTATTAGTACCCAGGCTCAAGTACCACCGATTATTTCTTAAACTTGCGAATATTTACAAACACTTTTAATTGCAAAAGTAAAACTGACTCTCTGATATTTTTGTTTGCTTATTTATATCGAAAAATAAATAAATCGAAACTTCTATAATCCACTAGAAATCAATACTACGTAGTCTGTACATCTTGAATAGGCCACACCTGTTTTCATTCATACTTGCATTTGTATTAGCGAACTCAAATTTAATTTATGCAAAATGTATTAGGTAACTCCTTTTAATTCATTAATGTAAACATTTGTATAACAAATTTAATTTACATTAATTTATGCAATACAATTTGCAATACAAGTAAAAGATTGAAAAAGGAGTTAACTTTTAATTCATGAATGAGTAAATAAAATTAACCCATTCTGGACGAAGTTTATTACAATAACAAGTAAAATAAAAAAAAACTTAACTTATTTGCAGAATTGTTGATGTTGATCCGCTAGATGGCTGTATCCAGTAAATAACAAAAAAAATTCTTCCTGCGTTGCCAGCCGTTGCAGTTGTGGTTGTGTTTGACACAAAAATCCGTTCCAATAATGGTATTGGTATGTGTCACATTAGGTGTATTTATATGGATATTATAATTTATAGGTGGTGATAGCTTTAATTTGCGTGCATCCGAATATTTTAACTGTTGTGATTCTCACTATACTTATCATGGACGCGTACCTTTCTCACCAATCAATCAACTTGAGTTTTCTCCAACACGAACCAAATTCTCAGCAGAGAGGAAAATGAAATTCACATTGATTATTAAATTTTGTATATTGATTACGGTTTCGCGTTGATTACGTACCTTTTAACCTGGTACTGCATGTACCAGCTTTTCCAAATAAAAGAACAAAATGTTCCAGGTGTTTTCCGCAAACCAACGCCTTAGTTCGCCAATGACGTATTCATAAATATACAACAGAATTCAGTTTTTTTTATAACATTTATTTTCACAATAAAAATTTTTTTTATTATTAAACCCGCTATAAAAATTTAAGGTTTATCCCCTTTATTTATGCCGTCACAAAATGATTGAACACTACAAATTTTTCTATTTTCTTTTATAATATTTTTGTACCAAAATATAAATATTAATTATTTGTTCAAAATTGACTTAATTTAACGATAAGTGAATTTATATTTACTTCAAAAAAATATATCACGAACTGCTGATATTTCAAAAAAATGCAACTATAAATAGCATTTTCTAAACCTAAACGAGGGAGAAAAAAGTTAATTGCATAACCATCCTCTCGATTTTTAGCTTTCGATATTATCAATACAATTAAAGAAACAACAACATAAAACTACAGATTGTTTCATCAAAAAAAAATATCCGTTTTGTTTTCACCTAATTGAACGATATAAACAAAAATAGGGTTCATCCTCTTTCAAATACAATAATACCAGCATTTAATTTGTTGAAAATATAAATTCATACATCGAAAGAAATTTAAAGTAAATATTTAGAGTTTTCAGGTTTTCATATAGAACGAAAAGAGTTCATACATCTCATCTCTTTTGCTTCGTTTTTAACAAACGAAACAATAATAATAAAAAAAACTAAAAATATGCATGTAGAGATGATGTAAATATATAACAATAACAAATTTATGAGACCATGAATTTTATGGGGCGATCGAAAAGTTCTTTGTATTGTTATTACATTAATGATAAATTATTCTAATGCAAAACATGTAGCGTTATAGAATCAAGGATGGGAAATGGAAAGATGTTTTGCGCCGGGGTTAGTCTTTACTGTTAGATGTAACTACAAAGATCTAATTCCTTTGCCAACACCTTTACTCAGAACTGAAATTGTTCTGTAGCAAAATGTTGGGTTATCACTACCTCTTCACATCACCTTCACCATCGAATCGAAAAATAATTCCTTTGAAATTTTACTTTTTTTAACCGTCCAACATACCAAATCATCGATTTTTATGATAAATTATCGAAGATCGAAAATTCGATGATTTCAAACATTTTGCTGCTGTATTAGATTGTAGAATTTTCCAAACGCTGCACGTTGGACATCGCACAGTTAGTGGGCATAACAATACCTCTAAGTTTAAATCTTCAATAACTTTGAATCCCGGTTTATGATCTTATGGGAACTTGTGGTATAAGGTTTTAGTACTGTTTCCAATATTTCTGCATACCAACTTCCGGTTTGTCACTTCCGGTTAAAAAGTTTTTTTTCAGGGTTTTATCCCTACTGTTGCCTACAATTACCGATAGATTTTCATGAAACGTTGCTAAAAGCTTTCAAGTAACATGAGAAAGATTTCATCAGCTTTTGGAGTACAATGGACTAGATAAAGAGTTGGGGAGTCCATCATATACAACAGGTGGTTTTTATGTTTTTGGGAGCATACAGCATTCGTTCGTGAATGAATTTTGATGACACTTTGGAAAAAGATGCAAATATGTATGGCAAGGTACTGATTGATTTTTTAACGATATTGAACAAAGTGGTGGTGGGTCTCCCGAGAACCTGTTTTTTGAAACCTCAATTGCATCTGTACCTGATAATCGAATTGAATGAAACTTGGGAAATCAACATTTAGTTGGTCTCACAACAGTTCTGCATCCCAACTTCCGGTTTTTCACATCCGGTAAAAAATTTGTTTTGTAATTTTTTGAAGTGTTTTCAGTGTCTTTATGCACACTACAGCCTACAATAATGAAGTGATTATGAAAAAGGCTTATGAAAAAGGCTCCAATAAGTGTCAAAAGATAATTATCATCTTTTGGGACCCATTGACCGAAGTGGCGGGAGTGTAGCATATAACTGCTGACTTTTCATACTTTGTTTTTAAAGTTAGTTGGGAGCATACAGACTTCATTCATTAATCAATTTTGATGACACTTTGAAAAAATATGGAGACTTAGATGACAAAGAACTGTTTAGTTTTTTGACAATATTGAACAATAATATTGGTAGGGAGGGCCTCCCGAATACCAGTTTTATGTGTCACCTTTTTTTCAATGTTTGTTGATGACACTTGAATGAATTTTGATGACACTTTGGAAAAAGATGCACATATGTATGGCAAGGTATTGATTGATTTTTTAGCGATATTGAACAAAGTAGTGGTGGGTCCCCCGAGCACCTGTTTTTTTAAACCTCAATTACATCTGTACCTGATAATCGAATTAGATGAAACTTGGTACAAAAACATTTAGTACGGCTTACAACAATTCTGCATCCGAATTTCCGGTTAAAATTTTTTTTACTTTTTCTCGTATACAACAGAATTTATATTTGTACGGGATACTACTTGCTTTCTTTAATATTTTTATAATTAGAACTACGCGAAATCTATAGTTAGCCTTTAATTAAAGTATTGGATGGATATTAGCTCACTATATATCCAGAACACTATGTTTGCAGAGCTGTGGTGAGCGAACCTATGCATCAGCGTCGCAATATTTTTTTTAAATGATTTTATTTAAAATTTAAAATTATGAGCTAGCAAAGCTTACCTTTATAGAAATCTTTAAGACAAAACTATTGATTTACTTTCCGTAAATTTTTTAGATCATTTAAATTATTTAATTGGTAAACACTAAAATTAATAATTATGCACACTTTTCCTTATAGTCCCTGGGTCTTCACCTACATAATTTTGTGATTACCACATATTTTATACTTCGTGATGCGCCTGTCCTTGACGAGCCTGAAAACATTTGTTCTATGATTTTTCTCAAATCGGCCGCTTTTGCGTTCGGCAAGTTCCGAAAAATGCCGATTGCCCGCGATCATGTAAATTTGCTACCACATTTATTTTTTTTAACTGTGGAGGTTGGAAATTTGTTTTAGAATACGAGGGTAAGCTTGTCCGACCAAAATGTGTTTGCTATTGTCGAGTCCGACAACTGACATTTTGGATGTTTGGGTTGTCGGACTAGACAATAGCAGACAAATTTTTGTCGGACAAGGTTACCCTTGCGTTCTAAATCAAATTTCCAACCCCCATAGTTAAAAAAAACAAAAATTTACAAGATCCCGGGCAATCGGCATTTTTTGGAGCTTGCCGAAAGCAAAAGCGGCCGATTTGAAAAAAATCGCAGAACAAATGTTTTCGGGCTCGTCAAGGACAGGCGCATCACGAAGTATAAAATATGTGGTAATCACAAAATTATGTAGGTAGGGAAGGCCCAGGGACTATTAAATCTATGATTTTTATTTCACAAATCTCACTTTTACTTTACGAAGTTTAAGTTCACTATAAATTTCAAGCCCTTGCTAATCCAATTTTTTAAAATTTATATTTTCTAATTTTGGTATATGTTTATACTTTATTTCAATCAACATCGAAAATCAACGAACAGCTTGTAAATGTATAGTTAAAAATATTAAACAAACATGTTTGTTAAAAATTGGCCATTAACATACATGTTTGTGATAAAACGGGTGATGTTGAGAAAGTTGGAGTTTATTTTGTGTCACACTTTCTTTAATTTTTTGATTACTTGTACGGATATATACCTATTACCTACATTTTACATTTATTGTTTAGTTAGTGAAAATATTTGAACGCTTTTGAGTCAGTAAAAGCATATATTGTTTAACTTATTTTTTGGGTGCTGAGTGTTGCGGAATTTTCTTTATTTTGATAAATATAACAATTTGATTAAATTAGTGGATAATTTAAATTAGAAAAATTGCATATTATTTTTAATAAAATATTATTTAGTACAATTTGCATTGGAAAAAAAATATAATGAATTGTTAATGTATGTAATTGAATTAAAAAAAAAGAATTAATTTTTTTTTCTTTAAATAAAAAGTGTTGTGTGGTTTAGAATATGTGTCACAACAACACATAAATACCTATAAGACCTAGGTCCCATAACAACTTGCGCTTCAAGGTATTGATGAACGCTTTTTTTAAACATCTGCGGATTGAAGCTCCCTGAGACAATGGGTTGTATGCAGTTCGGACAAAGAAATCCCTCCGCGATCTGCCAGTATGACAGCGTGGGATCTTGGTCGTTTCACTGGTTGCGGTAGTCGATTGCTGAGTGGAACGGGGGTAAGAATTGTTATGTATAATAATATTTAAATCATTCTTGCTTTGATTATGAAAAACAGTTGTTAATAAAATAGGAAAATGTTAGAATCAGATTATTAAAATAAATTGAAGAATGAACAACTAATAAAAAATCTTTGGATCAAATATTTAATAATTGGCGACGAGGATGGGATACGAACCCACGTTTTGAACAACATTGTATGAAAACTCGTAATATGGAAATGGCAGAACGGGATTCAAAATTAATTCAACCTAATTCCCATTTACAAGCGGTTTACAACAATGCTGATGGCAGTCATTTAAGTCAAAGGTCAAGGTCGCAACACAAGAGTACAAGTAAACCAACACGTCGTCAGAGCCAAGGTCGGTTCAGTCTAAATAATAGTTCAAATAGAAATTATAGTCCAAATCAGAATACTAATAAAACTCAAGGTCAGTCAAGTTCCTCTTATAATAGAGGATGTAAACATTGCGGTCGGTCTCATGATGAAAGAAGGTGTCCAGCTGTGCATTGGACTTGTTTCACATGTAACAAGAAAGGACATACTTCGGTGGTATGTTTTTCAAGAAAACCAACAGTAGGTGTAATCAACAGTGTAGAAAATATCAATACATCAGCAAAATGTGTACTTGAAGTCGAAGGTCAGGCATTAGAAATGGAAATAGATACTGGAGCGTGTGTCAGTATAATCAGCAAAGGAGAGTATTTTTCTAAATTTAATCATTTAACCTTTAGTAATCTGAGTTCAAATTTAATTACAGTGACAGGCGAAAGTATAAAAGAAGTAGGTAAAATTGAAGTTCAGGTTCGTTTTGGAAGTGGATTTAGATGTTTGGAATTAACAATAATAGAAGGAGAAAGACCGATAAAGTCTTTAATGGGTCGAAACTGGCTAGAAGTTCTTTTCTCTGGTTGGAGAAATTCTTTTAAAAATCAAAATACATTACAAGAATAAGTTTGAGGCATGATGCTGCTGATTTTATCTGAGCACTGTTGATGACAACATTTGTAAAAAACAACGAGGTCAGCAACAGTGCGACGATGTTGTCGGGAATCAAGTTTTGATGTCAAAGCTCGATCACCCACAATTCGTATAGCTCGCTTTTGAAGAGTCCAAGAGAGACAAGATGGAAACAGAAGCAGCACCCCAAACTTGACAACAGTACTCCATACAGGGACGAATGTCGAATATAGGACTTATAAACATGGAGCAATTGGTATGGAGTGAAAATTTTTTGGCATCTATTTAGGAGGCCGAGTTTTTTAGACACGCTTTTTGTCATCGCCATTACATGATCGTTCCAGAGTAGGTCATTTGAAACTGTGACACCCAATAAACGAATGTTTTTACATTCACCCATTGGTTTATCACACACAATTGTTTAAAAGATGGCAGTCGTACAGTAGGTAACCTTGCATAGACATATTGGTGAGAATAAATTAATTTTATTATTATAAAATTTGACATGGCGTCGCCATTTTTTTTATTCCCGCAATAATAAATATCAAACTTTGATATTTTTTATTATACTAAATAAATTGAATTATAATAAATTTTGTAGGATAAGATTATAAACAAAAATGGACATTTAGTGTTTAAAGATTTAGATTACAATACATAAGAAGCAAAACAAATTTTTATTATGAATTTTAATCAATTCAGGGAATCTCCGTTATTTCTTTTTGTTGTAATTTGTGACAGAAAAAAGAAAGAAAAGTTGCAATTAAAACAGATTTGATTTAATTTTTTTTGGTTTATTCGAATATTACCATAATCACATGTACCTTTGGCGCAACGATTGATATATATTATTATATTGTTCTTGTTCAGCAGTCAAGTCCAGCACCTTTGGCGTAACGGTTGATTTATATTATTATTATTATTGTCCAACAATTACTTGTAACTTTGGCGTAACGATTGATATTTATTTTTTTTAATATCATTATTCAACAATCGGTTGTACGTTTGGCGCAACGAATGATTTATTTTATTATTCTTATTCATCAATCGACTTGGTCCCTTCGGGTCGTCAGTGCCCCTACTCTTTGCTCATTTGAATCTGTATTTTTTCGAAACTTTTGCATGCAATTCAGTATTTGATAATGTGCATGAAGATACACATACGAACTCGCAGACTGACACTAGTTGGAATCATCTGAAGGCTCGCGACTGATTATGATTCCATCATCAGGAACGCACTGCTGAACGCACTATATTTTCTTATATGTATCATATATCTCTTATATATACAAATAGAAATATCATAGATCATTGAAATCATAAACAAATCATAATCGCTCGTTACATATAATAATTTCTCAAAACCACTCTTAACCCACTTTTTAGTCAAAATAATGGCGATATTGAAGATTCTACAATATCAAACTGTTCTATCGAGAATTTCAAAATATTATATCTATCCATAACCACCAAACATCATCATCATCATCATCCATCTAATCAGCATTAAAATCCATTAAACGAAAACAAATAACACAAAAAGAAAAATTAACAAAAAAACGAAACAAAAAATCACAAACATTCTAGAATTCACAAACAAGATGTTTTTCAGTATTTTCTTTATCATCATCTTAAAATTATTGGTTACACAAAAAACAAAAATGTATGAAAAATATATAAAAAAATATTTCTTCACATTTTATTTTATTTCTTTCAAATGAAAATTCTTAGAAAATCTCTTCTATTTGATTTCCTCTTTATTTTTTCATTTTATTTTTATTTTAAACTGAAAGCAAGATAATTCGAGATAGACAAGAAAAGATATTATTATTACACTTGCAATGGCAATGCAATCCACACAATACACCAACAAAAAAAATAATATTATTATTATAATCCAAACTATAATAAAAAAAGATCCATAAAAGAAAATGAAATAATATTATAAATAAATAAAGTTGTATTATTAGTGAATTGTTGCATAGATTAGAAAGAGACAAAACGAAGTGTTTGAATTTTAAAATAGGAGGAGTTTCAACACATTCCAGTAATTCTAATTTAAAGAGAAAAAATTATACAATTAAATAGGAGGTAACAAATGTCTTAGATAATCACAATGTAGGAAATAATTTTGAGTTTGATTGGATGATTAAGAGCGCTTGTCATATTATTCACCAATCAGATTAAAAATATTTTAATTTTTTGTTCTTATTAAATAGAAAGAGATAAAAGCTATCTATTCAATTTGAAAATAATCAATAGTAATTTACCTCACCTACACTTAATTTCTGTTAAATTTGTATGTGTTTATTGAATTTATTATTAGTTCAATTAATGTATTAGTGTGGTAGGAAAATTGTGGTTTAAAGAATTTTCATGTTATTTTGTTGTCAGTGTTGATAAATATGCCAGTGATTTTTTTTAGTTTTAAATAGAAAATTGCATTAAATATTTTAATGAATTCAATGAATCTAATAATTTATAATGAATTTTAGTCGATACTATGTTTGATAGTATGTGTTTGGGTATCTTTTCGTTGTGTTGAATTGGGTTGATTAATTGCATACTTTTTGTGTCCTTTTCTTATGATTTTTCATTCACGCTTCTATATAAAATAAATATTGAAGGTTTGGAAGGGTAAAACAGGGATATTATATTAAAGTTTTTAAAGTTCATGTTTTCACTAAAATTTCGTACTTTCAGAATTGAGAGTATTTGTAGTTCGATGGTTTTTTCCGAAAAGGTGTTTGATTTAAATAGTTCAGATTTCATTGTAATGCTTCCATCATATGAAACTAAATTGTTTTTAATCAATTTACTGATTGTGTTTTGAACGATGGTTGAAGAATAAACAACAAACAATGCTATTATTTTTTTCCAAGCTTAATAATAATTGGTGTTTGTGCTGTATAGATAAAAAATAACAAAACAGGGATATAAAAGGAAACTGTATGTATAAACGATGTTGAGACAAAATTCTGCAACCAAGTGCGGACAATATCGACAATAGCTTTTAAACACAAGTTGTGTTTAGCTTAATACTTTGCTAGTTATTTATGTCTCTTTTTACATGCCTTTTGCAAGGATTCGCAGAAGTTTTGTTGCAATCTGTAATGTAATGGTAAATATTTCTAATCATAAGTCTACTTATACAAATCATAATAAACACATTGGTACACTTTAGCAGTCCTGGGTGCAAAAATACTAACAAGTTGTTAGTTGTTGTTTGGATTAAATTTATTTTTCAAGTGAATGCGGTGCGCAAGACTATGACTATGCTAACATGCCCGCGATTGAGACACAGAAGATTTAATCTCAATTTCATCTCAAAATTCACCCTAGTTTAGAGCCATATATATCGCTAGGAGCAGAATAAAAGGAAAATTCAAGATAAAAAATGGCGAAAACTTAACCCATAAAGAAAGGTGAGACAAAAACATGTACTGTGCTGAATCTCAAAACAACTGGTCTAGAAATAGCATATTTAGTAATTTTTTTTTGTATGTAAAATTTGCAATTGCTGGAGTTTTGTCGATATATGGCCAGATATATGTAATCGAGCTTCCATCAAGCACAGCATTTCAAATTATTTTTAGACTGCAAAATTATCAAAATTTTACACCTTTATTTTCATTAATTTATTTATTTATTTATTTCGGCAAAAAATATACAAATTAAGACTAATAAGTCTTATTTACAATTTGATCAGATAAGAAACTGTAAGAAAACAGCCAACAAGACTAGCTTCAAAAGTAATACAACTAATAACAATAACAATAAATTAATTCAATATAATAAAAAAAAAATTACTTCATCACTCATCTTAACAACACATACCAATTTACAACTAACCTACTACAGTTCACTTGCTCCCCGACCGTCCAACTCCACACCAATGCCAATGCAAGAAGTATAGCAATCAAAGTGAAAAAAAAAGAAATGTAATAATTCAAGTCCCAATCCAGTGTCACGAGACAAGAGGCTGAGACCAAAATTAAAGCAAGAAAATAGAAGCAGCAGTCCACATGACAACTCAAAACTCAAAAACAGCATCCAACAAGAAGAGATTAAGCATTAAGCAAGGTTACCAAGTGTATTGAAGTGAGCCAAGCAAAGATTTTGGAAAACACGAACAGAACTAGCCTCTCTGATAGCCAAAGGCAACCCATTCCAGAGCCTACAAGTTCTCACAGCAAACGACAATTCCATAGCACAAGAAGCATGGAATGGTATGACAAGATGCCTCGTTCGATTAGAGATAGTAAACGACAACCTCTCAAATAAATACTCAGGCTGACAATACTTGACAACCTTAAAGAGACATAGTACCGATCTCAACTTCAAGAACAACCCAAACTTAGTTCCGAGAAACTTAAATGCGAACACAGATAGATGATCCCTCTTCCTGAGTGAATAGATAAATCGAATACAAGAGTTAAAACACAGCTTTAATCTATTAATAGTACCCATATTTGCCCCAGAAAATTTATCAATAAATTGTAGAATAAAATAAATATAGAAATACATACTCTCAGGCGAGAATAAACAATGTGCAGCGCTTTATGAAGCAACCACTATACGTACAAGAATTTCTGTAGATAAACTTAAAATGCATGCTATAGTCTTAAGATTTTATATGACATGATTATTTGTAAAAAAAATACATATGAGAATCTCTATATAGATCCAAATGATGTTTTAAAAAAGGAATAGAAAGAACAAGCCGAGTAGAGATAATTTGCATGATGATAATTTGGCATCTAGAAAGAAATTCAACTCAAAAATGTATTGGAACAGTAGTGAATACCAGGTTAGTAGCCAACCCAACATGTCCGGTATGGGTCTAAGTGCTATTGCAGGACAGGTGGAGCGTCGTGCAGAACAAAATCACCTTATATAGTCTAAACAAATAATAAAGGTGTGGGGCGGGTAAAGCTAAATAACTAGCAGGGGCGGATCAGTGATGTTAAGCGACCCGAGGATCAGCCAGGTTCGGATTCATTCAAATAGCGTAGACTGGAACGGAGCCACATGAATACCAAGTAGTCTTCAAGCGTATTTTTGCGTTGCCGAGTTATCATGGCTTTGAGTTGGTCAACTTGCTTTTCCTGTACAACCCATGTGAACAGAAATGGAAACAGAATATAAAAACAAAACAAAAACCAATATAAACAAATATCAAAAACGCGAGGTCACCTCAAAGATGGGTGGAGAAGGCACAACCGGCAGGCGTAGGATCGGCTCTCATTTTTAAGCAGAAGACAATAACAGGTTACCTACTACAGGCCTGCCTGAAGAGCTGGACAGTCCACTGTGGTGGATGTTAAGTGATGCTGGTATCAGGTAGTACTTGATGTTGAAAAGGCTCTAGGACGCAAAGGGTAGGTCCCAACCGTCTAAGCAGAAAAATGAAGTAGGCATAGAGTCCATGATGTCACAGGACAATGCACTGAAGAAGACCAAACTAACCACTCGCCAAGGGAGAGACGGGAGTTGTTTTTTTAGCATGCCACAGCGCCACTGTTTCTTTTGTTTGCTATGTCAATTGGTGTTCTGCCACATATTATATTGACAGCTTCATTAGACACCGTCTTAAATGCGCAGGATACTCTCAGAGACGTCCACATATACCCCGTCACAATTCCCCGAGAGCATGACATGTATTTCATAAATGTTGACTATATTGGAGCAGAGTACATCAATAGTGACGTGTTATAACTCGCTAGCAGTTTCCTTAATAGTTGTTTGGCACCACCATATGTTTGACATCACTCTTCCAAGAGCTGCCCTTACACGTTTTGCTTTATCGCTAGCATAGACCAGATGACTCCCAAAACTAAGTATGTGGTCCAGAAGTACACCGAGATATTTGAGATATGGGGTTGATCTAATTTTTTGTTCACTAACTTGTATCTCTATACTTTGTTCCATTTTCCGACTACTTAATAGCACTACTTCAGTTTTGTGATCAGCTATGTTGAGAATACCATCATACATGATGTTCCTCAGCAAAGGCCCTAATTTAGATTTTTGTCGTCCTCCTCCTGTGATATTGTATTTTGTAGATCCATCTTCAGTATCATATATCAAACATTTGTCACTGAAGTAGCTTTTTACCATTCGTAACAGGTAAAGTCGCATAGATTTTCAAATTTTCTAGGGTTTCAAAAATTCTTGCCTTACTGATGCCAAATTGACGATCAGGTAGCCCAGTCATTTCTTCACTATGTCTCTCAATCCGAGAACATATAATTCTTTCTAGTACTCTACCAGTAGGATCCAGTATGTAAAGGGGCTTGTCCATTTTGGTACAAGTACCAGTCGCTGACGTTTCCATATTTTTGGTAAAACTTCTTGAGTCCAGATACAATCTTCGCCATTATTATAGGACACAGAGGTGCACTAGCACGTAACACCTTTTGATTTTGTTAAGACTATTTTTAGGTCCTACTACACGGATTGTTTTGCACTTCCTGTCTTATGTTTTGAAAACATTGGCTTTTGCTCTGTTTGATTTCATTTCGCGGCTATTTTGGCTTTTCTAAGAATTCATTTTGCAACTGCGTGCTAATATTTTTCTGTTTCTGTATTTTTGAAATTTTCTGCGCATATTTAGGCAGTCACTAGTATAGCAACTGCAGTTACTCCGACAGTAGTAATTGCATTTGCTGCTCTAGCTGGGAGCCAGATAAGCGCTGTTTGAGTTCTATCGCGCGTGGTTTGGACAATTTTAATATAGCCGTTTTTGAGACACTTCCCATATATAGCAGGGAATTGATTTTTAATTGCAACACAGATCTCTGCCAGTATGGCTACTTCATCAATATCTCGGCACTCTGTTGTAGTTTCCTGTTTCATAGCGTTCTAACATTTGCTGTACCTTGCAGTACTTGTTTTGTATTTTCTCGCAGCTTATTATTTAGCGTTTCCTTGCCACTTTTAAGTTGCAGTAACAACTAACCCTAAGCGGTTTTCCAATTTTTGTTAACATTATCACCAAGTTCATTGAGTTCTGGGCTTATTTTCATTGATTTAAGAATGTCTGCATAGGTTTCTTTGTTTTTCTTTCTTCAACGCGTTCTTTTTCTCTTTCTCGTTTTTTTGGCTTCCTTTGCTGGCGCTTTTGAACTTTCGAGTAGCTTGATATTCTGTTTCAGCCGTTTGTACTGCGGGTATGTATGTCTTCTGAATGCTGTGGCTTTGCAGCCGGATCGGCTTGTCACGTTTCAATTTCAAAACTCTTACTTTCAACACTATTACTTCTGCGCCATTTTGTGGTTTCATCAACTTCCTGTGCAGACGGAGGAGACGTCTGCGATTCTTGGATTTTATCTTTGGCATTTCTTTTCTGATTTCGCCTACCTCACTGTTCGTCTTACATATATGTTTATTGGTTGATCCACCAGCTCTCTCATTGGGTTATGAATTGATCGTCGACCACCACCCATCATATGTTTAAGCACCTTAATTTTGCTTTCTAGCAAAATAATACGTTCTTTTGCATCCATCGTTTGTAGGTATTCTCGACGTTTGTGACAACTAAGCGCTTGTATCATTTTCTAATACAGTGGCCAAGTTCACAACCACTGTATCTCTGCAGTCGCTAGATAACGACGGCTGGGAGCTTGCTTGCTCACTCCCCACAGCCTCCTTGCTCACTCCCCACATTAGTGAACTAGTTTCAGTCCGCCACGAGTATTTGATTTCCCCGGTACCAGTCATATCCGACAAGCATCTGTCACCTGGGGAGGCACCCCATGTGAGACTAGCAGCTCCACAGAGGTGTATGTATGTTTGTATGTATGAATATATCGCTGTATATGGATCTGTCCAAAGCTCTCTCAACAACGGATGGCTCAATTTCAATGAAGATGGACGGATTTGATGTATCCCAGTTCTTTTCTACCGAAATCGGATAATTTGTTTTCTGGTGGTTTCCAAAAAACTGAAAATCATTGCTTGTAAATATCAAGAAAAAAAATAACGGTATCGGGGTCATTGACCTGCCATATTATGTTTGTCATCATGTTAGCCATTTACATAATGAAATTTGTATATAAACAGTTGCTATCTTAGTTTTTTAGCTTTTTAAGAAAATGTGAAAAATTTGGTTTAATTTTCGATACGCAAACGCCAAGAGAACTTTTCATTTCAAACCAAACCACTACAATTGACCCCAATAACGTTGACCAATTTTGCACCATAGGGATCAATCTTGTTCCTATACAAAAACGCGTTTGGTTAGCAGAGACACGTTCATTCCAAAACCGCTAAGCACTTATCTACTCCGAATGAGATGTTCGTCGAGGCCGTAAAGGGACCAGCCTTTGGATTTAATCGGTGTTTTCAAAAAAGGCCACCAAGTCACTCGTTAGAATATCTGACGCATGCAATAGTATAACTAGTGGGATGGAGGTGTGACTTTTGGGGCCACGGCAAGAACTTTCTATAAAGTTAAAACTATATTAGTGGCCAATACTGCTGGAAAGGGTATACTGGCTCAAAACAGATACTGTGATGAAGTTTGAGCTTAATCCAATAACAGCTGTATAGGAATACCAGCATACTTTGTGTATATTTTCGGTTTGTCTATGGAAAAACTACGATTGCTTAAGTTTTGTCGGTTTATGTCCAGTGTTATGTAGTAATCGTCCTATTTTGACTAACTTTGTACCAAGGGTGTCACGGGTCTCACGGGTGTCACGAATATCACGGGTGTCACAGTATCACAGGTATCACAGGTGGTGCGGGTGTCATGAATGTCACAGGTGTCATTGGTGGCATGGGTGTCACAGGTGTCTCTTGTGTCACAGGTGTCACAGTTGTCACAATTGTCAATGGTGGTACGGGTGGCACGAGAATCATGTGTGACACAGGTGTTACGGGTAACACCCACCTCTTTTCAAGCATATTTTCAAATTTTTTACGGGAAAAAATATCAAAACAAAAGTCATAGGTTAATTATTTTTATTATGTATTTTGAAAATAAGAAACAAAAGTTGTGAGGAGACCAAAACACGTACCGTGATGAAGTGTGATATTAATCTCATAACGGGTATAGAAATACCAGAGCTTCCGTCTAGCATCATTTCCAAAAAAAATGTCCACACATGTCATCGGTGCCGCGAGTGCTACCGGTGTCACGGGAGCCATGACTGTCATGAATGACAGACTTTCACTATGGTAGCCGAAGATCTTGCCAATAAACCAAATCAGCTGGTGAACATTTAAGGTCTTTTTTAGTAGCCATTTGGAGTCAAGAAACACAATTAGATGTTCTTGACTCTTGACATTAAAGACGATGTAACCATTGGACTGTTTGTGTATTCGTTTGAACTCGACGAAAGTCTTATAATTTAGTCAATTCAGAGAACAATTTCGATTTAAACTGACTTCTTTCATTGGTCGTGGTTTCCAAAGGCACCCTAAACTTGGTAACATATTGTTCGACGAAAATTTTAGCAATTGTGGAAATTGACATTTTAGGTATTGTATATACCTCTGGCTATCGAGTGAATGTACCAACTATTGTGAGAGTATATGCATATACATATCATGATTTGCCCTGTGATTGATGCAATCTACCGACGATGTCCATATATGAATATAATCAAACTTGTCAGAAGGTAAAGTAAAATGTCCAAGCTCGGATCTAGTGTGTTTGTGGACTTTTGATCTTTGGCAGGAGACACACGATTTTGAACATTGTGCAACATCAATATTCATTTTCATCCAAAACTAAGGCGATTAGATCAGTTTTCGGGATGCTCCTACTTCCAGGATTGGATATGCTATGTAAGGTATCAAATACTGCGCAACGGTGGGTTTTTGGAACAAATGGACTGTTCTTACCCGTAGAGGTTTCACAATATACTGTAAAATCGAAATATTCTAATTTAAAATTGGAACTAGAAGTTGATTTATTCCCAGAGAGGGGAGTAAACTCTGAAGTTCATCATCAGCTTGTTGATTTCGGTCTAAAGTCTTTAGATCTAGACGAGCATGCTCAAGTTTGGCTAATTCGTGGTTGCTTATCTGTAACAAAGAAAACTAAGGGTGGGTGCACTAATAATGTTACATTAGTAAGTGTACTTTTGACGCTGGTGAATGAATGATTCACATGATTGACATGATTCTGACGAAGAAAAATGTTTAGTATTTTTAGGCATCTTCAATATATTGGCCGGTTGTAAACGGTGGTAATAATTCACCATTCCGATGTACTGCTGAATTGTTGTTTTGGATGTTAATGAAGAAAAATCATTTATCATCTTATATACCATCGGAAGTGATCTTATGATTGAGGAAATCTAATGAGCTCACGCCAAAGACGTTGTTGTGAGATTTTATCGTAATTCATGCTCTGCCTCATTTTCACATGGCCACAAAAATATAGTCAATGTATATACGCGAAGATTAAGTCAAGATCTCTGTCCACTTCATTAAAGAAGCGTTGAATGGTTTGAGCAGCGTTCCGAAGACCGAAAGGCATATACGGTTGAATTTATATAAACCAAAGCGGGTTGGCACATCTTTGGACAAGAATTAAATCTTTCACAAGAATTCAGTGATAAGCTTACTAGATCGATCTTGGAAATAATATTGCACCCTTGGAGGTGCATCAAAAAATTCTGTATGGTAGGAATTGGATAACTTTCCAAAATAGTTAGGGGAGAACGGGGTCAATTGTAACAGAGGGTCGAATGTAACTTAGAGTTTACGAGAAGTGTGATTGCAAAAGAGCAAATGTAAACTCAACATTAGTTGCAGTTATAGTGTAAACAGCTTTCTACCAAACATTGACAGCGCTGCGTAGTCAGCTATGCGTGTAGTAATAAAATAATGTTCTGGTGGTCCGTCACGTTTGTTCTGTCTTTCGAAACAAAAATTGGAAGAATAATTGTTTGAAAGGAGTAGCAAATAATTATTAGCATTAATCTAGAGGTGAGTATATTGGCTTTTGATTGTGCATTTTGTTTTTGTTATATAGTGGACGTTATTAAAATAATTATGTGTCAAATAAAAAATCTTGTAGCTGGTACGATAGTAACAAAATATGTGGGGACGATTGTAACATGTTACAAACGTCCACACCAAATTTTTTAAGAGCGAAAATATAGTTGTACGTATAAATGTATATATGTATAATTTTTCCTTATAGAAATGCCAAGAACACGCGTACGCAAAACAACCAGAGGTTTACACTCTCTTGAAATCATGGAATTAGCATCGAAAACATTAAAAGATTCAAAGCGATCGCTAAGAGATATTGCTAAGGAATTTTCGATTTGCCATGTTTCTTTAATGCGGTTTATAAAAAAGCAGGAAAGCTGTACTAAAGTAGAAATTGGTTATAAGCCACATAACAAAGTTTTTACTCAGCAGCAAGAAATTGAATTCACAAAGTATATACATCGGTGCGCTGACTTATATTACGGTTTGTCTCCATTAGATATCAAGAAAATGGCATATTCTTGTGCCATCAAATTTGATTTAAAAATACCAGCCAGCTGGAAGACGAATAAAATGGCTGGCAAAGATTGGTTTTCGTCTTTCATTAAAAGAAATAAAACATTGTCAATAAGAAAACCAGAAGCCACTAATTTGAGTCGTGCAACGAATTTCAACAAAGAGAACGTTCAAAAATTTTTTTCTAATTATTCGTCAGTGTTGGAAAAATATAAATTTCAACCACATAAAATATATAATGTTGATGAAACAGGTTGCACGACCGTTCAGGAGCCTCAAAAAATAGTTGGAAAAAAAGGAAAAAAACAAATAGGCACAGTAACTTCAGCAGAAAGAGGAACATTAGTAACTGTTTGCGTTGCTGTAAATGCTATAGGGAACGCACTTCCTCCAATGTTTATATTTCCAAGATTGAAATATGCAAACCATTTTATAACAGGTGCTCCAGCTGGCAGCATTGGAGCTGGCAATAGTTCGGGTTGGATGCAGAGCGACCAGTTTCTTCAATTTATAAAACACTTTCATTTGCATGTACGATCCACAAAAGATGATCCTGTGTTACTACTGCTAGACAATCATGAATCACATTTGTTTATTGACGTGATTAATTTTTGTCGCGAAAATGGAATAGTGCTATTATCGTTCCCACCACACTGCTCCCACAAATTACAGCCATTGGATCGTTCAGTTTATGGTCCTTTCAAACGATACTACAATCAAAGCATGGAGAACTGGATTAAAAATAACCCGGGACAGCGAGTCAATATATCAATATATAATATTCCCAACATAGTTCAGCATTCGTTGCAATTAGCTACAACACCCAAAAATATAGTTGCTGGATTTCAAGTATCTGGTATCTGGCCTTTTAATCCACAAATATTTGATGAGTCAGAATTCGCACCTTGCGAAGTAACAGATCGCCCCTTATCTTCAAACAGAACTGAAAATACCATAGTTGCAGCAGCATCAGTATCAACTGTCGCATCCATAACCATAGCCGAACTTTCATCTGGAACCATCAATTCCTTAGTTGAAATCGACAAAGAATTGCCGTCAACTTCAACAGGTATCACCAAAGCAGTATTTTCACCTGAATCTGTTCGTCCATATCCACGATCTAAATTAACTGATAATCCACGAGCTACAAGAAAAAGGGGCAAGTCAGCTATTTTGAAAGACACTCCAGAAAAAAATGCCATTGAAGAAGCACATAATTCCAGACAATTAAAAAAAAAGTTGCCCACAAAATCAACTGTAAAAACATCAAAAAAACAAAATTTTAAGATCAAGAAGTGCCAAGATAAGTTAGAATCAGAGTCATCAAATGATGCAGATGATCGTTGCATAATTTGCTTACGATTTTATTCTGATTCTGCGCTTTTATCGTATGATTGGATACAATGCTGCACGTGTAAAAGGTGGGCGCACACAAAATGTGCTAAAGTAAAAAAATCTACTCTTTTTTACGAATGTTTTAATTGTCAGTCAGATAATGATATATAATATAATTAAATACTAAATATTTGGTTAACGAACATTTTGCTGTGAATATATACCATATTATTTTTATGTTTTATAATTTTTTTGTTATTTTTTTATTATTTTTTTATTATTCTAGTCACGAGTGAATTAAAAAATATGTGATTTTTATTGTATTATTTAAAATAAATTTATAAAAATTAAAAATTTGTTTATGCTAATTACTATTTAGAATAATATTCTATTGTTACTTTTGACCCTTATATATGTTACATTTGACCCAGCTATTGGAACGATTGTAACAAATGAGGTAAGCTACATATTTGCAAAATCTTTTTTTAACTATACCAGAGAAAGGTTTGTGCATGTTATATTTGAGTCAATAAAACTGTAAAGATTTTTCTGTACGATTTTGATATCGATCAGACTGTTAGTTTTTGTTCTAAAAATGCATTTACCAAAACTGTTACTATTGACCCCGTTCTCCCCTACTGCTTTGAGGTGTAGACGATGTGTAGAGTTGACGATACTGGAGAAGATGATGATATGGTTATAATACCTAGGTTAACATGTGTTGTATTTTTAATTGTATACAGCTTGTTGTTTTGTTGGTTCCAGATTGAGCCTAGTAACAATATGCTCGGGAGAAAGGGAGTCGACATTCGGTGAATATATGACGGACCACCGTATATTTGACTGGAATATTAAAATTGGCTGGTTTAGTCAGTAAAAAAATTCCCGAAGGAGAGAACCGTATAAATTTTCCACGGCATGATACAATAGGTTGCGTTTCAACAAGAGCGATCATAGCATTTACTGATAAGTTTGGTGACGGATCAAGCAGTTTTTTTGTTTTGGGTATCAACCAAAAGAGCAAACTTATACTTAAAAAAATCCGCATCAATGATTTGTCGGTTTACTGAAACGACAAAATAGGGCGACTGGTAGAAGTTTGGTAGCAAAAGTTTGAATAACGCTACCCTTGGCTGCTGATAATGTAAAATTAGTGTCTCGTGATAAATTACAATGACTGCAATTCGTGATTCGTGGGTATAAGAGAAAAATACCCATCTGTACCTATCGACTAGAAATTTGAGTTTGTTAATCCGGTCTGTGATAAAGAGGCGATTGTTTAAAAGAACCCTGTTCTGATAGTTTAAATAATCATTGTTTCCTGATAAGCCGGTGGTTTTTCAAAGTTACATGGCAGTAAACAACGCCTTGTTTTTCCACTAAATGTCTTATGGTACCAGCAAACTCCTGATTTGCCATTAGAATATCTTCTATTTTTCCTCCCATTTCGACTAGAATATCTATATTATATAATATTCTATAATTTCTATTCTAAACTATATGATGATGATTGATTTTCAGGTTTATTAGTTTTGGATGAGCTTTAAGCTGGTGATAAGGGTTTATGTGTTCTTTAAGCTGCGATCGTTCTTCAAAGCAGTTATATACCTACAATCAAAGTAAGAAATATTCTCTTTTAACTATTTAAAGGACTCTACAATATTTGGTTCCCCTATACGTAAAAGTGACGTTATTGAAATGTATGACCATGCAGTGGCGTAGCTAGCATGGGTGGCACCCGGGGCGGATATTGTGGTGTCACCCCAAAAATAAAAACTGTCAATAATAATAAAAAGCCGATAAACGTAATTTATAATTATTTTTAATTAATACAAATGAGCATTATTATTATAAGCCCGCAAGTAATTTTTAACTAATTTTAATTTGCTGAAACTCCTCTCACACGAAGCCACTAATACGCAAATAGTCATAAATAACTTTAGTGCGACCGTTAGATTCGGAAGAAATTTTAAAAAATCCCATTCTACGATGAATTTCAAAAAGTCTAGGTACACCCAGTTAGAAACTGTAACATTGGCCGCTTTTAAATGCCTCCTCACCCTTTGTATCTCTATGAGGAGTTCTGTTGCCAATACCGCATCATAAAAACCAGTAAATTTTGATACCGATAATTTTAACTCTTCACTGTTCGCCAAAAGCTAAGTGTTTGTCTGCACAACCTCGAACAATGAAGCTAAATCTTGAACTGACTTCAGTCTAGTTCGGAGTTCAACACTGAATCGGTCAAAACATTCCAACATGTCCTTTTTAAGTTGAGCTCTCAGTGTCAGTCCAACATCAGGTGCAAACTCGCCACCCGTTCGTTTTTTGCGTTTTTATGACGAATTCGACTTTCCATTGGAATGTCATAGTCCTCCGATTTTTTCGCAGCAAGATCTATTGCCTCTTCTACAATGAGACTTCGTTATGAATTGACTCTATTTTTGTAGCTAATTGATCAATATTCAAGCCCGTGCTTTGCAATCCAATCTGAGCACAGATATTATTTCTCTTAGAATATCATTCCAAAACAAAAGATAGCAAAGAAACGAAAAATCACATGCTGCATTGTTAAAGTTCTGTGCAGCGCCTCTAGTGTCTACATTTTCTTGTTAATCACTTAACTTCTCAATTTCAGCCACAATCCCATCAAAGTTTTCGGCCAATACTTTTACTGCAGCATAATAAGCACTCCAATGCGCTGTTAAGAGTATTTTAACAGTTGCTTTGTTGTGTTTAGCAAGTACTTTGTGTAAAGTAAACATGTAAAAATGGCTTCCACTGACGAGTGTTGGCCGTATAAATTAATTGAATGATCTTTGCAGCCCACAGAAATTGCTTTGTTATTTTTTGCTTTAATAATAGCTTGCACTTCTCCATGTATACTACTCATAACAGCTGCATTATCATAACCTTTGGGAGCGACAATTCATAACATCTATACCATCATTTTCAAGATTTTTACACTGAAAAAAACATGTCCTATTTCCAATCGAAATGCAGTTGTCTCAACCTCACCGTGCGGGCAGATATGGCGAATCGAAATACGAGATTGATTCAACAACCGTACAATGATAAGCCGATGCAGTTGAGACAATCAGATGAAATATTTATGTGGAAATAAAATATAGTTCAATTAATCTCAAATACTTAAATTTTAAAATGAAAAATTCATGATATAAGGCCAAAGAAATATGTTTTCATGGAAATAGTTATTAACCTTTATTCAACTACTGTTATATTGGATAGCACTTTATATTTTAATTACACCTCATTCTGTTATCAGGAAAATGTTACTGAGTACTGAGTAGTTGTTCCAATCACGGTGAAATTGTTTGTAAATATCTTTTCTTTGCATGAATAATAAACTGCCATCTTCGAGATGAGGTTATCATTACTTCAATTTTTTTTTCAGTGTAAGAATTTCATCGCTTAAATCAGCGGCTTTTTTCCACGTAAAGGAAAAAATCCAGGGAATACTTCCTTGATTTCCACTTTACTACCATCAATTTTCACATAACGAATCACTTCTGACATTTGATCAATATGTGAAATGTCAGGTGTGCTATCAACATAATTCCAAAATATTTAACCGATTTAATTTCGTTGACAAGCTTAAACTTTACGTGGATCGCTAAAACATTTATGAACTCATTTTGTATATCTGGTGACAAATATGATACTTTTGGTGATTTACCATGCTCCAAATTCAAAATGTGTTCTTTTAACACTACATCATACTTTGACAATAGTTTGGTTAGTTCTAAGAAATTGCCTTTATTTGAAGAACTTTGTCCTTCATCATGTCCATGAAATGCTGGGTTTTGTTTAGATAAAAACAAAGTTATATCCAATAATCTTGATAAAAGATGTTTCCACTTCTGTTTTTTATTGTATATTAATAGCAAGGCTGCGTCTCGTATCGTTTTATGAATTTTTAACCTCATTTCCAAAGTTTTCCACTTTTCAAAATTCTCCAGATGTTCATTTGAAGTTTCATGCTCGGCCACTTTGGGATTTAGTTTCCACCGCTTCTGATATCCAGTAGTAAATGTTGATTTCGTATTATTATTATTGGTGACAGCAAATACACGACAACAGAAGCAATACAGGACGCAAGTTATTATTTACAAGAGAATAAACAATCCATGGCCGTAGAATTTTTTCACCATTATTCATCATTTTATAAAACCAATCTTTAGAAAGATGGCGAACATCACCTTTTATGTCTAACCCGTGTCTAGATACAGCAACAAACGACCCTTCTCTATTTTGAAAATGTTCACTTTCTTTTTTTATGATTTCAATGCGAACATTACCAGAGACGAGTATATTCCAATGTGATACATCTCTTAAGTCCTGAAGTGATTCACCCATGCAAATACTGTCTTCGATAGTAGAAGCATTAGCGGCATTATCACTGTCATTTTCATTATTCCTTTCTAATTCGTCATCATAGGTTATCATTATTAATTCTGTATTGTTGCTGTTACTTTCCGAAGATGAGCCAATATTCTCTGAAACATTCGTTGCATCAACGTGATAATCAGTTTCTTTTGGTGAACCTTGAATATCATCGGGTTTTGTAACATATTTATAGATTTGGTCTTTCTCTGCTGGAACCAACTTTTTCTTTAAAAATTATGAACTCCTCGTGGCATATTTATTTTTTGGGATATTTGCTAAACGAAATCTAAAAAAATATTTTTAATTATAGTATAGGTATCAGCAAAGCATTAATTCTAAATATATTTGTAGGATACATAATAGGTACATAGTTCATAATAAGTACACTGTGTTAACGACTAAATACACCGCCAAGAAAATTAATTTATTTAAATTTCCTTGTAACAACTAACATTAAATAATATTTGATTAAATGGAATATACAAATCATAGCCTAATATTATAAGGAACTATTTAAAAAAATATAAGTATGAAATCCTAAACGATATTTTATATAAAGAATTGAAACCAAAATTAAATATCCAATTAGAATCATGCTCAATAATTTACAAAATTGAATGTGATTTTTGTGAAAAATTTTACATCGGGAAAACCGGAAAATGTTTTAAAGACTGATTTAAGGAATACCTGCCTAAGAAGAAAAATAAACAAAATTTAAAGTTTATTTTTGCAAACCATTTACATAGTTAATAATAATAGCTACACCACTTTTAAAAAAAAATTGAAGGCTTTACATTTATGTAGCCAAGGATCTTTAAAAGAATCACTTGATGAGTTTGAAATTTCCAAGGTATTTAAAACCCAACAAAATGTACTTTTAAATGATAAACTTTCATTTAATTCAAATATATAAATATATAAAACTGAAAACAAACAGTATGAGTATGTATCAACCTACAAAAATTTGCAAAACTGCAGTAATTGCATAACTGCCATTTTATTCCACAGTAATTATTTTTGTGTCCATTGAAAAACGATCTATTTCAATTTATTCTTTGAGTTTCAAGATAAAGGAAAAAAAATTATTTTGAGATCATTTACAAACACGGTAATTTGATTGTTTGTTAGTTTCCTTAGGTGTTTGCAATTAATTTGTTTGAAATGTAAAACATATATTAGGTAGTAAGGTTAAGCGGATATTTTAGAAATAATTTTGGAATAGAGACATTGTAACTCAAGGGTGCCACCCTATCGACAAATGGTGCCACATTATCGACGTAAACCACTTTTCCTATACATTATTCAGCATATGTGTTTTCAGACCGGGTCATTAAATAATCATGCTTGCATACTAAATAATATATCGTAAAAAACGGTCAATATGGTATCTATAGGAATATTCAAAGCTATTGAGTAATTGTGGTGATGGGATTCAATGCTCAACATGTTGATTCGATTAATATTGTTAAAATTTTATTTCACGTAATAACTCAAAAATTTTAAAAAGTAGAATAGATTCTTTTTGAACCAATAACACATTTATAGGACACATTTATAAGTTATCACAATTTATAAATTAAAATTATATGGATAACCTGGTTAAAATGGTTTCTAAGTGATTTATCGTTGAAAACATGTGATGGTTTGTTTAAGTTTTTTACGTTCGGGTGTCACCCCAAAACGGTTTCGAAGTGATTTATCGTTGAAAACATTGTGATGGTTTGTTTAAGTTGTTTACGTTCGGGTGTCACCCCAAAACGGTTTCGAAGTGATTTATCGTTGAAAACATTGTGATGGTTTGTTTAAGTTTTTTACGTTCGGGTGTCACCCCAAAACGGTTTCGAAGTGATTTATCATTGAAAACATTGTGATGGTTTGTTTAAGTTGTTTACGTTCGGGTGTCACCCCAAAACGGTTTCGAAGTGATTTATCGTTGAAAACATTGTGATGGTTTGTTTAAGTTTTTTACGTTCGGGTGTCACCCCAAAACGGTTTCGAAGTGATTTATCGTTGAAAATATTGTGATGGTTTGTTTAAGTTTTTTACGTTCGGGTGTCACCCCAAAACGGTTTCGAAGTGATTTATCATTGAAAACATTGTGATGGTTTGTTTAAGTAGTTTACGTTCGGGTGTCACCCCAAAACGGTTTCGAAGTGATTTATCGTTGAAAACATTGTGATGGTTTGTTTAAGTTTTTTACGTTCGGGTGTCACCCCAAAACGGTTTCGAAGTGATTTATCATTGAAAACATTGTGATGGTTTGTTTAAGTTGTTTACGTTCGGGTGTCACCCCAAAACGGTTTCGAAGTGATTTATCGTTGAAAACATTGTGATGGTTTGTTTAAGTTTTTTACGTTCGGGTGTCACCCCAAAACGGTTTCGAAGTGATTTATCGTTGAAAATATTGTGATGGTTTGTTTAAGTTTTTTACGTTCGGGTGTCACCCCAAAACGGTTTCGAAGTGATTTATCATTGAAAACATTGTGATGGTTTGTTTAAGTAGTTTACGTTCGGGTGTCACCCCAAAACGGTTTCGAAGTGATTTATCGTTGAAAACATTGTGATGGTTTGTTTATGTTTTTTACGTTCGGGTGTCACCCCAAAACGGTTTCGAAGTGATTTATCGTTGAAAACATTGTGATGGTTTGTTTAAGTTTTTTACGTTCGGGTGTCACCCCAAAACGGGTGACACCCGGGGCGGACCGCCCCCCCCGCCCCCTCCTAGCTACGCCTCTGTGACCATGATTTTCTCATGCTTAAAAATTTATTTTCTTTAAACTTCGTCACATCACAAAATAAGCTTTCTTAGAATTCCTAACCATACTATACCGAAAACTTAAAACATTAATTAATATATACGAAGAAAAATAAACATGTAATTCAATTAACCGAATTGATATAGCCAGTACAAAAATTACCACGCATCGATTACATAAATCACAAATAAAATATATAAATCTGTCTAGCATGTCTTTAAAACTTAAAATATATTGTAATTATTATAAGATCTTATCTGTCTCTTCAATCTTTAGAGTCATATATGTGATTTATTAATTAATTTTTGTATTATCTTGTTATAGTTTTAACACTACTTTTCCCTTTCTTTTTTTATCTTGTCGTCTTGATTTAAATGCTAAATAAATTAGTTATTTAAATTATTTATTGATTAAATTGTAATTTTTTTTAATTAAAAATAGTTTTTTACGATTTTTTTATTGATTTATTAATTCATTTAGGTTTGTTTCTTACTTTTATAATGTGTGAAATGTTTGAAGGTTTAAATTGAAATTAAATGCACCAGGTATATGCTAGAATTTGTTTTAGTTATTGTAAGCCCAACAACATTAGAAATGGCAAGATAAGAGTTAATGCTAATAATTGCATTCCAGTTTTTCCAATCTTTTCTTTTCCATAATTTTATTCAACGTTTCTTCGCATGAAGAGTTCATGTTTTTTGTTGATTTATAAATTTATTTTTATATTTAAGCAACGTGTGTGACAATCATGCGTACTGCCGTCCCTGCTATCGATATACAAGCTAACGTCAGATATCACATTTCACTGGCAATAGCAGAGGGATATCAATATTCAATAGCCAAGAATCAAGATGATGTTTTAGGGGTGTTGGCGGATGAACTCTAATCAGTCAACGGTTATCTATGGTCAAGATTTTTTTATGTTGAGATTGATCGTCAGCAAATACAGTTACATTAGAGCCTTTTGGTCTTCATTTCCATAAGTAAACTATTGATGATCTGCAAGGTTCATGGATGCAAAAACAAGAACAAATTTCTCCTCTCAGCAGTAATGCCTTGACTGACTGACTTCTTTAAAGTAGCATATGTTTGACATCATATTGTGTGCTGCCGCGTTCCACTTCCATCTAGATCCAAAGTGTTTTAAGCAAAATATTAACAACCATCAACACACTGATTTCCAACTAACCATAGTCAACTAATATAGTAGACAAATTGTAATGGGCAACAGATTCTGTGTCAGTCGTACTTCCATTCCCCGTTCTCTTTACCTACACTAATAAACTATACCGTTATTTGAAAATGTATTTATACTTTTTCAAAAACTTTTTAACCCACTCATTTGTAAAAACACTGCTTAAAATATTTCGAATAGAAATACATCTGACATTTCCGAGAAGCCAGCATTACATTATTTTCATTTTCCATTCATTTTTGCACTAATTTGATTCAAAAAAATTTATGCTGACGATTTTAAGTAGCGTAGTCCCAGTTTCTCACATAGGTGTAAATTGATTTTTTTCAGGTGCGAATATATGACTAGTATCTTTTTTGTTTTAAAATAGATTATTTTTGTTGGATTTGTGTTCGTGTGAGGTCGAAAAATGTTTTAAAGAAAAAAGAAAAAGTAAAGATGAATATAATTTTTTTTGTGTCTTTTTTACTTCGACATATTTAATTTTAACTTTTGCAATATATATAACAACAACAACAATTAATAGCAACAACATATTACGAAAACAACAACAATTGCATTTAGAATGATAGAAAACTAAAGCAAAATGATTTTAAATAATTACTTCGGTCTGAAAGACCTAAGTATTACATTCATGAGCTAAAAGTGAAATTCTTACCCCCACTTTTTTTGACATTTCTCGACGTTTTAGGACCTACTGATTCTAAAAAAGCAAAAAAAAAAAAATGTATGTCTGTCTGTCGGCCGGCCGGCCGTCACAACCGACGAAATCTAGAAAACCGCTAGACGGATTTGAAAATTTTTTTTTCTAAAAATAGGTTTACTTAATAGGAAGAGCCGAAAGGACGATGTGTTCGATAACTGTACCGGAAGTGTGTCAAAAAAATCAAAAAGGTGTCAAAACAAGGAAATTTGCATATTTTTTGCTTAAAAAACGTTCATTTTAAGTGATTACGAGTAGGAACATTAAATTTGGAGAAATCTTGATGGTCGGGATTGGTATGTGAGACCAAAATCTAGATTATTGCATTATAAGTTTGTCAAAAAAATGTTGTCAAGTGTGTCAAAAGAAAGATTTTTATTTATTTTTTTACCTAATTTTTTGGAAAAAAAATAAAATTAATTGTTTGTTTGAAATGAAGTTTTATTATTATTATTGAGAATTATGGCATTATAAGTTTGTCAAAAAAATGTTGTCAAGTGTGTCAAAAGAAAGATTTTTATTTATTTTTTTACCCAATTTTTTGGAAAACAAGAAAATTGTTGGTTTGAAATGAAATTTTATTATTATTATTGAGAATTATGGCATCATAAGTTTATCAGAAAAATGTTGTCAAGTGTGTCAAAAGATTTTTAATTAGTTTTTTACCCAATTTTTTGGAAAAAAATAAAATTGTTTCTTTGAAATGAAATTTTATTATTATTATTGAGAATTATGGCATTATAAGTTTGTCAAAACATGTTGTCAAGTGTGTCAAAAGAACGGTTTTTATTTATTTTTTACCCAATTTTTTACAAAAAATAAAATTAATGATTTGTGACATGATATTTTATTATTATTATAGAGAATTATGGCATTATAAGTTTGTCAAAAAATAATGTCAAGTGTGTCAAAAAATGATTTCATTTATTTTTTTAGCCAATTTGTTGGAAGAAAATGTACACCGAAAAAAAAACGTTGGTAGAATCAACTACAAAGCTTGTTTGATTTTGCGTCTAATACGAACGTGGTTATTTTAACTAATGTAGCATTGTCAATTTATTTTAAAAAACGTAACAATTTTCATTATTTAAATCAACCACGGCGTGATCAATTTTTCTTGTTCATATTTTTCAGTTCGTTTGTTCATGTTTTTGTTTGAAAATTATTGTGTTCGTTAAAATAAAAAACTAGGTGAAAAGAAACTAATAAACAAAATAAAGAAAAGTAATAAACAAAAGAATAGAAAAATAAAAAGTTTTTATATATTTTAACATGGCTGGTTTTATTTAACATTTTACTTTAGGAAATAATTTAGATGTGTTTAATTGATTTAAATAATTTCCATATTATTTGCACATAAAATTATGTGCGAAAGAAATTTTTCAGTCAATGTTATAACAAAAATATCGTTAATGAAACAGGCCCTTTCTGTAATTAATTTTGGTGATTTAAAAAAATTATTATATTTTTTTAATATTTTTTATTTGTCTTGTTTCATGTCCATTTATCGATATTTTAATTTAATTTTTCATAATAATGAGAAAATTATAGAAAATTAGTATAATTTTCTACACAAAATTCAAATATTTAAATTTTTTGATTTCTGATGTTTGGTCTTTTAAATCGTATCATTAAAAAAATGGCGAAAAAATGGACGCAACCTTTACAAACAAAATCACACACATACATTTCCTATTTAGAACGTAAATATACGAACGCTAGCTTTATGCATAAAAATGTTTGTCGGGATTGATGCGAAATACATACTTCTAATATAAAAAATTTCAAATATTATATTTACGAAAAAAACGAACCCATACAAACATCGATAGCAGCAAAAACAAAACAAAGATGTACCAAACCAAAAGATTTAATACGGCGTATTGCTTGATTCTATCACAAACGTATTCAATATCACTATTTTTAGTCTAATTTTTAATTTACCACGTTTGTAGTCAATTGAAAATTAAATCATAACTGACTCAACTACAAACATGGTTAAATCAAATATGTTTGTGATACTTATAAAAAAATATATCAACAACGGTTAAATTGTTAGTTTAAATACGGAGCGTTGGTTGATACAATCACTAACGTATTTAGTTCCCCAATTTTCACTTAATTTTCGATTAACAATGCAACATGTTTGAATCAAGCAAGATTTTTTCTTTCGGTGTAGCTGTTTTTATGACGTAAATGTAATTTAAAATGAAATTGGACATGGAAATTTTTGAATTTGTTATAGTTTTGGAAATATTTTTGGAATTTTGAAAAAGTTTGTATTTTTGATTTTGTAATAATTTTTGCAATATTTTTAGAATTTCGGCAAAAGTTTTAATTTTTGATTTTGTAAGAATTTTTGGAATATTTTTAGAATTTTGGAAAATTTTTAATTTTTGATATTATGATAATTTTTGGAATTTTGAAAAAATTTTCAATTTTTGATTTTGTAATAATTTTTGCAATATATTTAGAATGTTGGAAAAAGTTTGAATTTTTAAGAATTTTTGAAATATTATTGGAATTTAGAAAAAATTTAAATATTTGATATTATTCTAATTTTTGGAATATTTTTGGAATTTTGAAAAAGTTTGGTTTTATTTAATTTAACAATATTTTTGGAATTTTGATTATAATTTTCCGGCAACGTATTGATGTTTCGTGTTAGTTTTGTAATAAATTTTTAAACAGAGATAAAAAATACTAGTACTTTAACAAAGAGTTTTGTTTGATATACATCGCTGCCCAAAACTAAAAACCATGTCCTCATAAAAGTTTTTTGCCGAAAACTATATCAAAATCCTTAACCCAGACCGAAGTCTTGATATCTCAGAGCTGTGAGATTTCAGCCCCTCCATATTTTTTTTCTGTCTTCTAATAAGAAAAAATATACTAATAAGTTACATAAATGAAAAATAAAAGCAATAACAAAACGTGTGTGTTTTGAGTTTTTCAAATATTATGGGACTTTCTCGAGAATAAGAAAAAAAATATTATGGGACTTTCTCGCCATGTTAACCTTTCTTTTAAGATATTATATATATATTTTAGCTTTGAAGAAATATTTTTATTGTTTTTTGTATCGTAATTGCGTGTCTCGATCTCGTCCCAGTTTCGTTTTTGTTGTTGTTTTAATCTGTTGTTTTAATGATTGTTATGTAAGAGTTGATTTTCTCGAGGCAGATGTTTTGATAGTGAAGTAAAGTATATTATGCAAAATAATCTTTTTTATTGTAATCTTTTTTGAAGTGAAACTTCTTTATCGGCGTATGAGAGAAATTTTAAAGCAGTATAAAATTTTAAAAAATCGTCACGATTTTCGGTTACGTTGTTTTTTTATAAATTTTAATTTCGTTTTGATAATTTTATTTTTATTAACAGAGCATGCACAATGAAAATAATTTTACTCATGAGATCCAAGTTTGTATGAATATTTATTTTGAGAAAAAAAAATTTATTTTTGAAATACTTTTTCCTCAATGAAAAATTTCTGAACTTTTTCCTCATGATTAGTAGAGAATTGAGCTACCTACACTTTAAAGCATTGTATTTCTATTAAAAAATAATAATAATAAGTTGCTCAAATCTCATGAGGAAAAACCTCATACATTGTGCATGCACCGTTATTTATTTAGTATTGTACTAAATTTTATATGAGTTGGATGTGTCGATTGTGGATGGTGGTCATGGTGGTCATGGTGGTCATAGTGGTAATGGTGTTCACGGTGGTCACGGTGGTCATGGTGGTCATGGTGGTCATGGTTGTCACGGTGGTCACGGTGGTCATGGTGTTCATTGTGGTCATGATGGTCATGTAGGTCATGGCGGTCATGGTGGTCATGGTGGTCAAGGTGGTCATGGTGGTCATGGTGGTCATAGTGGTTATGGTGGTCATGGTGGTAATGGTGGTCACGGTGGTCATGGTGGTCATGGTGTTCACGGTGGTCATGGTGGTCATGGTTAATGGTGATCATGGTGGTCATAGTGGTCATGGTGGTTATGGTGGTCATAGTGGTCACGGTGGTCATGGTGGTCATGTGTTCACGGTGGTCATGATGGTCATGTTGATCATGGCGGTCATGGTGGTCAAGGTGGTCATAGTGGCTATGGTGGTCATGATGGTCATAGTGGTTATGGTGGTCATGGTGGTTATGGTGGTCACGGTGGTCATGGTGGTCATGGTGATCACGGTGGTCATGGTGGTCATAATGGTCATAGTGGTTATGGTGGTCATGGTGGTAATGGTGGTCACGGTGGTCATGGTGGTCATGGTGTTTACGGTGGTCATGGTGGTTATGGTGGTCACGGTGGCGATGGTGGTCATGGTGGTTATGGTGGTCACGGTGGCGATGGTGGTCATGGTGGTCATGGTGTTCACGGTGGTCAAAGTGGTCATGGTGGTCTGGTGGTCATGGTGGTCATGGTGGTCATGATGGTCATGGTTGTTATGGTGGTCACGGTGGTCATGGTGGTCATGGTGGTTATGGTGGTTATGGTGATCACGGTGGTCATGGTGGTCACGGTGGTCATGATGGTCATGGTGTTCACAGTGGTCATGATCGTCATGTTGGTCATGGTGGTCATGGTGGTCGTGGTGGTCAAGGTGGTCATGCTGGTCATGGTGGTAATGTGATCACGGTGGTCATGGTCAATTGGAGTGTATCAGAGATACATACGAAGCTATATACTCACCAAACAATTGGTTATCAATAATCGCTGTTTTTTCCCTAAGCCTTACCTACCCAATTTCTGTGAAGTTCTAAATAGTAGAAAAATTATATGTTATAAAGAAGTTTCACTTCTTACCTGTGTACTCTGGTACACACACCACTTTTTTTTAATTTGAATCTTTGTTGGTGTCTTTTTTATTTCGATTAGGTGTTTTTATGAGTTTTTTTCTGTTTGTTTTATAAGATTTTGTGAAAAGCGATGAAAAAATTAGGAAAAAATGTGTGTTGGAAAAAAAAATGATGAAGTGTAGGAAAAAGAAACTTTTTATTTGGAATTTTAGTTTTTCAAATATGTATTAATTTTCCAAAAATGGAAGAAAACAAAAAAAATATAAATAGATGTTCGAAATGGCTCATATCATTTATTTCAAAAAATATGTTAAACGTTGAACTACCTTTTACCATGCAGACTTCTGGTCCTTCTTCTTCGGAGAAGACCACGTTTGTATTAAAGTTCTTGCCACATATTCATGGTATAAAGAAACTGGTTTGGTGCAATGGTGAAGCTAATTCGGTCGATCTAAAAGATTTCGATTTTGAAGATATTGAAATGTTTGACAACGTCCCCGAAAATTTTGATAATCTTGAAAACACATTAATCATCTTGGATGATTTAATGACTGAGGCGTATAATAAAAACGTTTGTGAATTATTTACCAAGGGTTCACATCATCGAAATATATCTGTTATATCAATTACCCAAAATGTGTTCCATCAAGGAAAATTTTGCAGAGACATTTCGTTAAACTGTAAATAATTAGGTATATTTAATAACCCCCGAGATAAATCTCAAATCTACCCGCTTGCTAGACAAATTTATCCAGAAAATATCAACGAGTTTGTAAGAGTATATAAGGAGGCAGCTTCGGGAATTAGGAATATTAGGAAAAGGTATAATGGGATTAGGAATTTTTGGATTAGGAATAATGGGGTGGAATCCTTAAAACATTCGATCTTGAGAGAGAGTCTCTGAAGATAGTAACATGGTGCGTGACAAGACACGCTCCAATAAATCACCACCTTAACAGACCTTGCTTAATTAGGCCTTGCTGCCTCCGACAGATGCAGTTTCTGCAAATCGAAGGCAGAAGCCATGGAACACATTATATGTAACTGCTCTGAGCTTGCATGGCTCAGGTACATTAAACTCGGTCAAGGGAAACTCTAGGAGGAGCAAAGTAATGTTAATTTTACTGCAGGATTAAAGATAAAAATTAAATGACTTGTTAAGGTAAATATTTAGGGGAGGGTGTTGTTATGCCCATTGTGAATAATCCCTCTTCGAGAACCTAGGTTGGTGTTTAGAAGCACGCGTTTCATTTTCTATTCTAAAATTCTTGTCCAACCTCCAAATCATGAATTTCAAAACTTGGAGGTTGGTCACCAGAATACACATGCCAGCTTGAACTAGCACTGGCCGAATGTATAAGTTCTGTGTGCACCACCAACTGGTAAACCTTCACGGACCAACAGATCTCCTACTACAAAATTGGTAGAACTATGGCCTCTGAGGGATACTGTTTTGTCCATATACGGGACAAAAAAAGTTTGATATTCCGCTTTCCCCAACAGTCATCAAAGCGGTCAAGGTAAATTTTTGTCGCTTCAATGGTCAAAATTGCGTCTAAAAGAAAGTTTTTTCTGTATTTTAATAATGCTATAAACTTCAGATCAATACACACACAGGATTTGAAAGAATTGTTTCAATTTGATCAATAAAACTCAAAAATTAAAACCAGAAATTTAGTGCCGTACAAATTCAAAGATTTTTCAAAGCTTTATAAAAAATTGTACTGGAACGATGACCTTCATGTCCAAACAAGACGACCTCAACTAGATCCGTCATTTACTTTGTTCAATCCAAAATAATAACTGATCGACTCCTCATCATATTGATTGAAACTTTGAACCAGTTCTGTATAAAAGTCATGTCTCTTGAATCAGAATGATGTCGTCAGCCATTCTTAAGAGTTGGAATATAAGTTGTAATGAAGCGTTTCTTTTCTTATGACTGATTGTTATTTCATCAATCATTGATGAGTCAGCCCAGAATAGTAAACACCCAAAAACGATCACTCGTTTTATTTTAGGCATATTTGAATGAAATGCGAAATTTTAAACGGCAGGCCGAGTTTTTACATTACCATAATTTTAAAATGTGTGAAGTAATGCAACCTACAGAGAAAAAATTTCGTATACCCCAAATTTTATTTTGATTTTTGTTTTGGACCAAGTGAAAAAAAATCTGTGTTTGTGGGTGGGTTGGTGGGTGGTGGGGTGACAAAGCTCGCGGAAACTTGATGAAACTTTGGTATATAAGCCAGATTCAAGAAAATGGAAGAACTATAGTGGTCGGCTCATCATTTAAACTGTTATGAGAAGGTAGGTAATTGAGAGTGGAAATTTTAAAAAAATATTATTTTGCACCTTGACGATCATTATCATATGGAAGGTGAATTTTTTTCCAGTTTAAAACAATTTTTCTTTGTATTTTGTGAATAGAAAGGGCGGTTTTTGATTTATTTCTAAAATTATGTTTTTGAGAAGAACTTCTTCTTGTTTGATATACATCGCTGCCCAAAACTAAATACCATGTCCTCATAAAAGTTTTTTGCCAAAAACTATATCAAAACCCTTAACCCAGACCGAAGTCTTGATATCTCAGAGCTGTGAGATTTCAGCCTCTCCATATTTTCATTTTTTAATTCTTTTTTAAGGGTTGTTTTTGTTTTTTTTATTTTTTGTATTTGTAATGAATTAAATTAGAAACTTATATAGAGGATGAGTCAAGAGTGGACATAATGACAACGGTGTTGATATGTAGGTAGCATCCCAACAGGTTAAAACGAATCCACACCGGTTCCACTGCTAACGCCTACACTCCTGAACATTAGCCGAGACAACAACAGCTCTAGAAGTGTATTGTGAAGGTTTTAGAGTATAGTGAAGGTTTTACATGTATTTGTTCAATATTGTCAGCACCCTTGTTGGCACTATATTACAAGGTGAAGGTAATTTATTAAGTGATTTACCGACTCCACTTGATTCTTAAAGCACCACCAAGTTGTCGATGAGGAGGCATATTTTCATAGAGTGATCGGTTTCGTGGCTGACAAGCGTACAACTTACTGCAGCCACATTCTCCGTTGTTCAAAACGACACACGATTTTATTATGAGGTTCCTCTCCGTCTTTTGATCAGTTTCCTCTAGATGAAGAGGGTCATTTGACGAAGTTTCAGCTGCTGTCACGACAGAGCTTTTCATGATTCTAATGCTTCGCTCTGAAAGAATTTAATGTAACCTGATCTGAAAGTCAAAATATTACTCTTACTTTTTTGAGTTTCTCTTTTTTTTGGGACGAAAATTTTTCAAAATATGCAAGTGACTATAGCCTATACTTTTTTAAATCCATAAAAATGAGTAGTCGCAAATGCGTGTGGCATATAAACCGAAAGGTGCTGAAATTTGAGCTTGGTCGAGCAACGGGTCTAAGAATGGCAGCATACTTTCGTATTATGTGTACAATTTGTGATTGTCGATTTATGACCAGTTTTACGTAGTCTGCGTCGTATTTAGACTAATTCCAATTGTATAGATATCTAGAGCTTCCTACCAGAATATTTTTCATATTATTTTCGGACAAAAATTTTGCAAAATATGCAAGTGGCTAGCCTATCCTTTTTTTCATCCAGAAAAATGAAGCAAATCTTGTGACAAGTGGGACCAAAACAAGCACCGTGCTGAAGTTCGAGCTTAATCGAGCCACGCATGCACATGGCAGCACAGGAATGGCAGCACATTTTCTTTTTGTATATGTCGTTTTACGTATCATTTATCAAAAGTCCTATTTTGACTAATTTCGAAATTCATGTTAGTATATTTTTTAGTTTTTTTTTTGGACAAAAATTTCTCAAAATATGCAAAAGGGTGCCCGTTACCTTTTTTAAATCCAGAAAAATGAGTAGTTGTAATTGGGCGAGTGAAAGATAAACTGAAAAGTGGGACCAACAAATCCACCGGTGCGGATGTTTGAGCTTAATCGAGCAACGGGCTTAGGAATGGCAGCATATTTTCGTTTGAATACGTTGTTTGTCAAATTTTCGTTTTTCTTCAGATCTCTCACTGTCATTGGTTATTACTTATTAGTATGTCATTTCAAAATGGTCCAATAAGCAGGGTGATATATTTTTGCTATAAGGTTTCTATTAATTTTTTATGATATTTCAATACGGTTGTATATATCAACCGTCGAAGTCATATATTAGCTGGCGTATGAAGATATTGTTGAAATTTGTCACATGTTTTCTTGCGAATTTTTTAACTTGATGACCTCTGAATTAGAACAAACCTGAAAACATGGAACAAAAAAATGTTTATTCCACCGGATAACTTTCCTGTTCTATACCTCATCATGTTTTTCTTACAGAACTAGTATCCATTAGGAATAGTAAACTGAAATATTTATGTATATATGCAGTTTTTTTTAAATATGAGGGAAACAAATAGCCCCTCTTTTTCTTGCCACCCCAAATCCAAACTACACAAACAAGTAAAAATTCTTCTTCCACTTGTCTGGATTTTCCATTTCCATTTATAAAAACAATAAATATCATTTCATTCATATTTCCCGTATTTCTTTTTTCATGACATTGACGAAAAAAATGAATAAACTTTAACAACCGACACACTTCAAATTAAATTAACTAACAAAAACTTTTTTATTTCCTCATGAATATAGGAGGACTATACACAACAAAACCCAACATCATCCAAAAAACTATAGTTAGCTCTCGACCAGAAAAATAGTTTTATAATATTTTCCATATAATATGTTTTAATGTTTCATTACAAAATGTTTTATGTTTTCCGAAATGCATGCTTTAGTCCAATTCATTTCACGTGACCTCATTAGCATAATTAAATCATTTTTATTTTACAATTTTCTTTTCGTTTTTCTTACTTAAACTTATTCTTTGTTTTTTTTTAGTTTTCGTCTTTGTGTTGTATACACAATTTCTGAGCCGCCTAAATCAAGTCCGTTGAGCTTTATGTGCTGTTCACAAAAAAAAAATTGAAAATAATTTGCATATTTGCAATTTTTATATTATTTTTTTGTTTGTTATTTTTTTTTAGTTTATGTTAGTTAGGAAAATGAGAAGGAATTGTTATCATATGTTTGGGAATAGATAGGGATAGAAGATAAATTCATATGAAATTCGTGGATTGTAATGCGCGTTTGCATAATTTAACTTTGTTTTTTTATGTTTGCATTATTTTCCTGGAAATAGTTTTTTTTTGCTGTAACGTTTAATGTTTATAGTAATGAAAAGAATAAATTGAAATTGATGATGGTTTGGTTTTATAGGAATTGTTCGACCATGATGGGAAAATGGTAGGTGAAGTTAAGTTAATTTAGAAAATTAATGATTATTTTCGTTGTCGGGTGTGAATTGTTTTGTTGTAGTTAGTGAACCGATGTTTTAAATCAAAGGAAATAGTTTAACAAATTTATTAAATTAATGAATCATTGCAAATGTTTGTTTCTATATTTGTTGTGAAATTCTGCTTGATTTGTTTAAATTGTATAGTCAAATCTTCCTCTCCTTGCATTGCAATATGAAAATCAACCTTATGTCAAACGTTAGAAATACGCGGTATACGTTAGAAACGTATACCGCGGAGTATGAAATAGTGTAATAAACAACCTTGTTAACTACTAAAAGATACAACTGCCAAGAATTCAAATTATTTCTCTTGAAAATCGCACCGTAATTGCAGTAGTCACTATCGACCATCGAGTTATACCCTTGAATAAGTTGAAAAGATCCTCACTGTCAAAAATCAATTATGGCTATGGTCACATCTTCCTCTTCAACGGAAATCGAGAGTCTGACAAGGCTGGCGGTCATCAAATTTAACTTCCTAGTGGCATCCATCCAAGGTAAACTTATCGGTACTACGATAAAAATAATTTCTTCTAATTTTTTTTAGTTGATACAAACGAAAGATTTAAATTCTTTTTTTAGAGGGTTGTAAATTTAAATTATTTGATTTATTATCGCTTACGTTATCATGGAAATCCTGGTTGCTGACTTTTGAATTATAATGGTATTTTATTGAACATAAATATTGAAAATTTGTCGATCCCCTTATCAATTCGGTTGATCCCGTACCAAACTGGTCAAGCACAACGTAAGTCACATTAAAAACCTGCAGTCACTCTGTTTCGTGCAACTACCGTCGACTAGCTCCGGACAAACTGGTTATAGCTAATTCAAAAATCGTTACTATATATTGGTTTTCTATATCATTGACAGGTAGGTACAGCACGTGATCGAAGCTTGAGAGATGCATGAAAAGAATGAAATGAGCTGTTATCAGAAAAAGGGTATCGGGTATATAAATATAATATACATAATGAGTAAATCATTTACATATAAAAGAAACAGGGTTGGTTTAAAAACAGAGCCTTGGAGAACACCTTCAAAATTCGTTTTTAAAATTTTGGATATAATCTCATCTTATTTGATCTGAAAATGGTGACCTGTAGGGAAACCACGAATCCATGAGAAAGTATAACATCATCTACGCCATAAAATTTGTATTTAGAATGAGATTTGTATGTCAACACTTTATCAAACTCTTTGGAAAGATCAAATAAAATTGCTGGTGGCAATCATGTTATACTTAATAGTTCCCTGTAACAACACAAATTACAATCGGAGCATTCAATCGCAAAAGCAGCAATTTAGTGAGACTATAACCTTTGGCCACCTCTCACAAACTTGAAACTACCGTAGACAAAACATTAGCAACTGTTGGACATCACTTATTTTCTTTCTGTTTAAATAAACGAGTCGCAACACAAATATAGCGCTTATGCTCGAGAACTTCTACTCTCATACTTTGCTTTTAAGGGCTGCCGGCATCTCTTTGAGGCAAGAATCATGACTCTCTGAACTAGTTGTATGACACCTTATCGACACTTTGCCGCATATCTCTCTCTAAGGAAGTCCTCATCAATTTCGACATTCAGGCTGATAATCAACACATACGTTCCATTCAAAACCGAAACCCGCACCTATGCTGAGACTGCTTTATCAACCAAATGGGTAAGATTTGACCCCACTCCAAAAGCTAATCTTCAATCATGCTCGGGTAACGCCCGCTCTCTTTTTTTCTTTTGTTATTGTTCGAGTATGGGATCGATGACACTAGAATGGGACATCGTGACGAACACTCAAATTGCTGGGCACAATATTTACACCCAAAGATTTAGTAAAGTCAACACACAAAGTAGGTGATATAAACTGGATGCATTATGAATCAGCGGGAGAGTTATAGGTATAGCATAGTGGAACCACCACCCCCACTGACTTTGTTTTTTATTTATCCTAATTCAAAGACGACAAGTCAAAGAACAAAAAAAATTCTGTTTAGCTTTGAGATAACTAGAGTCACCAGTACTCAAATATAACCATCGTCTACGATAATACCTGCACTCTAACAAAAATAGTGTAAATTCACCCTTATAATAGGAGGCAACTGAATGCGACAACAGTGCGTAAATACAAAAATTTACACATTTTGTAGTAGTTCACCATTTGGTTCAAGTATGAATTATTAAACAAAAAATATTAATTGTAAGGCATTTTCGATGCATCTTTACCTACAAAAAGTTGTCTAAATTCAGATTTTTACACCCTAAAAGAAGCATATTGCCACGAAGCTACTCGATTTGCATCCACTATGCTATTTAACCCAAAATGTGTGTAAAATACCTCAATCAAAGAGTATTGATAGTCTATGAAGGACACTTGGCAGTTGAAAATGGTTACGGTTTTATATAAGGAAGACATCCAGTGTATGAATGTTTTTGGACCACCTGTAATTAGTAAAGTGTTGTTTGAAGAAAGCATTGGTCGTATATACACAATCTTTTTAATAAATAAAAATAAAATTAAATTTTTTGTTTAATTTTTTATTTAATAAAATTAACAATAAAATATTGTAAACTAAAATTAATTAATTACCATTTATTAATTTAACTTATTTTTAAATTTTTTTTTGGAACCAATGCCTTTCAACACACTTTTATACCCAACCACAACAAAAACCTACAACCACAATAATTTTTTTAATTTTATATTTTAATTCAATTCATTCGACATATTAAATAAAACTTCATTTGTTGACTTAACATTTCATACTGAATGAACTGACACCAAAACATAACATAACTAGATACGTAAATGCCGTATTAACCATAACATTGGACCGATGGCTATATTATAGTCAAAATATTCATTAAAATCAACTACAAACTATGGTTGACAGAACCATTATATTCAACAAAATTATGGTAAATAATTTAAATATGGTTAATAAGGCTATGTATGGTATGGACACTTTAAGTGAACTTTTGATTTTTGGAACCATAAATATTTTGTTATGATTGATTTAACCAAAATATGGTGTTCGTAGCTAATCGAAAACCAAAATATTTCTTTCAGTGTACTAGACAAATTTTTGGATACACAGTAAGAAACCGGATACGGTTTCTTACCGAGATTAAAAAAAAATTCGTTAGTCTTACTCCGGAAAGATGTCTAACTATTGAAAAAAAAAATTAGTAATTCATATTAATATTTTATGATTGATGTTTTCCAGATCTTCTTATGATGATACAATGGACTTATTGTTACTACTACGTATTGTACTACTTTCCTCCTCATTGATCGCCGTAATTTATATAACCTATTCCTGTTGCTCTTGCTTTAATATTTCCCAAAATAATCTCTGCCTAGTGCCTAGCACCACTTATGTCGGGTGTGCGTCCTCAAAAAATTAATAGGCCGTAGCACACGTTTATATATCAAAATTTGTGTATGGCATTGTAAAATTTCTCCATTTTAATAGTCATCAACTTTTTGCGTTTGATTCACAACCAAATTTATTTTTTTAATTTTAAAATTCAAATAAAATGGATTAAAACTTCTGATTTTTTCCCATTACATATTACATATTTGCAGGTATTTATATTAATGTTAAAATACACAATTCTCTATAAAAAAATACTATATAACAACTCGTTGGTTATATATCAAAAAAGTCCAAGCGGCACGTATATCCGCTAGAAATAGGTAGATTTCGAGATCAGACAGTTTTGTGTGGCAGTAGAATCTGATGTATCAGATTAGTTTAAACAAAACAAACTAATTTCAAACAGATATCGAACAAATTTTAAAAAGAAAATTAGCTATCTACAAGCAAAATTATATCTATCCAGTTTTGCAACAAACAAATATCAAATCTACCACAGAACATGTGTGTGACAATTTATGACACAAACCTACTCTATATCATATGTCGTGCAATTACTGCAAAATATCAAAATAGTTTATTTCTAAGAAAAAAAAATTAATTTCTTCTATTCAAATCTTTTATTTTTTTGACTGTTATAAGGTTGACATTGACTGTTATAAGGTTTTTTCAAATTGTAGTTGGGGATTGCTGCAAACTTTTTTGTTGAAGCCAACAAGTCAAAAACCTCTAACTGCAGAGGTTTATATTTATAAGAAACGGATTAAAATGTTTCCACAGATTCTAAATTTATGAAGATTTTAAAAATATTAGTATCCAAACGGCCGTTATAACGGATTAAAAAAACCACTTTTTTTCCTAGTATAAAGCCTCTAGTTCCTTAACCATGTGTCAGATTTTTCTGATTTACGAACTTGTCCAAGATATTAATACAACACACATGTTTATGGAAGGTTTTTTGATCTGGCTCCACAAATGCAACCGTGAGAGCGCCGGTTGATTCAAACGCATTTTGTGTTTTACAAGCTTTTTTGTTGGAGCCGCTCACTCAGAAACCTTCAACTGCAGAGGTCTTTTTTTTTAAAGAAACTGATTGAAAAGGTTTCAAAGATTCTAAATTTATGAAGTTTTTAAAAATATTAGAATCCAAACGGCCGTTATAACGGATCTAAAAAACAGTTTTTGAGTTTTTTTCTAGCATAAAGCTTCTAGTTTCTTAACCATGTGCTGGATTAGGCTGATTTACGAACTTGTCCAAGATATTAATAAAACCCACATTTTTAGAAAAGGTTTTTTGATCTAGCCTTATAAATGCGACCGTGAGAGTGCCGGTTGTTTAAAAAAAAAATTATTTTTGCAAACTTTTTTGTTGGAGCCGCTCACTCAGGAACCTCTAACTGCAGAGGTCTATTTTTAAAACAAATTGATAAAAAAGATTCCAAAGATTTTAAATTTGTTAAATTTTTTGAAATATTAGTATCCCCGTTATAACGGTTTTAAAAAATCAATTTTTTCCAGAAAAAAGCCTCTAGTTTCTTTACCACGTGTCGGACTTTGCTGATTTTTTTTTGTTTTTTCGTCTCCGCTTATCATATATAGTCGTTTGGCACAAAAATTTTTCCGAAATTCCGAGATGAAGCCCATTGCAATAGGTAGATTTTTATATGAAATCTACCTAAAATATAAATTGTTTTTTGACCATTTACTTAAGGTCGAAAACAAAAATACAATTTTTAAGTGTTTTATATTCAGAATTATAGGTAAACTTTTTTGTTTTGAATGCCAAAATTTATATATAACTACACTTTTTGATAGCCAAAAATATTCTAATTCATCGTTTTTAAAAAAGAAATATGTATATAAATGCCTTTAACCTAGGTATCTTTTGTTCTCTCTTTTAACACAAACGTAATATGTATATCGAAAAAAAATTTCCATACACCAAAACAAAACAGATAGAGACATAACTTGAGTTATATAATTATGTAGTGGATCAGATGAATAAATAATTCATCTAATTCATTAATAATATTAATTAAAGAATAATATTTTAATTGTAGGATCTAAGTTCGCTACAAAACTCGGGTAAATAAGAATAGTGAGACGAGAGGTAGGCATTACTTGATAGTTAACCAAGAAGACCAAAATTGTGAAAATCTGTAAATCCTAAGAGAAATAGATGAATTGATTAGAATGAATGCCTATAACGATTTTACTACATAGACAGCAAGTTGTAATATATATATATATAAAGAAATTAAAAAAACGAAGATGTTGATGTAAGACATTTTTTTATTTTAACTATTGTTACTTGCACCAACTTAGAAGCAAAATGGTTATTCAAGAGCAGTATTAATGAGTTGTTGCATCTGTCATATCTCTAAAAAATCTCCCTGTTTAGACACCCCCGTATTTCTACACGACAACACAACCCAAAGAAGCAATTCAAAGTATAATTGATAATACAATTGAAAATATAATTGATAAGTATAAGTAGAGAAATGAAATTAACTAGAAGTTATTGTTATGTGGGATAAAATATTAATATTCACGCCAAAATGACAAATGTAAAACCTTGTACGAACAAAACTAAAAATGGGTTCGGCTGTTCTTAATGATTAAAGCCCAGATATAGAGCTTTATGAAGGCTTGATTCTTCATGCAAGCAAGGAATATTCCATAACTAAAATTGAAGAGCAATCATTCACTGAATACTGTTCAGCCACAATCACCTCTAAGATATCACTCTGCTATAGTGATTTCTCATTGCTATTACTAGTTGTATGTAATATCTCATGTTAACTTGTATTTCAATAGCAAGAACCAAAGGGGTACAAGGGGTTGTCACATCTGTAGGTCAAACATTAAAACCGTTATTAGAAAACTGATCATCCATGCGGTCTCCATCTAATACGATTTCAATGGCATCAACTAAAATGAAGTACAATTGACAAAGCATTTGCAAACGTTAAAAACAAAATGATTTTTTTTTTTTGATTTTATAAAATTTTGAAACGTTTGAAAATGAACATTCACGTTCGAAACACGTAACATATATTATAAATTAAGTTGTTATTGGAAAATATTAAATTTATGTAAAATAAATTATTCTAAATCTAATTTAAACAACTGGAGATCAAACCATCATTATATTTTAATTTACTAAACAAATTAAAATATTATTAAAATGTTAAAAACAATTTGTTAATTGTACCTACTAAATTTTTTCTTATTTATAATTGTCTAAGTTTCACTTACATTTTTTCAAATATGTAGTCACCAAACCCTCACCGGTTTTATTTGATGACTATTTTATACTTCGTGAGGCGCTTGTAAACGCCGAAACATTACGATTGGCGAGGACCTTGTAAATATACTACCACAATTTTTTTTATTAATGGGGGATGGAAATTTGTTTTTGAAAACGATGGTAACCTTGTCCGACAAAAATTTGTCTCCTTTTTTTGAGTCCGACAGCTGCCATTTTGGCATGTTTGGGTTGTCGGTTGCCCTCGTTTTCTAAAACAAATTTCCACCACCCATTAATAAAACAAAAATTGTAGAAGTAAATTTACAAGATCCCATCTCAAGTCGCAATCGTAATATTTAGGCGTTTGCCGAACGAAAAAGCAGCCGAATCGAGAAAAATGGCAGATATACAAAAGTTGTCAGACTCGCCAAGGACAGGTGCCTCACGAAGTATAAAATATGTGGTAATCATCAAATGAAACCGGCGAAGACCTGGTGACTAAAAGGAAGCTAGAAATACAGATAAAGAAACTTTAAGCTGAAAGACCGCAATAAATATCGGAATATTACAGCGAAAAAAGGAAGTTTGGTTTAGCTTTTTCTTTTGCTTCTGGGATTCCTTTCCTTGACAGGAAAATAGGCCCAAAACCTTACGAATCATTACATAGCTGTCCAAAATCTCTTTCGTTGATATTTCTTTATGCATATTTTTGATCCGATACGTTATTATTCAAGACAATTCAAAAATATCACATCCTGACAGCTAGGTTAAGCCCTAAGTTAATGACAAAAATTATTAAGAAAATCAATAATTTAATAAATCAAATATAATTTCATCACATTCAAAATTATTCTTTTCTGCTTATCAAAAACACTCAAAACAAATAAAATTGGAAAATAGCCGACAATCAACATTTCATATTTGACATTTATAGTCACTAATGATGATTGAAATCTTTCCGAAAAAAAAACAAAAACGTTTTTCCATTCCGTTTTCTTATACGATGAGAAATATAATTTCGCATTTCAGAGAAAAATACGAAAATTGAATATTAATTTTTATTTTTTTATTATATTTATACGAAAACTATAAGAATTGACCACCAAGTATTATAGAATATGTATAGTGTTGAATGAAATAAGATATTACTTTTTATTATCAATTTTTAGATGAATGTTAAGATGAATTTTAGGTAAAGATGAACTGTGTAGTATGAATGAGATTAAGACTTAGAATTACAGATAAAAACAATAAAATTATTAATTGCCGAAGGTTTACACTCATATAGAATCTATAAAAATGCAAAATTTAAGTTAGATCTACCAGCGGAAACGAAAGCGAAACACTAAATTGGCCATTACATAGTAGTTAAAAAGGTTATTTATGATATTAACAAACGGTAGATACGTTATAGTTCACCAGATACGATGTTTTACAGGAAATACTCCATTCTCGTATATTATTGGGCCCAGGTCGAGATGGAACTGGGGCAGATTTGGAATACCTGCAAATTTGGGCACTCATTCAACACTGCAAAGAAATCTGTCACAGAGAGAACTATCCATGTGCTTTTATAATGTCTACATGTGTCTTATGTTGCTGAAAATTTCTTTGGTGTCAGAGAAACGCTCTAGAGTGTGTAAAACCGTTTCCATGACTTTGCTTGCATCCAATCTTGCAAGATTGTAATCTAAGATATTTAGCGTGGTAATCAGTTTCTGGGTGTGATACTAAAACTTCGTAAGTTTTTGCCCCAATTCTAAATTTCAGAGTTTCATTTAAAAATTAAATTTTTAATGCAGATTGAAAGATTGAAATTTTTTTCTTATAGTATGATAATTTTGAGATGAGATATGATGGAATTCTCGTATTGAGCGTAAGAGTGGTCAAAGTATATAAAAAAGAAACAACCGATAGAAAATTCTTGCTATACATTATCGAGCGAGCATTGTATAAATTAGAATCAAACAGAATTGTTATCAGTTGTGTTATTATGTCACAAATGTTTTAATTGTTTAAATAATTAATTGTTCAAATTGAGTTTGTGAAATTAATATGTTTTTGAATTGGTTACGTTTTGTTCTATTTTATTAATTTTTTTGTATTAAAATTTTAACTAGCAACAATTTTTAAGAAACAAACAAAAAAAATACAAATTTCAATATTTTAAATTACATTGTTTGTATTTTTTTCATGAATGTGTTTGTTTTAGAAAGCGACTACAAGGAAAGTGAAACCGTTGTTTTAACATCCCGTATTGAAAATATGTTAAATCGATGGTAGCTGCAAAAATGTACATGAAGTGGATGTAAAAAACTGTGTTCGAAACGGGGACGGTGACTTTTCAAAATTTAATTCGTGTTACCAACATTTTTTCACAGGACTGGTTTTGGAAACAAATAAATGTAAGCTAACGTAAGCTTTTGAATTAGTTTATATAATTTTTGTTTGTTTTTATTTAGATTTTGTGATTTATTTTCTTGTTAATGTAAAGTTTTATTTAAAATTCATATAAGATCTCCCAAACCAGGATTCGCTGAAATAGGTTAGTTATTTTATTTAATTTATTTATGTATCATATTGTAACGACCGGTCTTATTTCAACTCATCCGCTTTATTGCAGATCAAAATCAAACCCAAAAATAGGTGTAACACGTCAGTCAATAAATTTATAAACATTTTCTTATACAGTAATTTCCACATTTTTGTGTGAACTAATACATTTTAGATAAACAAATTGTTGTATGCGCTCATACAATTGCAAGTTGAATGATTCGTTGCGTCACATATTCACATTGACATATTCACTTGTATCAGTAATATATAATGATTAATGCAAGTATTGTGAACGGATCTACGAGCTATAGTCATAATAAATTATGCGATTGTTCAATATTTATTTATTTAATTTTCGTGTTATGGATTGATCTTTTTTGTAGTATGATAATTTTGAGATCATATGGAATTGTTGTATAGTGACCAAAGTATATAAAAAAGAAACAGAAGATAAAAAATTATAGCTATTGTATTTTAACTATAGGCATTATTCTTAGCCCACACCGTAATTGGCGGGTTGGTCTACTATGTTAAACATAAGTCTTGGATAATATAGTTGACTATAATGCCTATAATTTTAATATAGTTGACTATAATTTGAATTTTTGAGATATGTGGAAATCAAGCCAAATGGACTGAATATATGACGAAAACAAACTGTACGGCTCGAAACTCTATCTTTTAGACTACTAAATTTTGTATGCCGTATGAAACTTAGGTTTATGACATCATTCATCTTATTATGATACAGTAGTGCTTGGCAATAATCAGCCGATCAGCCTAATCACGATTTGAATCACATAAAGCTAAGCATTGATGACTTTGCTGATGATTAAAGTATTGTTTTGAAAAGAGACAATGCAGAAGGAGCTGTGCATAACAAACCACTATGCCATGAAAAATAGTTTAACAACCAATGCTTTAACCAATGCTTTACTAGTTTGTAGTTCAATCTAGTCAACTACATAAAGAATAGAGATATTGGAAGAAAGTGAATCTCAGATTAAGAGAAAATTAATAGAGAAAATAAAAACTATAAAGAAAATTAATTAGGACTTTTTTTTATATATTAAACATTCATTAAAAATTTTGGCATAATATGTATAAAAACGAGATGGAAAGAGTTGGATGTCGATATTACTTAATAAGGCAACATAATTAAATGTTAAAGTAATCTCTAGAAGCTAACTTTCTCCATCACAGAGGTACGTTTTGGCCCGGCTTTAAACTCACCCAGGGAGTGAGACGTCCCCACGATTTGTGATCAAATTAATACTAGGACACTCTACTGTTATACATATATTTTTGAGTAATCTTAATTTTGTAAAATATTGTGCATATTTAATTGAGTTATATTCTCCATTTCGGTTGGAGATATTTTGAATTAAAGTAAGAGAGTGCCGTCATCGCGTTAATTTATTTTGGTTGGTGCGGTATTAAAAGTTAGATAGTGAGAATATGGATTTGTTGGGATGTTGAAAAAAAGAAAGTCTCCTAGAGATATGAAATGTTCATTCAATGATGTTTAAAAACAGAGAATGTATCCTGGTTTTAGTCGCTATTTTGTTTAACAACGTTAATTGCATTACACTCAGCGCACTTCAGCTGGTAGATAACGTTAGAGCGAAAAAGAGTAGGAGTTTTGTTTTTGACATAGAGAAATATGGAGAGTAAAAGAAGAGAGGTTGGAGATGGTTAGATGGAGTTCTGGCAATTATTTAAAAAAAAAATGTATAGAGATAACATTAAATCTGTCGAAACGTATGGAAATGGAGTATAAACAATGTCGACGAGGGGAGAAGGGTTAGAACCGGAAGATATTGAAACTAGGTATTTTTTGTTGATTTTGGTGACGATTTGGTAGTAAAAAGTATTGTTTTTAAGATTTTATGAGATCTTTTTGACAAGGGAAAATTTTTTGTGTCAATTAAGAACAAAATGTATTTGACAAATGTTCGATTTGAATTTTGAATTGAAGGGGTGTTCAGATGGAAAGTTAAAGACCGATTGGCGGTCTATGGAGCCAGGTCACGGAAATAGTGTGGTCATGGTTACGCAATAATGCCAATGTCAAAGAAGCATATTTGTTCGTTCATTTCCACTTCGTAAGTGAATTCAATAAAGATGTCGGGGTATGAAGTTGTCATTAACCTTTTTTGAAGAGAAGTATAGAGTTTGAAGAGGAGTAGGTGTTAGTAGATCAGAACATCTTCTAGGACCAAGCATTGGCAAGTAAAGACAAATTTAACGATGGTGCAAAAAATGATAATTTGTTGATATGGAATAACCAATTTAATTGCGTCAGATCGATAACAGAAAACATGGCCATTCGAAGAGAGAAAATTTTTCCAAGAGAAGTTCTAACGGTGAAAAGGAAGATATTGCTGTACAGGAGGGGGATGGATTTGAGGAATGGATTTTATAGATCGGATGCTTAATTTGTATATTTTAGAAAGGCCGTAGATTTTGGTGAGAGCTGGTGGAGACCCGGTATTGGATCATATATAAGGAATGAAATTTAGGAATCGATGTGGTTAGATCTCTTAATAAACGAATGCTTTCACATTCCTCTATATGTTCGACACACATACCAATTGAAATATATAGTTGGAGAAATCGGTCTTTGAATTGTCTGGTAATAATCAATATAGCTATGATTCGATGGAATTACTGACGGAATGACTACTGCAGTGTAGTATAACCTGCAAAATTATTTATTGGATTACTGGTGATTCTTAACAGTTCGTTTATATAGATTAGAAATAGAGTGGGGGATAAAACTAAGCCTTGGGTACACCAGCGTAAATTTATTTATGCTCAAAAGAAAATCTAGTATAGAATCTTGTAACATTGAACTTAAATCATACTAAAAATTGAAAATTAACAAACTTTTTGCTCTGTGTACTTTAACGAATCTTAACCGGAGATCTCTTATAAAACAACTATATATCAATAATTACTGTATAATCTAAATCGAAAAGCCTATAATTTAGTAAGTATATATGACGATACACTTCAAACCAATGCAAAGCAGATAAACGACTGGATGCCTCATTTTGAGCTTTATCTACTTCTATTCTATATGCATTTTTCCAAACACTACATACCCGAAACTATATCAGTTCTTGTTGCTTGGGATATAGCAACGAATTTATATCCAGTATTAAATCTATTTTAAAGGATTCGGCTTCACAATTTAACCGACTAAAACAATCAAACTTTTTACTTTCCGGATCCATATTTTTTATATTTAAAATCTGGAATAAAATAAAAATTTTTTTCTTATAATTGTTTGTTAATATATTTTCTTATAATCACAAAATTAGAAAATCTTTCAAAATATTTATCTATATTTGAAATAATTTTACATAATGTCCCGATCACACAATTTATTGAGATGTTGAAGATTCTTGTTTTAGAGTAGAAATTGAAATAGGCCGGTCGTTACAATCTATATAGATACCAAGATGTATCGGTTTAACGAAAATTTTGAATCAACTTCACGACTGCGGAACGAGCTTGATGAACAAGTTGGCATGCCATGGTTTAATCAAGTCCTTTTGCGATATATAATGCAATAACGTACGTGGTAGTCATGTAGGTATTAATGCAAGAGGGAAATACCATGTCGCCATAATGAAATTTAAGTTGTGTATAGAAAAAGAATAAGCGGTACGGCATGCTTTTTTGTTTTATAAACCGGTGATAGGGGAATTTAATTTAACCGCCGGCTCAAGACTACTGGCAGGTCATATTTATATGCAAAAATAGATGTTAAGACTTCGAGTATAGAATGAGAGGTCTTAAGGAGGGCAAACCAGGCCTTCACACAGTATAGAGTGTGTGGCTTACACAGTTAAAAATAAGCTGAATATGTAAGCAAATTGGTACACATATAGGTCCTACGGAAGTCCCCATCATAAAACAATGTAAAACTTACTTTAAAAATAAATTTAATGCTCTTTGCATTTGCAAGATGTTTTCAAACTTCAAGCGTAGCAAGTTGTTTTCAAACTTCTACAATTAGTATAAAAAATAAATTATGATGGTAGAGTTGTACTGAATTTTGTAGTTTCGAATTAAAATTATTTTTAAAGCAACATTTACTTTGCAATTTAATAACAACTTGCTATACATAGATAACCCATATTGCAAAGCTTGTATAAAAAATTGCAGTAACTTTTCCAACTGTGTACATATGCCTGTTTCATATAATAATATAAATGCAATAAAAGGATTATTTCAAATCAAATAATTCGTATTATTTTTTTATTACAAAAAAACAGTGGCTGCAGATTATTATTCAATAACTAATCAATCAAAAAATAAGTTCAATTACTTTATCCATGAATCACTATCATTCTCCAATACTCACCAATAAATACCAAATCGAATTTCTAATTTCAATCCCAAAACAACGATAAGCAAATTCAAATTATCAAAAATGTAAATTCAACCAAAAAACAAAACGAAAATAACCTAAATCAATTACATTATCCATTTCCATCACTAAACACATGTAATTTTTCATAAAATTTCCCAGACATCAAGGAAAACATAAAACTAAACAAATAAAAAATATATACAAACAAAAATGGTTGAATTTATTGTGAGTAAACAGAAACATCAGAACACGAAAAGAAGAAAACAAAAATAGTGTTACACTTTTTTACTCCTTTCGTCCTTTTTGGTCTTGTCTGTTCTGTTTAGCTCTAAACACAAATAAAATTTAGAATTTAAATTTCGTTTTACGTTTTTTGCAAATATATATTTTGTTTTTGTTGTGGGTGGAAAATTTTATTTATCATACCAATTGTAAACACAGACAAACATATACACGTATCCCTTTTATACAACCATTTTGATTTTTCTTGACACTTTCAAACAAACAGTTTTTTCTCGTTTTACTTTTATGTTTTAATTTTCAGAGGAAAATTGTCGGGAAAAAAATAATATCGATTTGCGCACATTGCATTTGAGCATCGCAGATCTTACTATTTATTCTCTTTGTTTTCGTCAAACTAAGAAGTTTTTTTTATTTGTGATTTTCATTTCGTATTTTGTTGTTTTTGTTATTAAATTCGTTTTAGTGGACAGTACCATGTCAAGAAAATAAATATATTATAAGGATTTCATTTCTTTGTTAAGATTATATATATTTTTTGTTTTCTTTTCTTATAATTTTATTTTTCTTTAAAAGAAAGAGATTTGTATGTTGAGATAATTTTTTTTTATTCTAGATTTGTTTGTTATAAACATACAGTGTGATAGGAAAATGTAAGGATTTTTATATGTAAAATTTTTGTTGTTGTTTTTTTTTTCATTTTTGGTTTATGTTATTGGAATTTAGAATTGGATTTGTGGATTTAAGTTGGAAATAAGACGTGAAATTTAAATATGAATTTATAAATGTAAAAATTAGGTTATCCTGTGATTTCAAGGAGATTTTATTTTATAAAATGAACAATGATAATTTGTTTTTTTTTGTCGTTGTTGGTTTAAATAAAATTCAAGTACGGTGGTGTTTGATATTGAGATACAATGTTATATAATCTCAAATATGATCAGGTACGTCGTAGCTCAAACATTTTCTTACCCGCCTCTTGTTTGGCATAACAAATTTTCTGTGTTACTTCCCGCTACCTTACTCTCTGTTGAGATAGACCACCCCACCATCTCCCCACAGATAAGTGCTTAATTTAAACTGAAGAAAAACCTTTTGTGTTTGCTGACTTTTAAAAACAATATGCAGCCATAACTCCAAAACCCGTCTTAACTCTGTCTATGGAAACCGAATAATTTCCCCAGAAGCTTCGAAGTGCTTTGAAGGAAACACAAAATCGCTAGTGTTGAGATTTTTAAATGTGTCACAATCGTTTTTCGAGTTTCAACAGTTATGCATAATTTTTTTTTTTTAAATAAAAAGTGTTGTGTTATAGGGTTCACAATATGTGTCACAACAACACATAAATACCTTTTACGACGTAGGTCCCACAACAACTTGCGCTCTAAGGTGTTAATGAATGCTTTTTTTAAACGTCTGCGGATTGAAACCACCTGAGGAGACAATGGATTCCAGCACTATTCCATTTGTATGCAGCTCGGAAAAAGAAGTCTTTCTGCGATCTGCCAGTATGACAGTGCGGGATCTCGACCGCTTGACTGGTTGCGCTAGCCGATTGCCGAGTGAAACGATGATGCTGCTGATTTCATCTGAGCACTGTTGATGACGATATTTGTAAAAAACAACGAGGTCAGCAACAGTGCAACGACGTGTTGCAGGGAATCAAATTTTGAGTCTGTATATAATGTAAATATTAAAGCAAGAGCCAATTAGCTTTAACTCACAAAATGCGACTGATTTAATTATTTTGATATCATGTTTACACTATGACAGCGGTGCCCAAACTGCGGCCATCTGGCCGCATGCGGCCAGTTTTATGATATGGTGCGGCCAGTAAAAATATTATAAAAATAGCAAATACCACAATAATAATAAGTTCCGTTTAAAAAAGTACAATATTTTGGTACGTACTAAATTCAAACTTAAATATTCTTAACAAATTCCTATAGAAATAGACTGACATTAATTTGAAAAACGAACTAAGGATTAGTAAAACTACACAAGAATTTATTGTTCGCGACTTAATTTGAATAAAAAATCTTAACATAATTTATACTCTACAATTAATTCAATGAATTTTTTGTGATATTACATCACTCCGATGGAAATAATCCCATCATGAATAAGAAGTCTGAATCTAACAAAATATAGTGTGCAATTTATGAAATTTTTTTGCTATCCACAAACTTATCGATCGATCTAGTTTCGAACCGATAAGAACTTTTTATTACACTTTAAAAAAGTATATCATTCTCATCAGGGATTATTTCCATCGGAGTGATGTAATATCACAAATAATTCATTGAATTAATTGTAGATAATGTGTCGATAGACACAAGTGAAGATGGTCATCTTCTTCTTACCAATACAAGTTTGTTATCCAATTCTAACTTGGTTAGAGTATAACAACAATAGTGATCAACTAGAGAAACAAATTGACTAAACCTGAATCTAATAAACATATGTTTATGAAAGTTTTTTGGTTTCTCATACTTCGCTAGAGTAGTGACCTATTTTAGGTCTATATAGCGAAAAATTTTTTTGGTAGTGTATCTAATCGGCTAGCCCTGATGAGAATGATATCCTTTTTTAAAGTGTAATAAAAAGTTCTTATCGGTTCGAAACTAGATCGATCGACAACTTTGTGGATAGCAAAAAAATTTCATAAATTGCACACCATATTTTGTTAGATTCAGTCTTATTATTCATGATGGGATTATTTCCATCGGAGTGATGTAATATCACAAATAATTCATTGAATTAATTGTAGATAATGTGTCGATAGACACAAGTGAAGATGGTCATCTTCTTCTTACCGATACAAGTTTGTTATCCAATTCTAACTTGGTTAGAGTATAACAACAATAGTGATCAACTAGAGAAACAAATTGACTAAACCTGAATCTAATAAACATATGTTTATGAAAGTTTTTTGGTTTCTTATACTTCGCTAGAGTAGTGACCTATTTTAGGTCTATATAGCGAAAAATTTTTTTGGTAGTGTATCTAGTCGGCTAGCCCTGATGAGAATGATATACTTTTTTAAAGTGTAATAATTTATACTGTTTATTTATTTTTTTTTTCCGTGCGGCCAGTCATTTTTGTTTTTGTAAATTTTTGGCCTTCACTTCCATGATTTCTGGGCACCCCTGCACTATGAGAATATACTTTACTTTATATATTTTACACATCTTTACATAAACAGTTATACTATTATTTTAATTAATGATTTCTATAACATACTACATCTCCCCTTTAAACAATAAATTTCTTATTTAAATCTTTATATATTCTAAATTTTAATTCTTGAAAGTCTATTAGTTATTATTATTTTTGTTATGTTACTTTTATTTAATTGTTTCATTAAAAATATAAAAATAAAATATATAGCTTTTTTTTTTATTTGGTTGAAATTAACCAGGGTTGTTAATATACACGCATAAAACGTTTTATACGTTACACGTATAATACGTGACGTATAAAACGTATAAAACGTATATAACGTATAAAACGTATAACATGTTTTTGTTTTTGAAATTCATTCATAAAAAATTAAAAATAGTTCTTACTTCAGATATTAATTATATTTTTAATTTTTATACTCAGTAAAAATATAATTAGGTATAGTAGAATTTTTTTGCCAGCGAACACAAAATTTGTTTGTTATGCGCATATTGTTTGCACATGCGCATATTGTTTGCACATTCAGTGTCTCGATTAAAATATTAAAAATAACTATCGGGGTCCCATTGAAATGGACAAAAAAACGCATAAAAATTAATAAATCACTATTGAAATTCAATCAATTATATTAGAAAACCAAAAACTAGTAAAAATATCAAGGATTTTGTTGGCAATGTAACAAAATTTTGATAATCAAAAATAATTATAATAAAACTAACGACGCCAATGGAAACAAATATCACAACAAACAAATGGTACGAACTAGAAGTAGAAATTTAATAAATATAATTGTTTTGAAAACAAATTTATCCCAAAATAAATAATACATCTCTGTTTTACTTTTTGTCTCATCTATTTGTCTCTTGCTACGTCCTAGCTGTCAAAAATTCGCTGGCAAAAAAATTCTACTATAGTTATAAATTATTTATATTTTTTATAATTTATAAAAAAAACTATTTGTTTTTGAATTTTCTTTTCAAGTTCTTTCGAATAGGTCCTTTGAAACCTCTATATTAAAATAATAAAAATAAACAATTAATGTTTTATACAAATTCTTAAAAAGCAAACAAAAATGGTAGTCTGTGTACTGACCGGTCTGCCAACCAACCGTAACCGATGAAAACTACTAGAGCGATTTTAAAATTTTTTACTTCAGAAAGTAGCTTTCATCAATGATAAGAACCGCAGGGACGAATCGGAAAATTGTAAAAAAAAATGGTATATTTATTTTGCATAAAAACGTTTAAATGATATTGAGCAGTAAGATTGAATGTAGAGAAATCTTGAAAGTTGGCATTTGAATGTAAAACCAGGAGCTTGATTATTATAAGTGTGTCAAAAGAATGATGAATGAAATAAATTAATTTTGATTCCAAATTTGTTTGACAAACATTTACTTAATGGGAAACATTTTGGATTAGAAACGTTTAGCCCATAATAGCTATTTATGTATTAAGGGCATAAGGTATGTCTTTTCCGCTTGAGAGTGAAATTGTTGCTCGAGGCGTTAGCCGAGAGAAACAATCACTCGAAAGCAAAAAAGATATTTTATGACTGAATTGCATACAAGATTTTTTGTACGAGTAAGATTCTGTACTATTTGTATAAATAACAATGCATATATTTACACAAAATAGTAAAATATTTATGTAGAAAATTATTTTATCCAAGCAGTTTTTCGAAATAACAACTTTAGGCATTGTTATTTCAATTTAAGGCATTACATGCGTACCTTTGGAACAAAATAGCTGCTCAAAGCAGCTTTTGAGTAGATCACCAATGGAACGCCAAAAATTTGAAAATTTTTCAAAAGAAACCACACAATTTTATTAGTATCAAAAATTTTTATTTTGGGCTGATATTTAGATCTGACTGGTCCATTTTATTATTAAAAATACCAAAACAAGTTTATAACTGATTTAAATAAGATCGAATAATAAAAATAAACTGCTTTTCAACTATACAACTTGTTCGAGGTAGAGTAGATCAAAGCAAATTTGAGTAAGTTTGATTTTCAATGGAACGCGCCTATTGTTATTTCAATTTTGGCATTGTTATTTCAATAGAAAAAAAGGCCTGCTTTACGAACACTTTTTGAATCCCAAAAGTGCAGTTTACTCGTAAAAAAATTAATTATTTGGTATCATGAAATATTATTGAATTTATGAAATATGGTTCAATCCAGCTTCAACTACTCTCTATCTAATAAGGCTTTTAAAATATTATGTTGTTGCAGAATAAAAGCCGTTTTTTTCATAGCAATTAGGGAAATTATCAGGGATTTTGTGTGAATCCGGGTTGAACCACATCTAATTAATAGGTACAGTTTGAAAATATCACGTTGTTGCAGCAAATATTGTTTTTATACAAAAGTTGTAATAGTTAAAATATGTATTTACGTCAAACGGAAAAGTATCGTGAGAAGTTTATTGAGTGAATTCAATTTTGTTCATTGATGTAATATAGGTACGGTTGGAAATGTCAAATTGTTGCAGACTAAATTTTTTATATTATATTTTGAAAATGTGGAAAGTTTTCTGAACTAACAGGAATATTGGGTAAGAAACTATCATGACGACGTTATATTTTCTAAAGCAACGGTTCCTATTAGTCCAGAAAACTAAGCTGTATAAATATTAAATATCACGAGTACGATGAATAATACGCCCGCGATAATTTTATATAAATGTATTTTTATCGACTAAGGATTTTACTTTTATACGGTACAAAACGTATATAATTGTGTGTTTTATACTATACGTTTTATACGTTTTATACGTACGTATAATACGTGTTTTATACGTTACCGTATTATACGTTGCAACCCTGAAATTAACTTAGTTTTTCTTTTTAAATATACTTATTAATTTATACAAAACAAATGCTAATACTACGTACACTATATTTATTTACAAATATTGATTCACAAACAGGACAATGCATTACTTATTTCTCATTTCATTCCCTTCTACGAGAGATGAAAAATACAAAAAAAAATAACATATTTAACGTCATCCACTAATTATATTTTTCTTCTTGATTCCAAAAACTTTACTAATTACTTTTTACTCAAAAAGAAAACATTGATCATGAAATTGATTGTGCAAATTAAATAAAACTTAAATAAAAGATTTTATTCATTTTAATTACACGGTCTCAAAATACTTGAATTGGGATGTAGTACGGTTCCATCACTAAATTAAATCCAATAAGATCTCGGGGTACTATGTTTTTCAATAATTTTGGCCCGTTCCCAGAACTTGCAATTAATAGAAAATTCTGTCTATGGTACGGAATTTCGGTTACAAAATTTCGCATAATTATTATTTCTTACCTCAAAACTTTTTAAAACTAGGAAAAGAATTACTTTTAAACTGACTACGTTTTATTGGAACAATAATCTTAGTTTTTCTGTTCATTAACAATTCCGATGGAGTAACTTCGATATCTTTTAAGGGGGTGTTGCAATATTCTAAAAGCGCCACACACAATTCAGATTTATTCTCTTCACATTTTTTTAATTAACTCTTCGCCGTCTGAACGGCTCTTTCCGCAAAACCATTTGAACATTTATGTCAAATTCAGCCCCAAACTCCTTAAAACAATATTACCTGAAAGGCATATTATCTGCTATAATCGTACGAGGAATTCCGTGACAAGAAAACGAAGTTTCCAAACATTTGATTATTTCGCTAGAAGTCTTCGTTTTTAGTGGAATAATTTCCGAAAATTTGGAGTAATAATCATCAACAACTAAATAATTTCGTTTTGCGTACTCCATGATATCCATACCTATTTTTTGAAACCGAAACTCTGGAACCTCATAAGCAATTATGCAAGTTATTGAATGAATATCCTCCAGAAATCGGTGGTTGCGGCAAAGGCTCTCCAACCACTTTCAAGTTTGTTCGGCTTGTTTGACTCGAAATTATTGTAACAGTTGTACCGACTGAAATATTGCCATTTTCAATGATTGATTCACTGGATTGAGCAGTGGTTGATGAGGTCGTTGAAAAATTATCAGCTCTAACAATTTTCGAACCCATGATGCTGTCAGCAATGTTACGTTTATTGTTGAGCGAATGTTGAATGTATTTTTCTGTAAAATTATCAGACTCCCAACCACCATGTTGCTTAATTGTAGTTAAATTCACACCTGAATCTGCCAACAAGGATGCAGACGATCGACAGAAGCAATGATCAGTGTACTCACCCGGTGACGAAAGATTCAAGAAAATGGCAATGGTTTTCGGATAGCCTCCAATCGTGTTAATGACGATCGGCTGTTTGATGCATTTGCCTTTATGAAAACCCAAAAAGAATTTGTCAGTGATAACGCCATTGAGGACGTAGTCCTGAATGCATCTTGGAAATGTCAACCAAATTTACGTCCCAATCACTTCCTTCGTTGATGACAAATTGTCGAATGATTTTGGTTTTCGTTTTCGGTACGGTTATTTTAATGCCATGGTCCATGTATTCAACATCCTTTACTTCAGCACCATAGACACCGACAGTAAGGGCCACCTTAAAATTGTGAGGTTAGGAAAATGAAACAAAAAAATTATCAGCAAATTTTACCTTCGTAGCCAAATAAACATCGTCGGGAACGTCCTTCAGGAATTTGTAGATTTCTTCAATGGTGAACATTCTTGATTTATTCGCAAAATAATTGTCATTTTTACGCTTCAAAAGAGCTCGCAAATTGTTGAATTTTAAGATGTTGTCCTTCACGTTCAACGTGGATTTTAACATTGAGTAAATGCTCCATGTAGTTGACAATTGGAATTGTTTCATCTCGGTATCGAAATAAGCAAGCAACTTATTTTCGTCAATCACTTTAATTTTTTTTTCACCGCACCATTGTTTGAACGCTCGATACGTTTTTTCGTATTTTTCTTTGGATATTACCGGCAATAAACCTTGCAAAGGTCTTTTTGCTGCTCCTTCCAAATCGGAATCCTCCCCTGAGCTCAATTTTTGCAGTTTCTCAATAAAATACACGCGAAATGAAAACACGTTTGTAGTGTGGGAACAATCAAGAACAAATGACGTTTTTTTCTTGCATATAATCAAACTTGCATATTGTCAATGCATTGTTGAACTTCGCGTAGATTTTTTGTAATTTTTTTTTATTTTTTGTCTATTGTGGTACTCAAGTGCAGAAAACGTTGTGTGCAACTCGTTTTGAAATGAATTTTTTTCAGCACACGTCCTAATTTTCAATACTTGCTTCGCTCGTATTGAAACTTAGGACTAGTGCTGAAAAAATGTTCATTTCAAACCTTGTAGCACAAACTACTATTTTATATTCCTATTTCTAAATTTTTGACATATTTCACAGCTTGAAACTAATTTTTCGATAGAATCATTCATTCCTGGCCAAATCATTGATGCTTTTGCTCTACTTCTAGTCTTTTCTATTCCTAAATGGGGATAATGAAGTTTTCGTAGCATCTTATCTCTTAACTTAATTGGTACAATAATACGATCATCCAAAAATATTATTCCCTCATCAATAACTAAATCATTTTTATATTGCCAAAAAATTGAATCTCAGCACTTTTACTATAAATGAGCCTATGATACATTTTACAAGCAAAAACTACGGCAAGGAACTCCTTCCCTATTTGGGCATATCTTTGCTCAGTTTCAGTGAAACTTCCAGACGCAAAAAAAACTGGTCTTCCTTCCTGCATAAAACAAACAACTAAACCATCCTTAGACGCATCTGTCTGTAATGTTATCGATTTTACTGGATCTAAAATTCTTAATGTTGGTGACTGAACTACTAATTTTTTGATATCATCTAGACATTTAGTGTGGTGCTCTAACCATATATATTCTATATTTTTTTTAATAATTCCCTCAACGGGTTTGAAACACTTCCCGAGCAGAAATTAGTTAGGGAAAGCCTGAATACAGTCAGGGCGTGATCAGGGTCAGATAGGGGAAGCACTATTAGGGCAATCTGATGTGGGACTGTTCCGGACCTGAATTAGAATACCCTTTTAGGGCTAAACTTATTTGGATATATCAGGCCCTGATCCGATTTTTCGTATCTGACCCCTAGTTGGGCAATCTGATCAGGGCCTGATACAAAATGCCTTACTAGGGTTTGCCCTATTTAATATTATATGGAAATTTGATCAGTGCCTGATCCATTTCTCCCAATCAGGACCTGATTGGGCAATAGCGTTACACTCATGATCAGGGCCCTATCAAACTAGGGATAACCTGATCAGGGCCGCATTTGAGCCCTAAGAAATTTCTGCTCGGGTGGCTATAGCTGTGGCACGAAATTTCTCACACAATTTACCATTCCTAATAGTTTTTGTAAATCGGTCTTATTCTTTGGTATTCCAATTTCTTCTATTGCTTTCGTTCTATCTAGATCACATTTTGCTCTGTCTTCGGACAGAATAGGACCAAGATATTTAACTTCCGTTACACGATTTTGAAATTTTTCTTTGTTAAATTTGATATTACGTTCCCTAGCCTGTTGTGCCACTTTTTCTTAAATTTTATCATGTTCCTCTTTGGTAGAGGCTGCAATTAGGAGATCATCCATGTAAACAAGAAGCCCATCAATGTCCAACAAATTTAATTCGTTATATTTCTGAAATATCTCAGAGGCTATTTTAATGCCAAAAGGCATTCGCAAGAATCTATAACAGCCATATGGTGTCCCAAACGTGCATAATTTAAAGGAATCTTTATCTAGACCTATCTGCCAATAACCATCTTTCAGATCGAAAACAGAGAAAAAATTTTTATTAGCCAATTCTGCCACCATATCTTCAAAACTCGGAATCATATAAGTTTCTGCTTTGATTGAATTGTTCAATGCCTTTGGATCTAAACAGAGTCTCAATTTTCCATTTTTCTTTTCTACTATTACTAAGTTAGATACCTATTCACTAGCTTCATTTACTTTTTCAATTATGCCCATTTTCATTAATCTGTCCAATTCCAGTTTTAACGACTTTTCAATGCTGTGAGGTATTTGGCTCGCAGGACTTATTATTGGTACATTGTTTTGTTTCATCTACGCCCTTCAAAAAGATCGCTGTTCTCTGTAATAAATATATCCTTATCTTTCAACGTTAAACTTTGAACCTGCTTCACCAAATCTAATTGGATACAACCCGCTAACCCAAGAATTGGATTCGACTCAGAATTTACAATGACAAATTTTTGAACAGAAATTATATTATCAACATTATACAGACTACTTCAGCGATTCCTAACGTGTTTAATTTTGTCCCTCCATATGCTTCTATATTGCTTTTCTTTCAAATGAAACATTTTTAAGTTTATTCATAAAACAAAGAGGAAGCACATTAACATCAGCCCCCCGCATCCAATTTAAAACGTATAAATTGGTCTTGAACTCGGATTTTCTCATACCACGCCCTTTAATTATTACACATATTATTATTATTACAAATTGCATCAATATAAAATCTATTTTCATTTGCAAAATGTATTTTTCGTACCTTGTTCCCTTTCGAGCATACGACTGCAAAATGATTCTTTTCACCACAATTAGAACAGTCACAACTAAAACCAGGACAATTACGCGAGGGATGAATTCTATTACAAAATCGGCAATTAGTATTGAATGACCTTGAATTATTTCTGTAGTTTCCATTACCATTATTATTAAACCTAGAATCAAAATGTTTATTTAAATTTGTACTTCTATAATTATTAGGTTTATTGTAAGTATTTAAATTATCATTTGAATTGTTAGTAGGATTATGATTATTTTGATTTGAATTAGAATAAAGTTTTTGTTGATTTCTCCCCTGTACACTTGATGTTGCTTGATGAACTATACATCCACATCAACCGTTACCGTTGACTCAGATTTTATTTATTCTCGTATCCACATTACTTTCGCTAGCAGGAATATAATATCTCAAGGCACGCAGTCCCTCCGATTGCTTTCTGTTGGTATTTTTGGCAACAGGTCCAGTCTCCATTTCAAAACCCATATTCTTCAAGGGGTAAGAAAAACTACTATAGCACTTTACTCATGCAAAAGTGCTATTAGAGGAAGATGGGTCTACAGCTCAATAGTTCAATCAATTTTGTTATATGGGGTCGCCGTTTGCTGGCCAGCCCTAAATAAAGTTTTCAATCAGAAACTCTTGATAAAAGTTTATAGATTGCAATTATTGTGCATTAGTGAAGCTCTAAGGAGTACACCCACCGCAGCACAACAAATTTTGTATCATATTACTCCTATATTGATATATTAGCCAAACAGATAGTTGCCAGCACGGCAGTTAGACTAAAGTCTATCGGGATGTGGAGCTGCCACCATATAGAGTGTTCCTCAATGCTGGTAAGTATAGTAACATTCTTTCGTCCAAAGTCTACTTCATTCTGAAACCATCCTCGGAAGTTTGCTTCATAACTTCCCTTCTTTTTAGAAAGGTGTGGGAAGAATTAGACAAACAAACAGGTGTTATCAACTTCTACACGGATGGGTAAAAAATTACGGAAGATTATCTGAGAAGAAGTAAATTCTACTTTACTCCTTCTGAATTGCTGATTATATATAAAGTTTTTATAAAACCCTATATGGAATATAAATACCATATATATGGGCGAGGGCAGCAAAAACTAATTTGACCGCATTAGATATAATTCAACGCCGGGCATGCAAGTACAGCCCATGCATTAAAAATTGTAAATATATGAGGAATCCGATATCGTGCAGGAACATAGAAACAGTATTTAAATGTCAATATATAGTCTATATATGAACGCAAAACACCATTATCTCTTTTTTATACCATGTAAAGATGAGAAGTAAAGGGTAAAATGAAGGTTAGAATATATCTAGTTAAATCACATCTTCAAATTTTAAGTATTGCTACCTGGGCGTTTTGCCATTACATAATTTCTTATTATTGTGCTTTTTCTAATTTGAAAGCCAAATGAGCTTTTTCTATTTGAAAGCCAGGACTAAACCATCGTTGAATTACTCATCAAGTAAATTTTTGCTATCCGCAAGTTTTCAGCAATAATCCTGGACATATAACTTACTTACATTCCGAAGCTACTAAACTGAAGACAACCGCTTCATCTATAGACTTGTTGCTTCATCTACGAACTTTAGTTCAACAGATTGTTTTGTGTGCTTGACCACTGAAAAAAATAGCCAATACAATCCAAAAAAATGATTCGTTGTATTAATAAACTGCTATTCATTGAATCAAAAAACAATTTATGAATATTACGAAAACATTCCTAATATTAACAAATTGTTTATTGAACCAAAGACTTTGTTTTTGTTTATTGAACCAACGAAAGGAATTCAATAATCACTGTTATTTGGTGTAGAGTTTGATTGGTGTAGAGCAAGATGTTTTTAATTTCAATTACGTCAAAAATCCCAGGGCAGATCGTCGGAAACTTTATGGAGCAGTTATAAAAATTCATAAAATTTAGCACAAATCAGCACAAACACGAAATCAGGAGTTGAATTGGTTAAAGCTATGTGTAAAGGAATTGTTAGATATATTTTTGGTTTAGATTTTGGTAAAGAGCACAAGCTAAATTTGTTTTTGTTTAAGACATTTTCTTCAACTTGTGACCGTATATGGCGACACTGCAATCCGCCATGTAGGATGATCATCATTGTTCTTGATCTTTGTGAAATCGGGTCTGACCGTGTTCCATACAAGGTTGTACGTCTACTAATAGTCCATTACTGGCAGCCATGTAATGCAAGAATGAGCGAGTACTAGCAGCCATGGCTGGGCCATTATTATAACTTTGTTGGATGACAACTTCGGACAATAAATGGCAGTTATTCAAGGGCAACCCAGCAATGGTCCACACAAGGTTGTATAGCTAGCTCAATAACGGACCAATAATGATGACCAGTATTGCAGCAGGGCCGAGTACTGGGCCAATAAAAAAATATATAATGTTATCATGTGTAAATTTAAATAAATTAAAAACAAAACAATTAAAATAAAATCAAAATGTCTAATGAAAAAAAAATTTAAAACCTATACCAAACCAGCCTTATAGTTCATAGTTTTTCAGCCAAGAAGTCATAACTAAATTATCGACGAAATTTTTTAAAGTTTATATATCTAAAATAGATACTCTGTAGTGAATTTTAACCTAGTCAAATAGATCGGCCAATTCATGGTTGCAGTACTGGCCCAATACCAATAGCCACAATTTATGTTAACCTTTAGCGTGCCATTACTTAGCCATTTAAAGTAAAATGTAGTGGTAATATTCTATAATAAATATCAGCCGTATATCAGCCGATTCATTATGCCAATCATGGCCCAATTACAATATATCAGTACTTTTTATTATTCATGTGCCAGTGTTTAGCCATTCAAATGTAACAATAAACTGGCTCTTTTCTGTAAACCATAGATCGGTGGATGATTAGTTCTAGTACTGGGCCATTAACAATAGCCAAGTAGAGTAGTGTTAACCATTAATGGGTCATTGCTTGGCTGTATTTCAGACTCTGGCAAACCCCGCTTGGGGTAATAGACAAACAAACTTCAAAATCACTTTCAAATAAATTTATCATCTAAGCATTCACAAAATCTTTCGCAATCCGGTTAGATGCGGAACCCAAGTTTGATTGCCGCTGCATTTTCCCGAGGGATACAAAATTTGGTCTGATTTTTATTACTATTTCCACACTTTGTTTACTTTCCTAAAAAGTAAACACGAACAGGGTTGGACCCAATCTGCTATTTGAGAGTCATAAGTCGGATTGATTAATTCTTTGTGAAGAATTCTTTGAAGTAGTTTTCGGTAGTTTGAGATTAACTAGACTCGACTCAAACGTGTTAGACGAGCGAGACATAGCAGCAATAAAATAACGATAATTTATTGATGTAATTGCAGAGCAAGAGAACGATGAAATTGTGTTTAGATGCAGAGTTAAAAAAAAATTGAATATGTAATGAAAATTGCTACACATATAGGTCCTACGGATGTTTTCATTACAAACCAATACAAAGCTTGCTATATAAAGTTAAACTAATGCTCTTTGCATCAATATTTAGCAGAGTACTTGGAGTAAAATAAAAAAGCTTGTTGTTTAAAAATGTATGTTATTTGCATTAAATAAATTATGCGCAACATTTTTTTTAGTATGACATTTTAATGCAAATTACATCATAATTTCGAGATATGTACTTTGATTATTACAAACCTGCCTAAATTAATCAAATTAAAATAAAAAAATTACAACGGAAAAAATTAAAACATACATACCACCTTAATCACTATTATTATAGACTTTCAGCTTGACTCTGGTGCTGGTGTTGATGTCATATATATGGATTTTTCAAAGGCCTTTGATAAAGTTAACTATAATATTCTCCTTCAAAAATTACGTAATTTCGGTCTGAATATAAAGTTTATCAGGTGGGTTGAATCTTATCTAAAACAAAGATCTCAATTTGTATGCATTAATGACTATGAATCATTTTCTTTCTGTCCTCATTCGGGTGTACCACAAGGTTCAATCTTGGGACCTTTATTGTTTATTTTGTTTATTAATGATATTTGCTTACGTTTGGATTGCAAAGCACTACTTTTTGCTGATGATTTGAAAATATTTAAATCAATCAAATCCATAGCTGACTGTATAGTGCTTCAAAATAATCTTATTAAAATATATGAGTGGTGCAAAAGTAACGATCTATATCTCAACATTAATAAATGTTTTACCTTTAAGCTTAAGCCCAGATCTTTTCAATTACAATTCATTTATAATATTAACAATGTAACTCTATGTGAAAAACAAAGTATTCGTGATTTAGGCATTATTATGGATAACAAATTAAAATTTAATATACATATTCAAGACATTGTTAACAAAGCTTTCAAAATGCTTGGTTTTGTTATGCGAGTGTGTTCAAATTTTCGTTCGTCTAAAACACTTATTACAATCTTTAATTCTATAGTTCGTTCTTCATTAGAATATATTTCGCCAGTCTGGAATCCAAAATATCAAACTCATATTGATAATATTGAGAGGGTTCAAAAGAAGTTTACTAGATTTCTGAACTTTAAATTAAGCTTCCCATATCAACCATATAAAGATAGACTAAAACGATATAATCTATTATCATTGGAACAGAGACGTACAATTGCTGATCAAACAACCCTTTATAAAATTCTTAACCATAGTATAGAATCAGATTTGGCTAGTCTAATTCGTTTGAATACCACACCTTGTTATAATACTAGGTATTCGTACACTCTGTATTATAATACTTTTCTAACTAATCTAAGAGTTCATTCACCGTTAATTAGATTACAGTACAGCCACAACGTTAAATTTAATCAAATTAATTTGTTTTGCTCCAACTTAGTCCAGTTTAAAAGAAGTCTTTTACAAATTGTTAAATTAAATTAAATTAACATTATTTTCTTATATATTTTAAATTCTAATATTATTTATTTTATCTTGTGTTAAATATTCTTCTTTTATTACATTAAAATTATCTTTTTATAAACTAAATTAAAACTTTTTATTGTAATTTTTTATATTATTTTTAAATATTGTCTTCAATTTGTATTACTTTTAAATTTAAACTTTTTATTGTAATTTTTTATATAATTTTTTAAATATTGTCTTTAATTTGTATTACTTATATAACTAGCATGTTATTGGAAACATTTCCGTTTGCTAGTATTTAAATTGAAATAAATAAATAAATAAATAAGCGATAACTAAAACATATACATGAAACGATTTTAACTATATATTTCTAAAATGGATAATACTCTAGTGAATTTTAAAATTTCATTAATGTATTAAATTGTAGCAAGGTGCATTAAAACTTCTAGCTGTTCTATAGAAATAAATTATGATGCAAGAGAATGTTTTAAATTATATAGAAATGCATTGATATTAGGTTTAATGCGACATTTATTTTACAATTCAATAATAACCTGCAACGCATAGCTCCTATTGCAAGATTTGCTTTAAATATTGCAGTTACTTTTTCAACTGTGATGTATGATGAAAATGAATTTGACTTAAATGGCATATCGTTTTCCGGTATCAGTATCACAAGTAGGTTTTGCCAGACATTGACATACGGCCAAGCACTGGTCCATTAATGGTTAACAGTACTTGGCTATTGTTACTGGGCCAATACTAGAACCAATCATCGGCCGATCTATGGTTTACAGAAAATAGCCAGTATATTGTTACCTTTGAATGGCCAAGCACTGGCCCATGAATGGTAAATATTACTTGGCTATTGTTATTGGGCCAGTACTGTAGCCATGAATTTGCCGATCTATGTCATTTTTTTAAATTTCACTAGAGTATTATCCCTTTTAGAAATACATAGTTTGAAAAATTTCACATATAGTTTAGTTATCGCCTTGTCGGTTGAAAGACTATGGTAATAAAGAAAATGGTTGGTATATGTTTTAATTTATTTTCATTTCTATTTTATTTTAATTATTTTGTAAATAATTTTTTTAAATTTATGTATAAAAAATATTATTTTATATTTTTTTTAATGGCGGAGTACTGGCGGAGTCAGGGCGGTGTTTGCCTTTACGCAGCCATTCTTGCAACTGAACCAGTTGTATGGGGAGTTTTAAATTTTTTCCGTCATTTTTATTTTATTTTAAATTAGTATTTAATTTATTTAAATTTACATATGATAATAATGTATATTTTTTTTAACGGCTCAGTCATGGCTGCCAGTATTTGGCCCAAGAATGGCAACCATTTACTGTCCGAAGTTATCATCCAGTAAAATTATGTTAATGGCCCAGTCGTGCTTGCCAGTACTCGCCCATTGCTGCATTACTGGCTGCCAGGAATGGACCATTACTGGACCAGTTGTACAACCTTGTATGGGATAGACCAAGATATTAGACAGTAGAAATTATTTAGTGAATTATTTCAGGAGAGTTAGTCTTAATATCGTTCCGATCTTTATGTGACGATGTGCGACGATTATGTAACTAAAAGTAACTAATTTTGAGGGTAACCAATCAAAACATGGCCAAGCATGGTAAAAGGAGAGATCCATCGAACCCTATGAACAAATTCAATTTTTTTTATTAAACTAGATTTTATCAAAGCTATGGATTTGGTTTTTTTCAACTGAAGACCTAAAATGTTCACTAATTAGCTGATATGTCGTTTAGTACGGTCCAAAAATGCATAAAAATTCTTTTCGTTTTGCAAGACCAAACCTGTAAACGTGTGAACCAAAAGAATTGGCTTAAGTAAACTGATTTTTAAAAATTGATAAGCTTGATGTTCATAATTTATTTTACTTCGATTAATTAACGAAAAAAACGGTTTGGTTAATTATATTTTTATTACCTTTAGATTTGTGAATAGTTTTCAATAAACTTGAATATCATTAAGTTGAGTTAAAAAACTCATGCAACAACAACCGAAACAGTATAAATTGGATAAGGACCCGAGACTTAACAAGCTATAAATTATAGGTGATATTGGTAAGACATTATGTTGATTGAGTCGATAAGGTATATAGATTAATAACTTAGAGTTTTTAATCGTTCTTGGTAAATTTAATTGATTTTTTTATATGAATTTAGTTTTATTATTTTTTATTAATTTTTAATGACTCAATTGGCAATATGCAAGTTTTCATAAATTTCATTTTAATGAAATATTAGATACCATTATCACTGGTATAATCTGGTATAATCAATTGGTTGCTGTTGTATCAATTGAAAACGTTTAACGATTAACTAGCACCACTTTCATCGATGTCGTTCACAAATCACAGGTAATTGTTGTGGTGTATCGCCAATTAAAAAATAACCTGGTGTCAACACTTCGTAGCTTGAATCATCATTGTCTGCTCTATCGATTGGACTTAAATTCAATATTGATTTTATTTAACATAAATACCTTGAAAGCTCTCCGAATATTAAAATTGTGTTTGAAATAGACGTCAAAATCAGCAATTTCCCTCCCATAATACACCATAATTAGGAGCACCAGGTTGAATAAAATGCCATTCAACGCCACTATCGTTGAAATAACTTTATATTTCGTGATTTGATTGCAAACTTTTTGCTTGCGTATAACTTCAATCAGTTTGGGATTTGCACCTACAAAGTATGAAGCTGAAACCTCTTCTGCCAACAAATCATTTCAAAGTTGCCAGGGAAGCTTCGGTAGCTAGGTCGCTGACTAGCTCTATGTAGATTGCCTTTGTTTCCATGCATATAAAAACTGCAATGTAAGCCTTCAATAATTTTGCACCTCGTCTTTTGCTCACCAATGTTCGTGAAGGGTCTTGCGGTGGATAGTTGGACAGCGGGAAGATTGCACATAAATTGATTTTTAGGACGAACATTAAACTTAGAAAATTTTACACAATTCTTGCACATTTTCCGCACAAGACTTCTACCACCAATTATCCAAAAAATTTTGCTTCGTTAGACGGATGGTGGGTGAAGATTTATTTTGTGTATTTCTTGAATGATTCGCTAAGCAAATGTTTCCTCGGCATAATTTTCGGGTTTGTTTGTCATAGTTCCCATCGTAATTTTTTAATCGACGTCCAACATGCAATATTGCAAAATTGACATTAATGTTTTATCTTCGAAAATGTGAAAATTTTACAAGCAGCCTCTGTACTTATTTATTTTCGTCTTCGATCTCGATTGTCGCAATATTCAATTTGATCTTCTCTGCTTCTCATCTCATAAATATCACTAGGAAAGGGTTCAATCTCTCAGTTTGATTTCGGCACAGACAACCAGATATAACCATTCCACCACAAGTCACTTCCCACTAGCCTCGCAAGCCCGATCGCTCTTGCAGCTGGATCTGATGGATTATTCTGTTAATTTCGCATTTGTCACAGTTTTTAATGGAGCAACACTGGTTTTCGCTATCCTCATTCGTACATTCACCTCACTACGCATTTATGCTTTCTTTCTATTTAAGCTTTCTTACTACCATCGCAAACTTCCTGGTACTCGGCCAATATTTTCCAAATATCTTGGAATTCTTATCTTCTCAAAAAAGTCAAACTCTTTTCACAAAGCAAAGTGAAATATTGTCTTGCGAGTACTGGTGGTAGCTTCTCATCCCAATACTTCGATTCGCAAAGTTTTGAAATAACTTCTTCACCAGCACAATGGATGGACTTCTCCAATCTAGCGAATCGAAAATTCTTGAATATTCAGAAATCAGCTAACGTTTGGTTGGCATTCTTGATTGAAATTTTGCAATTTTAAACGAGAAGGAATCATCTATTTGATCCCGCCGAATTCTTTTTCGATTTCGATTTCCTTTTTTTCAGTTTCGATTTTTCAGTTCTTCAAATCACTGCCATCTTTAATTGTCTGCGAGCACCAGACAATATATCATCAACATAAAAATCATTTAGCTAGACTTTCTTTAATCTCAATTCCTCGTTTTCATCAGTCACAAATTGTTGTACCGTTTTAACAGCCAAGTATACAGAACTCGCTAACCTAAATGTAACCAAATGTAAATAAAATTCGTTGATACGTTTGATGATCTTTGACCACTTTTGTCTGTCGGTACACCATCTCGATGTCACCTGTGGTGTCACCCTTTGCATACGAAACCTGACCAGAACTTTACTTACGAAACCTGACCAGAATTGATCACAAATTTGGTTGAAGTGATGAGCCTACATATATCCTTGTTGTAGGGCTTCCGGTTTGAACACAGCATAATGTGGCAAATAATAGCTTTGAGTTTCAGATACGTTCAGTTCGTTAATTTTCATTTCAACTAGGTGCTCGAATTTCAGGTAATCATTATTCACTTAATTGTAGGCGCTTCGAAATTTTTCGTTTCGTTGCAGCTTCTTTTTCAAATTATTGAATCATTGTAACGCCATTTGGTGTGAATTGCCGAGGACTGGCGCATCGTCACGGAATGGAATCCGAACAATTGATCTCTCATACTTATCTCTGGTTGTAGTTTGAGAATACATCTTTCACATCTTATAGTTCTTCAATCGATAATGGACTACATCACAGCTATACTTCTTCAAGCTCCCAAAATGTTCTTAAACCCTCTCCCAAGTTAAAGAAATGCATCAGGTACTGAATCGCATCTCACCACCAGTAAATATTCAGATAAAAATAGAATCATGAGCTGTTAAGCCATTATAATTCAACACATTCATCTTCAACACATCAAAAGAAAATTAGGAGCTATAATGATGAGATCAATTGGTCAGCGGAAACATTGAATTTCGAAACCGCAATATTTTCGCTTGGATGACTTTCGCCATGCATAATTTCAATAAAACATTTTTTAAAACTTATGGCTACAAGAGCTCAATTGGGATGATCGTCTTTCTGAAGAAATTGTAAAAACTTACAAAAAATTGTAAAAAGAAATGTCATTATTAAAGAAATTAAAAATAAATAGAAACATCCCTCAAAGCGACAAAATGGAGATTCAAGGGTTCTGTGATGCCAGCGAAAAGACGTTCCTAGAAGTCGTTGGAATCATGTAAGATCTAACGACAATCCAGTGGACCCAGCTTCGCTTTGAATTCTACCATAAAAAATCTTAGTTTCAATCAAAACAATGATGGAACGGACCTGATTCCATTGGAATAGGATGGGTGACCATTAGAAGATCAGAAAATTGTGAACAATCAGTGTATGAAGCACAAAGTGTCAGCAAAAACATTGCTATTGGAAAACCAGTCAATGGCGATAATTTTACAGATGAACTACTAGCAAAGATTTTTACGTACAATAAATTAGTAAGAGTAGTTAGAGTAGCTTATGTTGACATCCTAAAATTGTGCAAAAATCCCATAACCGTTGCAAATTGATTATCTCCTCGATCCACATAGCTAAGCTCCATCCCGTTCCCTCTTTAACTTTTCATTTTTCCAGGCAAAAGTTTTAGATTATCGGTTAACATGTTTCAAGGCTAACGAAAAAACGAGCAATAGATGGGCAGTCTACCTTCTGTCCGAGTGGTACCGATAAGACTATTCAGCTGCTGTGGAGTTGACAAAACTAGGGCAATAAATTTAGCATAAAAAAGGAAGGGCTGACAAATTAAGCTATTTTCCTGCTACGTTCCTGCTGAGATTTAAGCGATGTTTTTTTTTTTTTTTATTAATTAGTTAGACATGTTTAGCACACTAAATATGAAATGTTCATTATTTAGACTCTTTGAATATCCGTAGTAACTTTATTGGTGCCATAAGGACTAAACGAGATATATTAACTAATCAGCTCAAAAACTTTTAACGACGTTATATAACAGTATCTCACTTTTCACAGAAAAGAATGGCACTCGATTCCACTATTTTCGCCTCACTTTGAAAATTTATCGGAGACCGCGGTCAAGTCAGTTAAGGGCCACATTACGAAATCTACATCAAACTGCCATTTAACATTTAAAGAAATGTCGACGCTTGTATGTCATATTTCATCTATACTATAAACTCAAGAACGCTATATAAAACAATAGACGAAGATAATAAGTAATTAAAGTAATTAAAGAATTAACAATATTCTGATTTGTTGAACTTCCTACTCAATTCCAAGAAATAGATAAGAACAAATATGATGGAAGGGTAACACGTTGTCAATTTATCCAAAGCCCAAAGAACAACCCAATCATTTTGGAAAAAAATTCAAGTTGACATCCAGACTCATCCGGCTCGAAGGACCAATGATTACATCCAGACTCATCCGGCTCGATGGACCAATGTTTTTTGTTTGGGGAGGTGTTCAACTTATGAACAATACTATCGTTAATCCCAAATTATGACTTGAATTGGATGAAGCTGTTTTTTATTGGAAGTTTCTTCAATTGGTAATCCAAATCACAACTTGGGATTAAGGATAGGATTGTTCACAAGCTGAACACCTCCGCAATAAAATATCATGTGGATTAACAAACGGATTGATTTTAAAGGGCTCCATTATCAAAAGTGTTTTAAAAACAACCAGCGGTTTTCCATCCTAGATAACTCTGGTGTCATTACATCACGTGATAGGATGTTGAAAATAGCTACACCTAGTGATATAATAGGATAACGGGACGTAATTGAAAAAGCAATTGTCAAAGTTTTGATCGTAATAATAGATAAAGAGATAAATTTCGGACCTCAAATTTCTTTCTTCTTAATCACAGGCAATTGCTAGACCATGCGCCGTTTATGCAGGCTCTGTCATTCTGTATTGCAGAGAATGTAATTCTATATGATGATAACCTAAAACAATGATATTGTCAGTCATCATCATAGCCAACAGGTTAAAATACGAGCCTTGTGAGACAAAAATGCAGTGTTCGATTGCCGACGGTGGTCACTTTTCCTGGATAAATTTTAGAATATGTATTTTAAGACCGCCTCGAAAGCTACTTATTCGAATGTGTAGTCAAAGAAAACTGTCAACATGGTACCTAGGATATTCAAAGCTATTGAATTAATCGGTTTCAACACGTTTCAATATTCATCATAACAAAAAAGATGATGGAATACGAAAGAAAGTAATAAAAATAATAAAATATAATAATTAAAATAAAACAATATTTTTTTTTATTTTTAATTGTAAAATCCGAAATTGAAAAATTGTACGAAAATACCTGTCGATGAAATATTGAATATCGAAACGTGTAGTAAAGATTATTTTAAATAAAATTGATTTATTAAAAATATTTTGAGTGAATTTGGATTTTACAATTAAAAATTAAAAAAAAAATATTATGTTTCACTCAAGTCGCTCCGGAGAAAGTTTTATTTTAAAATAAAACAAATCCAAATATTTTGGCGACGAGTAAAACTTTAATCAATTACATTGTTTAAAATCATCATCAGCAAAATTAGAATTAGAATTTACAAATGAATTGATGATTACCTTACCACTAATTGGTTTTGGTTTGATTTTATTTAAAACATTACTTCTGATTTTTTAATTGTAGCACTCTTGTTTTTGACGTATATAGAATGTTCAACAGCGAAATTTGTAATAAAAAATATATGTTAGCAATTATTAAATTAAATTTATTTAAAACCTTCTATTATACAAAGATTGTGAAGATATTGATTTTTGTCCTATTTGAAATTGCTTCTGGGATTTGGAACAAATTTTTAAAGAAACAATCTGCACCAAAATATTCATTGGTCCTTCAAGCCGGATATTCAAAAACAAAATACGGTGAGTTTCGGATTCCCAGCCAAATTTTTGTGATTTGTGGGCTATTCAACAATATGATTACGAGACTACCACACGAGCACTTAAACATACTACGTAGTGATCAAGATTCGAAGAAACAAAAACAAGCGCAGCACAGTTTGATGAAGATATAACTTTAGAAATTGTGGAAACTAACCATCACTTGCTTGAAGATGAATTGAAAGAGTATCACTGCGTAGAAAATGTTATCGGAGCCTCAGGTGAATATAAAATAATTCAAAGTTTAGTCGGAGATTTATATTTCAAAATAAAAAAGGTGTTAGTGCAATCAAAAAAAGAACTTAGTGTTGAAGTGTCGGATCAGTTACAAAATGTTTTGCTGCTTGGATTAATGCCGAATCAGCAGTTTTTTTACATCAAGTTTCGTGTCTTAAGCAAAGAGAAGCTAGGCTTCCGCAGATTAACATACCATACTTTTACGGTAAATAATCAATCGATAGCAATGTAAAAATATCAAGAGTCCATAAATTTCAATACCTCAAAGTAGAGATGTTAAAATACCGTATTTTAATTTTTTTGTATAATACAGCGTATTATACATTGTATTATACAAAATAAAATACCGTATATGCTGTACAAAAGTGTAATAGCCGAGAACAACAAATCAACAAATTAAGTTGCTTTTCAGCAACTATAGATTGTTGATATTTGTGTTCTGTTGATGTTAGAAGTTAGAACAATCTTGGTACAAAAAAAATTTAAAAGTGATTTAGAAACACACAACACTAGCAAGGAGTAAAACTAATACATTTCCTCGGCGTCGTTTATATCTTACAGATGTAGTTTGCAGATACATTTTTACAGCATGAATTCTTTTAATAATCCACGAGAAATTTTAGTATTTAGGCTATTGGCTTCTTCGCGCGGTATCATAATAAAAACTATTTGTATAATAAAATACCTCGTATTTTACAACGTTTTGGACAATACGGTATTTTACGTTTAATACCGCGTTTTATACAATGGTTTTAAACACTTTTACATCACTACCTCAAAGGTCTGTTGAAAGATGAAGCAGCCGCGCTGGTTAGTTATATCAAAGTAACAAATAAAAATTATATCAAACCATGGGGAAAAAAGCGTGATATGACATAAAAAATCTTGTTATTTCGTCTCTGATATAGAACACTTTGTGGATCAACCAGCGATTACAAAGGTTTCAGCTAAAGCATTTCATCAAATGACTGACAATGATTTTGGCAAATGGACGAATTATAAATTCAAACAACTCGCTTGTTAGTTGTTGCTCTTAAAAACTCTGTTTGAGTAGATTTGATCTGCGGGATTCCTGATAGTGAAAGCACCGAGAAAATAAAAACGTCCAATCCAACCATGTTACTCTAAAATCTAAATTATCAAGAAGTTGTCGATCTTGGTACTTAACATTAAAGAAATTTTTCAAGCAAGAATAAATTCCTGATGTTCACAAGTCAAGAAGAAGTAGAATGTGAAAGGCACTCCAAAAGTAATCTACACCGTATAGCAGATAGCCGTTATATTGTGGCAATTTCATTTAAAAAGGAATATAGCTAAGATTTCTGAGTTTGGAAAAAAAATTGCAAACAAATGCCACAATCAAAGAAGGATATTTAAAATTCATTGATCAACATCTAAGATTGGTATATTTGATCCCAATTGAAATATGCAGAAACCCTAATCACTGCGTAATCAAACATTCGAGGGTAACAACCAAATTAAAAGTGGTGATTACGACAGACATCTCTCTGTTAATGAAACAACATTAGTGGGCGACCATTCAACCAAGTCTATGGTCAATTTAGTGGAAGTTCAGAAGCTACCAAATTGCATTGACTGGTGACGTTGAAAAAATGTATAATCACGTTATGATTGCGGAAAGAGATAACCAATTTCAGCGGATCTTGATGGGAGGGACGAACCATCGAATGAGAATAAGAACTTCAAATTTAATACTGTTACTTTTAAGCTAGCGAGCTCATCATTTCTGGCAATCAGAACCTTGCAACAGAAAGCCTACGATAATATGCAAGACAATATGTTGAGTATTGCAGACTGGTGGTTTTAATTTGATGGCAAAAGAAGAAACATATCAAATTTCAATATTTCAGAATTCATTGGAAACAATGATTATGGGTCTTCAATGGCATTTCATATCGAAGATGTTTTTTCATTCGAATTATAACGTTAATTGATAGCGAAAAGTCAACAAAACGGCCAATTATATAAAAAGCTCTAGAGTTTTTGACTCACTTGGATGGCTATCTGCATTAATTATATCTAAATGAAAATAATATTTCAGAGTCTATGGCTAAGGAAGTTGAGTCGGAACGATGAATTGCCGGACTACATCTCGATTGTTTACAAAAAAATCCGAGATGAATTAAATTTGATTGAAAAAATAAAAATTTCTTGTTACATTCCGTAAGTTGACAAAATTGAAATACACGGCTTTTCGGATGCAAGTGTGAAGGCAAATAAGTGGAGTAGTGTACTTTGTATTGCAGAGCAACTAATGAAAATTGTGTTATTAAAGTTAATTTAATGTGTTCAAAGACCAAAGTCGCTCCAATTAAGCAAATCTCACTCCCGAGATTCGAATTATGTAGAGCACATCTATTATTAAAATTGCCCATGAATGTAAAGAAAACCATCCAACTTCCTATTGAGCTCTATATTTTTGGAAAGACTTGACAATTATTTTAATGCTATCAAGTCACCCAAGAAGATGGAAAACATTCATAAACTGAAGAGTATGAAATCAATCGTCTCATCCAAAGCATTTCTTCGTACAACAAACTAATGAGAGTGGTTACCTGCATGTTGAGATTTAAAAATAAATGCAAGTAAACCTAAAAATCCACGAAAACTTTAAAGTAATTTAAGATCCAATTTAACATCCATCCTATAAATAGGCGCTGGGAAAAAATATTTTGCGTCATCCAGATGATCATGTCCTACCTAGTTAAAGTTATCACATAGAAGACCTCGTCTTTCACCTTAAAGCGAATAATAATTAAATTATAAATTATCACTAAATTATAAATTATCACTTTGTAAATTATCACTGAAAGAAAGTTTTAACGACGGAATCGTTAACGGGCCGGAAAACGTTTAAGATCATCATCAGCAAAATTAAAATTTAGAATTTTTCTCCTATTTGAAATTCCTTATGTGATTTGGAACAAATTTTCAAGGAAAAAATCTCCACCAAAAGATTCCTATACATATGAACTATATATGCTCACCGAATATGAGCGATTAATCCGTCGGGGATGCTGTAGATACAATTATAGATATATATGTAGAAACAATTTTTCAGTGTCAGCTTTTTTGAAAAATTTTCAACTATCCTAACTAATCGCTTTTCAAAAAATATAACGTTAATTTTGAATAACAAATCAATTTATAATATTTCAATTGTTGAATTAATTATATCGCATTTGGATTATTTTTTATATTCAATAATTATAGCAATGGATTAGTGTAAATACATTTGCCTGTGTGACCATTTTGTAATTAATTTAATAAGAGGTAATATTTTATCCAATCGATTATTTCTTGAATTATTATAGTTTATTATGTATATACATTGCTGTGAGTATTTTATATACATGTATGATAGAATAGCGGTTGGTGTCAGTCTAAAAATAGCGGTCAATCATTAACTTTGATTTCCAAATAAAAATCGATTGATTTAATAAGCATTCCCACATATTTCCTCATTAAAACAAGTAGGTCTATATTTTTTAAACTTGAAACACAATCTTCTGTGAGAATAACCAAAAATTCCGATTCTCAAATATATACATTTCCCAAAAACTGTAAATTAAATCACTTTAATATGATTACTGATTAACAAAACAAACATCAATAATAATTCTACACACAATCAAACAAAAGTTTCAATCGCATAATAAAACCTCCATAAAGAGATTTTCCTTTTCAACAACACCTTTGTCTATATGTATTTACACATTATGTACACACTAACCAGCTTCCAAAAAGCCAAAAACTTGCTTAAAACATTTCTTCTCTTATTTTTATAATACTTCCAACACTCAGTATACGAATCGGAATGAAAACAAAATAAAGAAAACAAAAACAAAACATAATAATTGTGTAAAAGAGAAGCCACCTAAAAAATTGCAACAACACTATTTCTAAATGGTATAATAATATTTTAATAAACTTTGATATATCTGAGAAGAAAAACAAAACTAATGAAAAACCACGCCTCCATATTTCTATTCCAAACATTTTTCCAAATCCCACAAATTACACTACCATACGAGACACACAGGGAACTTTAAATTCATATTTTTATTTTCTCTCTCTCTCTTTTCATCATCCTTCTTCCTACACAGCTTATGAATTACTACATTTTCTTTTTGTTTTTGTTTTTTCATTCCACCAAAAAACACAACAAAACCAAAGAACAAAAGTTAAACAAAATAAAATTGATAGCATACCACGCCCCATCCAATCACTAAATCAAATAAAATAAATGATTACGATTTGAAATTGAACAAAAAGTAAAAAAACCAAAACAAAAGAAAATGAACAAAAAAAAGAACCGATATCAAACCGAATTCAACCGAATCGATTTCAATAGAAAGAAATACTCTTTAGTTGGTCGAAGACCGTTGTCGTGTTTGCGTGTTAAAATTTAGAAATTTTGTTTAAATTTAATCAGGAAAAAAATTTTATTGTGTAGATTATTCTTAACAGAAGAAACAACAAAAGAAAAGATAATAATAAAAACAATAAAATTGATCGCGTCGCGCGTTTTATACTTTAAAAGATTTTTGATTATTTTTTGATAATAAATTATCGTCGATTATTTTTTTTTATTGGTTCAAAAGATTTGAGTTTATTTAATGTTTTTGTTCATTATTGTGTTAGAATTCCAATATTGATTATACTGATGTGATCGTGAAAATTTATAGTAGTGTGATGATTTCAGTGATTATGAATTGAAAAATTGTGTGAAAATAATAAGATTTAGAAAAAAAATATATAGTTAGATAAAAAAAATGATTTTAGTGAGGAACCAGGATTAATAACAAATAAATAGGAAGATAAAGGTTGATATAATAATTTAGCTTTTTATATGTCAATAGTAGTTGTAACATTGAATCTAAAAATCATGCAAGTGTAACCATCACAACAAAAATAAATAAAAGTGTAGTGTTACACTTTTTTTATTTACACTTTTTTTTTCGTTTGAAGACATTTAAATTAAAATGTCAACTTTCTTATCTATATTATATAATCTATAACTCATATCATCAAACCGATTAAGAAAAGTGTCAACCAGTGTTGTATGCAACACTGGTTAGTTAAATATGGAAAAAGTCAATGAACTTTAAACCTGTACTGCCAGTTATTGAAATTAATTAAAAATTCAATAAACTTTCGTTTAATCGAAATATTTATTCCATCCTTTCAGCGAAATTAAAGGTGGAATTCGAATGTTTAGAATTTTTTTGAGTGGATTGATTAATCGATCCAGAATCAATAGATAAACTGATCTCGAATATTGGAACATCTCAGTGAAAATAATTGTATAGGTTGGTTTCCCTAATAATGATTCATCCCTAATTGTGATATAATATAATTTTGACAGTGGATTGTTTTTTTATGTTTTTGTCTGTTTTTTCCGTCGCTTTTTGACTTTTTACTGTAATGAAATAATGGCTTAGAATTTTTTAAAGAAATCCGGGAAGAAGCAAAAAATAATATAAATTTTCTACGATATATTTCAGTGCACTAATGCAACAATTCACTCCCATTTTCAACATTGTTCAAAATTCATGCAACACAAATGAGTTTCGACCAAGTTTTACCACGTTGCACAAAATAATTCCTTATTTGTATTAATTTTAAAACACACCGCCGCTAAAATTATAAGAAATGAAAATAAACGATCATGTCCATTGTTGATACTATTTCCGTTTAATTTATTGACATTTCGTTTTCTTTTATGAATTATTTGTTATTATTATGTAATTTTTGTATAATAGACATAATTATTTTTCTTAACAAAAGAATTATATTAATTCTTAACTAATATTAACCGGATGTAAAATTGAAATCTGCAAAAGAGTAAAAGTTCATTTCAACATTCCGTATGATGGTTGACCCTCGTCAATCAATTGTTTTATTTTTATACCAGAATGCAAATTTTTGTTTTTTGTGCCTATAATTGGTAACATTCCTATTTAAAGGTCAGTGTTAATTTATTACAGTTGTAGATCGATAATTTGGTACGATTGGATTCCAACTTCTGTCGAATATTATAGAAACATTTTATGAAATCTCATATTAACAAAAATTAGAAAAGTTACTAGAAAATGTACACAATTATGCGAATATCCTTATTTCAATTGCTGTACTGCATTAAAGAGGCAAATGAAAGCTGAAATCTTTGTTACAGGCGAAAGGATGAGTAAAGTCGTAAATTGTCACCTTATGAAATTTTTTAGATCAAAATCGGAGAATGTTTTGAAAAGTATATATACGTAAATTTTTGTATATGGTTGGCGATTTCTCAGAGAAAAACTCCATTTCTCCTTTACCTATTTCGGATGGATCGAACCTTCCTCATCAGTTCCGTGTTCGAATCCATCAACAACTTCGTTATCGATATAAACAAAATACAAACTCTATTATTTAGGGAGCAAGTAATAATATTAGGTAATTTGGGAGGAAGGTATATTCTAACGAATTCAAAAGTATCACAATCGGCAAGGATTAGTATTTGGTGTTATGGACAAATAACGGTACATCGTTTAAATAACGAAAAGTCCCACATGGATCAGTAATTTTATTCTTTCATTGGAACTAAATGTGTATAGAAAATAAGAAAATTTTAATCATTTGCAACTGAGCCATAACCTCACAAAAACTCGTTTTTGTCTATAATATGGTTTTGAAAAATGAAGTTGAGTTATTATATCAATTCTGTGTACGACAGTGTGTTTGACTAGGAACTCTGAAATTTACCACTTGAGTAAGAAATGAGATTTTTTTCCGGAATTTTTAACAATCGTAGTGATGGTGCGTGTATTCCAACCCAAACAATTCTAAATTACTGAATTAACGACGGTTCGTTAGTCGTATAATTTGTTAGCAGTAATCTGTATCAATATTTTGGAGATTTGAGCCATATGCGCGTGATTATACTTTAGTCGCAAGTGAATGATATTAGTGTGTGCTCAAAAAATAGTTTTTGTAAAAATCACTCTTTTCACCTGCCAAAAAAATTTCGTAAAGAATACCATCAATACTTTGTCTCTCCGTATTTGCATATGTTTCTATTTGGCATAAGTACTCATTTTTTCTATACGATTAAAGTACTGGCGTTTAGATAAAGCAGCTATGGCAGATCAATTTTAAACAAATCCTTTCGTGATCATTTGAACTAACTTTTATTAAAAGTTGGCAAATCATGGAGTGTTTCCCTAAAACCTACTCTAGTGCCCGGATTGTTAAATCAGTGGTACATGACGTAGGGGCAGCGTTGAAAGAATTTTCCAAAAATTTAACTTTGTTAGTTTAGCATGTTTACAATTATTAATTCAGTAAATTATTTGTGATATCACATCACCCCGATGGAAAATCTCCCATCATGAATAATATAAGAACTGAATCTAAAAAATTATGGTACAAATTATGAAATTTTTTGCAATCCATACAATTTTAGAGCGATCTAGTTTCGAACCAATGAGAAAATTTTAAACTTTAACGACACTAGTGAAGACTAGTCATGGGAGATGACTAGTGCTTGATGGGAGATTTTCCATCGGGGTGATGTTATATCACAAATAATTTACTGAATTAATTGTTGATCATGTGTCAATAGACACGAGTGAAGACTAGTCATCTTCTTCTCACCGATACAAGTTTGTTATTCAATACTAGAATGTCTAGAGTATAACAAAACAGTGATCACCAGAGAAATTAATTGACTAAACCTGAATCTATTAAATTTATGTTTATGTAAATTTTTTGTTTTTACACTTCGCTAGAGTTGTAACCTAATTTTTGGTTTATATTCATTAGCGTTGACATTTTTTTGTAGAGTTTATCTAGTCGGCTAGCCCTGATGAGAATGATAAACTTTTTTAAAGTTTAAAATTTTCTCATTGGTTCGAAACTAGATCGCTCTAAAATTGTATGGATTGCAAAAAATTTCATAATTTGCACCATAATATTTTAGATTCGGTTCTTATATGTTTACAATTATGTAAATAAAATTCTAATATGTATAGGTATGGAGATGATCTTATTCAATAAAGACGACGTCTCCGCTTTCTTCTAGTTATCGGCAGACTTTGTTCTTTTTTCGTGTTTCCTTTACAAGAGTCTGCCATGAGCCATTCTCCACTATTCCTTTCCTTTTTATCAATTGAAGTCTTAGGACCGTATTTTTGATAGAGTTTCATCATATTTTAGGAACATGAACCAATTGACTCCTATTAGTCCGCCCATATGATCCTTTAGGTACTGTGTAACTTGTTATTTTTTGCCATCTCTTCATTTGGTACTACTTTGAAAAATACAACAAATACTACTGCTAAAAATGTTACATATGGCGCCCATTTTTTATTTTTTGTTTAGTTCCGAATCAATTTAAAAATTACAGCTTCACAGCCAACAACATTCTAGCCTCAATGAATTAAGAAATTTAAAGAATTAATTCCATATTGGATGAATAGGGGAACTATTTTATGAGTAGCCAATTTTTCAGTGAATTTTGAAATGAAAAGAAAATCATACTGAACGAATTCATCGTATAATTTACAACCGATGGATGTCGCTTACTTGCTGGAAAAAAGAGTTATCAGAGTTGATAAAGTGAAATCAATATGCCGTAACTTCTATTACTTTTTAAATATTTTGCTCAATAATATAAAAGCGTTTTATTTTTCATGTAATGCTCCATTTTTACTAATCCTAAACTGTCACTTGTTATAAGTTTTTTTTTGCAGTTTCATACATTTAACCGCACAAATGACGACATATTCAAATAATTTCGTGAATTTCAGGATATCCTTTTTCAAAAATAAACATTTTTTCTCATCAAATTATTCGATTTTGTACAATAAACTAAGAGTCTCTAAGGAGATCCCCATTTCTGCATATAATTTTTTAAGACGATCCTGTTGAAACTTTCAAATTCTTAAGATCAAGATAGCGATCCGCAATTGGGACATTTACCTTAACCATTTATTAATTGTTTTCTCTTAGTGCTTTTGGATGCATTGATAGTACGAGGAGTGAGTACAGCTATAGTAGTACTATTTTTTTGTCCACAATAATGTCTTAGATAAAAATCAAATTCAGAAAGAAATTTTCGTTTGGATTTCAGTATTAAGTTTCAGTTTGAGTTTCAGTATTAAGTTCAACTAGCTCTTTTCCAAATCGAATTGATCTTAATGCTCTCGTCAAACAGACCCTTGATAAACTCCATGTTCGATAAGGCAAACAATGGAATTGGTTAATTTTTTCATTCGACATAGCGTTTTCTGAAAAACACTTGGCAAGGAAAATCACTGCGAAGAAACTAAAAAGCTGCTCAAAAGGACTGCAGATTGTAGAGAGCTCCAGGCTAGAACAACAATGGAAAGGGTTTAACAATTTGCAAAAACAAATATTACACAGTTTGATTATTGCCTTTTAGTCGAACAATTTTTATTGCGATTTAATTAATTTTTTCTTTTAAATCCATACTACACATATTTTCAAAACCATCAAAAATCAATTGCTAACTTCACTGAGCAAATAGCAAATGGAAGTGAAATATTTCTTTTGGCAGTATAGAATCTCCTGTTTATTGTGTAGAACAGACATACTCATTTTGGGAGTGCATTACTAATTCAGGACACTTTGTAGCAGGATTGCATTGAGTCGCTCTTTATTTTCTGAGAGCATTGAATGTGTCAATAGCTGGAAAGACATCATAATTTCAGATATATTCAAGTCCTTGTGGTACAACTACCCCAGACATTATCAAGTTTTCTTTGATTTTTGGAACTGCAAAACCGAAATCAGAGTATTCTGACAATGATTCACAATACCTGACACGATCACCATTTTTATTAAATCCATGCCTGAGTTCAGAAATACATACTCCTCACACATATAATCTCTATCAAGTCATATACTAGGCACGATTTCACAATAAGGTCTACGTCATAACTTCCACAATAAAGTCACAGATGACTATTTTGTAAGCATTGATAATCCCACATAAAATGCGCGTAAATGTTCAAGAAATTTGTTCTAGAAACAATAAATAATAGGTAATACTCCTTTACTTGCCAGTTACCACTAAGTTTGGTTTACATTTCAAATTTTTGGTTAATTATCCACTGGCTGCAAATAAATTAAATTCTTTATTCGGTATTTTGATTTCGTTTCAAAGCATGGACTGGGCATTTCTGATTTTAGATTGTTTTCCAAATTGAAAATTAATATACGCTATCTTCATTTTTAAGCTCAACAGATGATATTAACTGAAAATATTCGATGTAACAATTCTTTAGACAATTTAATCATTTCAGATTTCGACGATATTTCAAAAAAATTATCATCTTGTTTAGATTATTGTACTCTTGATTTGAATTATTTAGGTACTTTACCAGCGAAATTTAAAATTCATGCGCAATTTAAAATTTTGTAGTATTTTTCGAGACATTGAATTATCTAACGCATTTAACGTTTCTATTACAAATGAATGAGTCCTCTCACTTTTTATTAAATCTATATCATATCGACGTAATGTCTCTGAAGCTAATTTTACTGGATGTAAACAAGAAATTAATGCTCAAACTATTTTTAACAGATGATCTTCATTTTAAAGTGGATGTGTAGCTTTAATCTCACACGGACTTTGTTTAATCGGAATTACTGTTTTCTCAAATCTATCCAACATATATCTAACAAGCTATTCCACCTTGTCGTGCAGTCTAATGATAAGTTTAATTCTTTACCACATTCTAATTTAACATTTTGTTGAAGAATTGAGGTGCGCACTGAGGCTTTCCTAAACATTGACGATATATTGTTTTATTGCATCCTGAGTTTGAGTTTTAGCTCGAGAAATTTAAGGTCACATAAATTTGTATCATATTAATTTATGTTCGGATCTATAATTTTGGCATATTAGTTAAATATAAGATTCATTATGCTTGAAGGACTTTTAAGAAGAAAATAATATTTTGCTGTAGAAATAGATTCACAAATAAACGTACTTTTCGAAATAACGTTGATGGCAATTCTATATTTCCATCTACTGCTAGTTGGGCAAGGATTTCTTCCAATGATGTTTTCATATTTTATATTACATATTTTAAAATGTTATTTTTATTCCCCAAAATAGCTTTATCAGATGCGTTCAGCGATGACGTACTGGATGCGTCAAATTTATTGTTCAAGGAATTTATTGTTCTGGCCTTATTAGTAGAATCAATAGTTAAATAAATCTCCAAGTTCGTATATAGAAATTAAAATAAAAAATATAAAAAAAATATTTTCACGAAAAATTAATTACAAAATAAGTTTTTGATGGTCTTAAATCTTAAATAGCTGAAATCAGTTTTCTCTTAAATTCTTAATAGTTACCTAACACAAATTATTTGCAACTGATCCTATTACCGAACCACCGTATATTTTAACTAACGATCCACATGTCCGAGAAAGGAAAGTGTTTCTTTGCTTGCCAAACTCAGTTTCCAAATTAAAATACTTTGTTACTGCATTACATTGGTGTCCGAATTTTCACATTTCTTCAGGTACGTTCTTCCAAACATAACGTTTCTCACAATTAGTGTATATTTAAGTGTAGAAATCTAAAGGAACTAGAAACCCCCTTACCGTGCTCTCAGTTGAAGAAATTAAAATTAAACTGAACTATATACTTCTGCATAATCGGTGAATCAAATGAAATCAAACATATAGACCCACATAAGAGGAGCTTGGAAATTTCAACGGACATAACACATATAGGCCAATTTCTTCTTTTTCAACGTTTTGCAAATTTGATTACATTGTTGTTGATGTTGAAAACTCTCTTCACATAATTAATTCTTAAGGAAGAACTATGGTCTTAAGATTCTATGCATAAATATTACGGGATCATTTTAAGAGGATGATCCAAAAATTCTCAATATCAACAAACAGAAGAAATATTACATTTTACTCAACATGAGAAACAACACCCTATATTTAATATTTTTAATGTTATTATAAATTACGATAAGTTCCTCTCGTTCTATGTTAAATTTACTTTTCGTTGGTCTTTGTACAAAAACAGGAAACATTTGTCTGTACATATGAATGAGAACGATAGCGCATTAATTCAAATACGGTACTGTATATGTATATGCGGTAATAATAATAAAGAAAAATATTATTAAACATTAACAAGACGTGAATATATGATTTCTCACTATATTTCTTGTTATATGAAAAAAAATTGGTAGCCATATGAAAATGTTTTCAGCAATCCGTATAGTTAATAAGCAGTGAATGGATTTCGGTCCTAACAAAACGAGTATTAAGGCAGAAAGCCAAATAAAACAGAAACAGAATTTCATACAAATTTGATAGCAGCAGAATTGTTTGCTGTCAAATTTGTATGAAATTCTGTTTCTGTTGTATGTGACTCCATGGCTTTACGGTCATCTTACTTTTAAATTATTATAGTTGCCTATCAAAAGTTGAAGAATCTGATTGCTATTTGGTTTGATTTCAGTATGTTCTTTTTTTCTTGACTATAATAACTTGTAATACGAGAATACGACCATTTCCTACTTTTTATAAGTTGGGAAATGAGCTATTACGGTTTTTCTTTCACTTCAAAATTTAAGCTAACTAGACGAAAATTATTTCGTGTTAAAATTTCAAAAGAAATACCAAATTTATGTTTTTATTGACTGATTTTCTCTATTGGTTTCATATCCGCCTTGTGCTATAAAATGCTTTTAACGCTACATGCCTCATCTATCTAAGCCCTCCGGCCCTCCGCATAAATTGTAGAGTTTTCACTTCGTTATGTAATAAACGATTCTCTGTGCGGGCGTTCTTTTTCAGCAGAATATATAAAAATGGTTATATGCTTTGACCATCAAATATACAAACTGCGAATACATATTGTTAAAATCAATTTTCTATGGCTTCAATTTTATATTATTTATTGTTTTGTGATCTATTAGATTCATTCTGTTCAAATAATTTAATTCTGTTTATTTAAAAAAATAACAAGACGATATTGTGGTTAGTGTTACAAAAAATAACAAATACAATAATAGTAGTTTGTTTTACAAACAAAAATACAGGTTGTCATTTTTTTATGTTGAATTGAAAAGAAATTAGTTAGCTAAGAAATTCGTTTATATATTAATAAAAGTTGAAATATATATAATACGACTATGTGGTTGCATTAGTTTGACACATTAGTTATCTTTCGACGCCTTTTGAATTTTGATGGTCCGTTGGTCATTGGCTTGGTGATGACACATTAAATTACCAGCGCATTTCAAAAATATATTTGTTGTTAACTGTTGCTCACAGCCTTGCTATAGCATGCACCCAATAGTTAGAAATCATTTCTGAAATCACGCCTCTGCTGTGAGCCAAACAAAGTTTCTCTATATATTCATTGTGATGTCCCTGATGGCATTAGTTTAGTGCATACATATAATACAATTGCATACAATTTTGTTTTTTTTTTCACAAATGTCTTTAATTGGCTTCGAATTTATATTTTCTTAATCGTTTGGTGTTAAATGTGCTTATTTATCTGAGCTTTGACTTGAGGTGTCATTTGTTCGAACATAGCTTTCTCTTTCCACGTCATTGTGTTCGCGTAACTCTAAAGTAATTTTAAAACTGAATGTGCAAAATTAGTTAGTTTAGTTTATTACAGATAATGTTGTTCCCGATCCCGCGTTACCTGCATTAGTTTGGTGAAATTGGACTAAATTATTCCTAGAAGAGAAATTATTTGTTCTTTTAACCTGAAAACGAAATCACATGCTTCACACTCCTATATGAACTTTAAACCTTTGTTGGACAACAATTTTTTTCGAAACAGATTTACTCTAGTTGTCTGAAAACCAAAAATGGCTGTATATTGTTTAATGGTTTTAGAATTAAACAGTTTAAGGCTGTTCGAGATTATTCTATATAAAATGTTCTTAACAAAAAACTTATTAAATTTTACAATTTTATATGAAATATATAAATTTTTTATAAATTTACATAAAACATATTTTAAAATGAAAAAAAAATTTATTTGAAAAAAAACACAGATTTATTTGAGTTATAATTTTTTTTTGATTTTGCGAAAAATTTGTATATTTTTTCTTAACTTTTTAAGTTTTGTATAAAAATATAAATGAGACCAACAATTAGATTAGACTTTTATTTATTCTGAGAAATTGACATTTTTTCTTTCTCATACACTAGATAACGGTTAAAGCAACACGTCTGTTGATAATTTTGTTGACTTTCCCTAATTTGCCAAAAACAGATGTTTTTAAATTCAACTTCTAACACCACGTTCCCAACAGGTTATTTACCACAATTACTAAATCACGATAGTTTTAAACTATATAAGTTGCGTATTTAAAATGAAATTAAAACTTCGACTGTCCAAATTTTTGTATCCAAAAAAATTTATCTCACTTAAATACCGGATTCATTCTTCAAAACATATGGACACAAATCTTTATTCAATTCTAATTCTAAAACAATTCATTACATGCACCTGCCGAGATCAATGTCATGACGGACTATTAAATTTTGGATAGTGAGTGACTGAAATATATTTGTAAATTTTTAGTAAGAAAATTGTTGTAAACTATACAATTTTATTTGAATTGTGAATCCTCGAGCTGGTATACAACCATTATTTTGAGAAATTAAATAGTATTTCAGAAATCGAACTAGGAACTGGCTTTGTTTTACAAATTTCAAAAAATAATTCTTGACTTTTTCAAATTATTTTAATTGCTTCTTCATTTTTTCATTTTTTATTCCACATTTTATCTCGATTTCAACTTTGTATTGATATTTTTGCATCTTTCTCACTCACCAATGATTTCAATCATCAAAATATACATACGTAGCGAGCCGTTCTCCTAGATCAAATATGAAGATAGAAACAACAATCAAAATTAATTTCATGGCAACCTTAAAAACCAGATCAATTTAAAAAAAAAACAAATACACAGAATTTGAGATCCTGATGTCCTAATTATAATTAAAACAATTATGCATATGAATTACAAAAATGAAAAGAAAACGCGTCGCAAAATTAAATATTAATTTCTTATTGCCGTTTGCGTCATAAAATTGTGAACAATTTCGGTTTGATCTAATAATCATATATAATAGTCGATTATTTTTCATAATCATTATTACGAATGCCATTTGAGGTCCCGAGTGCGCATAGCGCACGAGGGAAGTTTTTAACCTCAAATGGCATGAGTGGTAATGTTGAAAAATAATCGACTAATAATTTGGTGACGAGTTGTATTTAGCAGACAATTTAACGAACAGAAATTGTAACATCATTTCATACAACATAATCATACATAATAAAATATTATTTCATCTTAGTAGGCGCATAAATGTTATAAATTTGTAATTTATTTTTGACAAATAAACATAAACATGCAATCATTTATGAATGAAAACGGACATTTTTACTATTTGCAAATTGCATTTTCACATAATTTTGTATGTGCATTTTTGTTTTAAATTAATATATTAAGTAGGCCGAAAATATTCGAAAATATTCGCTGTTCCTTCCCACCAGAGAAAAATAATCGATACAATTCGTTTTGATTTGTTAAAAATAGTAAAGGAAGCGTTTTTATTGGACCTTTTCGAAACTTTATTTAGTGAGTTGAATTGTCAAAATTATTTACTAATTTGAGTTGATTAGGAGAAGTTAAAATTGCCTCAAAATCATATCAAAAACATAACCTTAAAAAACTAAATTTAATTAGTCGTTAACAAAATGTCTGCCAAACAATGGAATATATTTGCGTCCCAAACTATTTGATATAAAGTTGGCCCTGATATTTAAATCTATGTTTGCGTCAGTAATTCTATATGTATAGTTTTCCTAGTTAAAGAATCAAGAGATAACTTTTAGAAATCTTTCAAGTGTAAGATTAATTTTCTTTAGCCAGAATCCTTAAACAGAACCTCACAAATTTTGAAATAATAGAAAAACTTAATTCATTTCAAAAATAATTTTTGTTGTATGCGTAAAAAACCTCTAGCTTAGGATTCGGATATTCTTGAAAATAGATGCTGCGTTTTTCAAAAAGTTTATAGCGAAGTATAAAACTTGAATTGAGATTCATTCTGAACAACGAAAACTGACAATTTGCTTTGCAGAAGTTAAAACTCACCAATTTGTTTTTAAAACAAACGAGTGGTGGGCCGTCCCCGCGTTAATGGCCATAATGTTAAAAGCTAAAAGCTTAAGATTACTTATTTATTTATTCATATTCTGGAGTAAATATAGTAATACTATATTGCTGCGCAGTACCCAGATTAGATTTCCTCTCAAAATTTTCCTTTTGAGATAAATGAACTGATTGTTTCGAAACGTGAGTAAAGAGAAATAAAATTTAATTTAATTTCGGTCTGCGACAATTTTACACTCGTCTGTAACAAGTTTATACGAAAATGTTACAATTCTTATCTCGAATTGTTTTTCTTAATTCATATATAATCTAACTAAATGCCAGGTTGAATTGCATTGTTTAACACTTTGTCAACCGCAAGATCCGATATTGAAAATTCTTGAACCGTCAGCTAATTTATTTGCATAAGTGCTGAAATCTTGACAATGTGATAGTTAGCTTCTAAAAGTCTAAAGCTATAAGATTTTTACTTTAAAGTGAGATAAAATTATTGTACAATGACATTATTTCCACTAAGTTATAACGGGTGCGTCTAATTTAATTAAAGCAGTCTGCTAATCTAATTTCGCTGCTTACAGTTTATTTTCGTCTGGTAATTAAAAATTTTAAATACTACTTTGATAGTTGATGTTTTCAATTTATTGAAATCCTAACTGAAGTACTATTTAATCTACGTTCGACCCATTAATAAAAAAGGTTCTGAGGACTCACCAGTTTGAAATTTTAAAACTCGATCGAACGTACATAACTTAAATTGAAACTAAACAAAAAGTACATTTTTTTCTGGCTGAAATCATGATAATCGTTTCTAAGTGGTTTCATTTCACACTAGTGCGTAACAAATTTCTTGAGTGATTCTAGAAAAAAATTATAATACATTTAAAGGAAAATATAATATCTAAAATACTTATTCTGTATTTATTAATTTCTACATTCTGCCAACGCCGATACATTTTCAAAACAAACATTTCCTGTACATCACACATCGCATCATGCACCGCTATGTCCGTTAAAATCTTTGTGTATTTTTTTTCGAACCACTACATTTCTCCCCCTCTTCCGAAAAAGCAAATTGAATATTTGATTGAGGAATTAATTATTTTTGTTTTTAATTAGCAGATTTCAATATATGATTCAAAAAGTTGATAATGCGTCCAATTACCTTCTTTTTGCAGATTTGCAAGTTAGCATCTATACCAAACTTTAAAAAGGTATAATGGGCCTAACAGTCTCCCTACCTAGAACTAAATGACCGACCTAGTGCTCATATGTGACAGTTCAAAAAATGAATTATTTATATTGAGCAATTTCACGAAGATTCAACAACGTTTTGACTTGACCCCTTTTAATTTTGATTATTTTTTGTTTATAGATAGTCTTTGATAAATAAAAAATACAAGTTCTCTAAGAATTTTTTTTTTCGACCAGGTTTCTTCACAGGGTGCCCCTCAATTTTTGTTATTTTGTGATGTGAGTGCATTTTGACGAGCGATTGTAGCAAAACTACTGAATCGATTTTCATAAATAATATGTCGTTGAATAGGTATTAGAACAAAGTACATTGTTAATTTTTTGAAATAATTTTTAACGGTGTAACATAAGAAAAAAATGGTGTAATTGAAAAAAAGATGGCATAGCCTTTTTTTTTTTTTTTTTAACTAAATTGAAGCTTATTTTATATCTAACAACTTGTGAAAGTTAAGGACTAGCGTCATTTTTTGTTTTAGAGATAAAATTCGTTGTGCATATGACTATCGGGAATCAGTTTTTTTTGTTCTGAAGGAAAATTATAAAAATGGCGATTTTTAGATTCAGATTTTTTTTTATGTTAAATATCAAATATTTTATTATTAAATGAACTTTTTGAAAAGCAATTTCAGTCAAGTTCAGCAAAATTTTGCGACATTTTGACTCGACCCTTTTTAATTTGGTCTATTTTGGTCTATATTTAAAAAAATTCTACTTGAAGCCGTATTTTTCATTTATCAAAGGCTATCTATAAACTAAAAATAAACCAAATTAAAAAGGGTCGAGTCAAAATGTCGCAAAATTTTGCTGAACTTGACTGAAATTGCTTTTTAAAAAGTTCATTTAATAATAAAATATTTGATATTTAACATAAAAAAAAATCTGAATCTAAAAATCGCCATTTTTATAATTTTCCTTCAGAACAAAAAAAACTGATTCCCGAAAGTCATATGCACAACGAATTTTATCTCTAAAACAAAAAATGACGCTAGTCCCAAACTTTCACATGTTGTTAGATATAAAATAAGCTTCAATTTAGTTTAAAAAAAAAAAAAAAAAAAAGGCTATGCCATCTTTTTTTCAATTACACCATTTTTTTCTTATGTTACACCGTTAAAAATTATTTCAAAAAATTAATAGTGTACATTTTTAAAAACTTTGTTCTAATACCTATTCAACGACATATCATTTATGAAAATCGGTTGAGTAGTTTTTCTACAATCGCTCGTCAAAATGCACTCACATCACAAAATAACAAAAATTGAGGGGCACCATGTGAAGACCCCTGGTCGAAAAAAAAAATTCTAAGAGAACTTGTATTTTTGATTTATAAACAAAAAATAATCAAAATTAAAAGGGGTCAAGTCAAAACGTCGTTGAATCTTCGTGAAATTGCTCATTACTAACCAGAAATAACTGGAATAACCACTTTAAAAAAATCAACTTATTTTTAATGGTGAGCAAATATTTTAAATTCCAATCCTCTCTCTGAATCCTTCACTTATACTTTTCATATGTTATAAATAAAACAATTTTCTTATTATCTCGATTATTAATTAGAAAACTGACAGCTTCTTCGTTTTTTGTTGTCGTTATTTTTGTTGTAGTCTTTTCAAAATACAAAACAATCAATTTATTTTTTCAATTCTTATAATAACCAAAAAAAAACTAACTGATATCCATTGCAGGTTAGAACCTCTCTTGTTTATTATTATGATTATTATTATTGTTATTATTACCAATATTGTTGTTGATGATCTCCACTTGTTGTTATTCAAACTCAATGATGGTGGGTTGTTATGTCAACATTTTTTTATTGGTATTAAACTTTATATGTCTTATTAATTATTCAAAATTGTATTGATAAATTGACGCACAGTAGTACAATAGATAACCGTTCCAATACGTCTCGTTACGCTAACATTCTACCAACCAACCCTTGTACATATTTTAAACAATAACAAAACCACAAAATAACTATTTATTTTATTTTGTTTTCTTAAATCAATCAAAATTCTTCTTAAGTGTTAAAACAGATAAAAAAATAAAAATTGAAAACTAAAGTAAGAAACAGCACGACGTAGGTCAAAAAAGCTTTTTTTATTGATTGAATTTTTTTTTAAATTTTTCAAAAATTAATTAATAATTCTTAAGTAGTTTAGTTTTTTTTTTTTGGTAAACATAAAGATGAATTATTTCTTATATATTAGTTAAATAGAAGTTAGTTAATTTTTCTTTCGGGTTGTTAATTAGTTTATGATTAATTGTTAGTTGCGAGAATTAAACTAAAAAAAAAACTAAAACATAATCTAAAGTGATTTTAGATGAAGATATTTTCTTAATTGAAATTCAATTAAAAGTTTACTTGTTTGATTTTTGTTTTTAACGTATAATTATAGTCATTTTTACAACATTTGATTTATAGGTTTTACTTTTTATTTTTTTATTATTAGAGGGAGTTTGGATACTTCAAAGTGTGGTTTAAAAACCAGAAGGCAATTATATACGCAATCAATTAATATATAAAGATAGAAATCGTGATTTGTTTTTTCTTCAAATCAATTAACAAATGAATTTTTCAATCCATCAAAAAAAAATTTATTCGTTCCTTATCTATAACCAGATAACAACTCGTGATCAAAATCATAATCGTAACTTCATTTAATTCAATTGACCAATTCAAATAAATAATAATAAATAAAAAAATTTGAAAACATTAAGTAAATATTTGAAATATAATTATTTTTAATTCTTATCATCATAATTTTTTGACAATTTTAAGTCTGTTATCATGTTATCGTTTATTATCTAATATATAACCACCAAAAAAAATTCAACTTAACTTTAAATTGTTATCTTTAATATTGAGTTATATTGTTCTTATCAATTCGGACACCTAATGTAGCTTATCGTAATAATTTATATACATTTTGATATATAATCGATGAACTTACAACAAAAAATTGGTTGAAAAAGAACCGAGGATGTTCAGGACGGTAGTTATAACATGATCTAATAAAGTTTTACAATAAAAATTGATTTCCCTCGTCGCCAGATTCGATTTCCTTAACAAAATCTGTTTTGTAATTAAAATTTATGTTTCGAAACAGACAAATGCGTAAATTGAAATTTACTTGTTATAAAATTGAAATTAGAAGGACAAATTGAACATTGCACATGCTGACATATTTTTATTGAAGACAAGATTTTTATCAAGTCTTGTTTTAATTTGACAGCCCTCTTATCATCGATAAGATTAGATTGCATTTAAGTTTAATAATGTGTTTCTAGGAAAAAAAATTAAACAATATAATTCAATAATACCAAAAAAAACATATTTAATTAAATTTAATTCCAAAACTATTATACCTAATCAGCAAAAGTACAAATTTAAAATCCAGTACGCGATCACGTATAATTTTTTTTAATTGATAAGACATCAATAATTTCTTCAAAAAATCAAATAAATAATTTTTTTTTTGATAATCGATAATAATGTTACAACATTTAAAATATTTATCGATAATATTAAAAAAAAATAGACTTCACTTTTTACATTGCTATAAAAAATTGTCCCAAAAAAAAACATAAAATTTAAATCAACTGAAATTATTTTCATTTTCGTTAGAAATAGAGTTACAGATTGATTGCTGATGATCAGTTTCGTTTGTGAAGTTGATCGCGATCAATCAAAAATATAATGTAATACATTTTTTGTTAAATTTATTTCGATAACTTAAATTTTATTTTTTCTTATATTATATTTTCAGATTATCAAAAGATTTTCATTTATCTGTCTACGAAAAACACACAGCTATAACAAACAAATATGACGTGAATTCAAGTGATAATATTAATCCGCGAAAAAATATTATGAAAATTCAGTTTAAACTTTAAAATTAAAAACTAATTTATTATTCAGTTAAAACAATTGAGAATAAGTTTTTGAAGTGTTTTTTTTTTAATTTTTATTATTATAAAACTTATAATTTAAAAGAAAACTGGATTTAAATATTAAATAAGATTTCTCTTGAAAAACAACAACAAAAAGTTTAATTTGGAAAATTATTTTGCAATTTTTGTTCTTGAACAAAAAAATATAATGAAAATCTTAAATTAATAAATCAGAAGTGTAATATGTAAATAAAACAGAACAATAATTTGTGACTAAGTAAGAAAAAGAAAATAATAAAAGTATATAACTGTTTTTTTTTTCAGTTCATGTGAAAATTACAATATGTGAAATTTTCTTTTTTTTCTCTTTCAAAATTATAAAGTGACAATTTTATACAAAAAAAATTATTTTGTGTGAGATTTTCTAAAAATTAAATTAAGACATAGTTTATAATTTGTACGGGAAAATAGATAAAGCTAATTTTGAAATGGATATGACATCGACAGCAGAATCAGCGCGATGGTATGATAATCCTAGATTGAGTGGTTCACCAAGTACTTTGGGTGGGCATGGAAGTAGTGGCTCAAGTCATCAAACTGGAGTACATGACACTAGTGATATGGGAGCATTTTATGCATTAGAAAATAGTAGTCACAGACGTTATACATATGGTTACACTCCTGGTAAGTTTTTTTTATCTTTTAACAATAATTACGACTGCGCCATAATTCTGATTATTTATTTTAAAACATTAATCCATATTCTTCTTCTATCTATAAAATAACAACATTCCAAATTCCATCTCTTATTTTTATTACATCTTTTTTTTCTATTGTCTCAAATTTCACCACAAAACCTTACGATAATTCAAAATAAATGTCAAACAAATCAAAAGATAAACCGTTTAATCGCAGTTTCTCACAATTCTTCCATAAACCATTACCATAAGATAACCTCAAGCACAAACTTATAAATTTATCCAAATATAAAAACAAATCAACCATTCAAAATTCAACATTAAAATTATTCGTGATATTAAATCTAACCTCAAACTTTATTACTTAATCAATTAAAAATAAAAATTAAACATTAAAAAACTTTAAAATTTCTGTAAAAAGATATAAACAAAACTAGACTTGATTTTTCTTAGACCATTTAAAACACAAAATAAAGTTAAAGAAAAGAAAAAAAATCAATAAAATTTATTATAACGCGACATCGATGACAACTTAACAACAACAAAACACAAAACTCACAACATCAACAACCAAATAGTGTGATTACCATAACTTGAATTCTAAAAAAAAACAACTTTTAATATAAATAATAATACATACAAATAAAATAAAGTTTTATATTTCATTTAAATAAATATAATAAAATTATTACTATTAATTTAATTTAAGTTTAATTGTTGTCTTCTTTTTGCTTATATTTAGTTAATTGAAGTGAGATGATCATTAATAACTATTTTATTCACGTGATTGTTTTTATTAGTTGAATAGAAATGACTTACTGGATGAGTTCGTAATTTTTTAAACCGAAATAGTTTTTTGTTGTTGCTGTTATTATTGGAAAATGGGAAAATAGGGAAACATTTTGATGTGACACGCTATCAGTAAAATATATATTCTAATATGAATTTGACGATTGTTGTTCATTTTGATTGAATTTTTTTGTATTTTTTTGTTATATTGATGATTAGTTTTAATAGTGATAGTCTTTTGGTTGTTTTAAGGAATGAAACGAAAAAATAATTGTAATTTGATTTTAAAAGAAGAATTGAAACGTTTTTTTGTGTTTAGGGGATGATGGATGGTCTTTTGTGTCGATAAAGCTGGTTTTAAAGAGATAAAATATAAATATTTAGTTTAATACTGTGTTTGCGCTGATTTGGGGATTTAAAAAAATGTGTTGACATTTACGTTTTATAAAAACGATTTTTCTTAGTTAAACTGAATACACAAAATATTTCCATTTGTAAAACGTAAATAAATATGTTTTGGAAAATAGCTGCGCCAATTAATTATTACGTTTTGTTAAAAAATTGTAATTATTTGTAAATCGGTGAATCTAAAACCATTTTTAAATTTCGTAACCGTGCAATTTACGAATTAAAAGCAAAGAATTTTGTTTTTATAGTTTTAAATTGAATAAAAAGATAATTAAACACATTTCCTACACTTCTTATCAAACTATCATTTACAAAAAAAACAATTCAACATAACAATCTTAAAAACTGATAAAAGCTAACTCAAATCAATCAAATGGTTTTTAAAAACCAAATATTTAAAAATAAAACTTATCGCAAAAGCTCTAAAAACAAACAAAACTTTCTATACGAAAACAAAACTACTTAAGATCAATCATTAAAATTTTGTGTCTTTTTATTGATCTTTAACTATTAAATTTTAAACGAAAAAAAAAGTAATGTATATAAAGTTGTGATCATTTTAACGATCGAATGCAATAAGTTAATCTTAGGCATTAAATTTTTATTTTTTTGTTAATGATCCATTATTCCAGCCAACGATTTGGCAGGAATAAAAAAGTATATATAGACGACACTATATATAATATGATAATTTTTTTTTTATAGTTTTTTAATTACAAATAAAATTTCTTGAATTTGACATATATATTTCAAGATCCTCTCCAGTATCATTCTTTTTTCAACCGTCTACCTCTATCAATCAATTTCGCTAATTCAGAAAACGATCAAATTTTAGCTAGAAAGTTCAATAAACAAATTTTGCTTGTATGTCTCTTAAAATTTGTTTCAATTAAATTATTTAGCGGTTTAATTAAAATTGAACTATTAACACAAATTTATTTACATGAAAAAAAACGAGAATACAACACAAGATGCAATAAAATATAAATGAAAATTATTTATTGTTATTATGATTAGACGAAAGTAGATGTCGAAAACTACTAAAAGTCACTAATTTTTACGATTATTTTGGTGGATGTGTTGTTAATGTTACGACTTTAATAAAAATTGCAGGAATTTTATTTTTCGATATTTTTATTGATTTAGTGTTAATTGAACTAGATTGTGATTTTTAACATCTTCAAAGCTAATGATGACCTTTATCTTAACAGCATGGAAAATTCCATTCCATAAAATGGATTTTAATCGCAAAACAATTAACTCGAAACGTCTTTAATTAACACGTAATGTGTTTTTATCATCGAAATAAATCGAACCAATTTTATTGAAAAAAAGTTGACATAACCTGTGAAATTAGTCGAAGTTTAAAATCTATGTCAATAAAATTTCAAAATCACTTGCAGTATATAAATTGCTATAAAATCTTCCAAGTCTCATAAAAATAATGAAATTTAATAGTTTTTTTTTATAAACTAGACTAATTATAAAATATTTTGTTCGTAGCATAACAATCATAAAATTCATCAATAACTCATTAACTTGACCAAGGATTGTGTCATTAGTCACAAAAACAAAACACAAATATAATTCCTTGCAATTTGCAAAAGGTAAATAGAATGAAAAAAAAACAAAACAAATACTAATAGACAAGCGACATAGAGACATGTCTCAGACACTTATAGTTTTTTTAACAATAATCTGTCGTAGACCCCCTAAAGGTTCACGATATAATAATAATAAAAATATATTTATAACTTTTAGGTCAACAATTTTGTCATTTTCAAATCTAACCCTGCAACAACCACAAATACATATACAAACAATCATTTTCCTTTTTTTATTTATTTTTTTACCTTTTGCACAGCGTTATGCCGTCGGTTTGTCGATATTCCACTATGTTTTTCTTATTAAATCTTCTTGTATGCGTTTTGTTGTTGTTTTTATTGACTGTTAGTTTGTTAGTTGCCTATTTGCTGATATGCGTTTTGGTGAGAAAATAATTTTTTTTTGATTTTGTCTTTTTGGTGACTAAATTAATAATTCATTTTTGTCAAATTTTAATGCAAATTTTTATTTTATTTTCTTATTTGTTAAATGGTATAAGGTGAATTTAAGGTGAGATCACAATGAATTTAATTTTAAAAATTATTTTGTGATAATGTTTTTTTTGGTTTTTTGATGGTGAAGATGATCGTGAGATTTTTATTGATGATCGAAATTGATAATGTAATTTGTTATAAGAATTGAATTGATTGATGGTAGGAAATTATATGTGTTTCCGTTTTAACACGTTTTTGTTGTGGTCGATTGGATGGATTGTGATTTATTTTGATTATTATTATGCTTTTAATGATGGTAGGATAAGGCTGTGTTTAAGGTTTTGTGTTTAAGGTTTTTATAAATTTATAGCGAATCAAAATCTATGGTTGCCACGAAATATGATTTGAATTAAAGCTGTTTAACACAGAGAATCGGATAAAGAATCGAACAGGCTTGTATTTCTATGATGTCAATTGAAGTTTTGATGTCATTTGCAATAATTTTGTCCACATTCATAGCTGATTACCATCCCTTTGTTTCCAAAATTCTTAATCCAAGTTTGGTGCTCGCTTTTAAAAAATTCGATAAGCATTTTGAAAATTTGTCACAGGAACTAGACCTTAAAATTGGCAATAACAACTTAACTCTTTTTTGGCTATGGATTTTTTATCGATTTAAGTTTATCGTATTTCAAAAATGCGTTTTTTCATCCAGCCCTTCTTTTTTTAACGTCAAATAATTAGAAGTAGTGATTTTTTAATGTTTTTGACGAGGAGGTCATTTTATGAATGATATTTTGGAAGCGGTTTTAATTAGTAATTTGTGAGAAGCGTTTACCTCAATCAAAATTATATTATTTCAATCTTCAGTAATAAAAGTTCTTATAGACGTCTATTCCTAAAGCATCGTCATCGCCCTTATCTGCTGGAATGTGTATTCATTGGCTTGAGCAATTTTCAATTCTTTGGAGAGTGTTTTCCAAATCTGTACCTGCTGCTTTTCCTACCCTTAGCCTGGGTATTTTGAAGGTGATTCTATCCGCACTTTGCTTTATATGCTTTGCCACACTTTTTAAATTATATTTTGCTGTTCACTTTTCATACATCGAATATCCGCAAATCGGCTGCCGTTTATCGGGTGCACTGCTGTAAATCGTTATGAATTTAATTCACTTCCTATAGAATCATCGTAAATTCTAATAATTTTGAAATCAAATTCAGCCTACCAAGAATAATGAATAAGAATAATGATGCCAATGTTTACTTGTCACCAAGTATTGAATTCCGTTGTCGTCTTCAATAAATATTTTTTTTATACAATATTTGAAACTTTTTTTTAAATTATTACAACATTGACATACACAATCGGTTTATTCTAGTAGTCTTAGACAAGTGTGAGATAGGTTAATTGGATCAACCAAAAGATGACAAGATTTAAGATTTAAAAATTAAAAATTCCAAGAAAAAATTTTGGCAATAGTTTTAAGAGAAGTTATGGACTCATGATAAACCGGCGGCTAATAACCTATGTTGCCAACTATCATACAAAAATAAGACAAGTTCACTTATACTCTCACTTAAGCAATCATTACATATCGAAGCAAACATTTGCTTTATATGCTACGCAAATTTTTGTTTGAGTAAATATATTTGCTACGCCATTACACGATAGTAAACATTTGCTATAAAATTTATAAGCCAAACAGGTAGCAAAGTCTCTTTCCTTATTTTGTAGCAAATATATTTGCTATACACGAAGTAAATAACTTTTAGAAAATATACTTAAATAGCAAATATAGCAAACAAATTATTTTATTTACTGCATTGCATCTGTCGCTTTTAAACATATATTTTTATTGATTTAGTTCATTGTTTCGTGTTCTGTGCGAATAAAAAATCCGTGAAAAATTAATTTAAACTGAAAATGACTTATTCTAAAGAAGATGCATTGTTGGTTTGTTTTTTTTTGTCGTGTCTCTCAATTTATTCTCGAGAGTCATCATGACGAGTATCAAAGGCATCGTCAAGCGTGTAGCGTTTGGGTGTTTCAATCAACTTCTTCGTACGAACATGGCTGACTTCACCAATCTTCTGGAAATAGTGTGTTCTTTGATAAAAAAGAAGACATAAACATGCGAGAGTCTGCAGTGAACATCTTATTCGTTACGTTTTCTCGCTACAGGTGACAGTTTTATGACTCTACAATACCTTTTTAGAATTTTGCATCCATTATCTCTACCATAGTTCCAGCATTTTCCACATTGCATTGGCGCTATTGATGGAAAACACATCGTAATGAAAACTCCAGCACACTCAGGCAATGTTAACTTTAATTATAAAGGTCTCAACACATTTTAGAATTTTGAAAATCAATCTGGAAATTGAAAATCAAATAGTATTGTGCTTATGGGTTGCTGTTGCAAATTATAAGATCACTTATATTGATGTTGGGACAAACGCACTCAGACGGTGGTGTTAGGTGTATTCAAAAGCACATCGTTTTTCACATCACCCACTGATGATAACTTACATTTGCCAGCCTCTCATCGATTGCTTTGGCCTTTGGGCCTTTGCGCTTGTTTCGCAAGCGAACCAATCCTGACTATTTCCGGGTTTGGTTATTTGGCGCTGGAATTTTTTATAAAAGGTTTCTAAAGAGGGATCATTAAAACATTTAATTGTATATAAAGTTGAACGGGTTCTTGATCCAGTTATGATGTTTTGTTTTTTGTTATTCGGATCTTGATTATGTGGACCTTGATTTTAATATTTTTATTTCCGCATTTTATGTATTCATATAGAAGATTATTTTTATATATTTGTACTTATTTATTTTTTATTCTTATTTTTAGTTTTTTTTAAATTTTATACATGTGTACAGTATTTATTTTTGGAGACATAATACAATTTTGGATGCCGACGTTTCGGAGCCCTGGTTTTGCTCCTTTTTCAAGGCGACAATGTTTCTATTTTTTAAAAAAGACTTGTTATTATTGTTAATGTGGAGAAGAAAATCAATTTGATTTATAAAACAATTTATAAAACAAACAAAAAAAACTCATATGTCGATAGCAGTGACTTTTTCAAAAGTTAGAACAGTCAAGTTATCAAAAAATGCAGAAATACATAAACAGATTTGTCACATTTTTAAACAGCCCTCAATCTTTTACATTTTTAAAAGCTTTTCAACTGTGGCTGGTGTTTTAAATTTAGAATTTGTTGTGTTTAAAATGCAATAAATAATTAAAAACGCATGTGTTGATAATCGGCCGATTAATAAGACAAAAAAGCCGATACCGCGATTAATCGGCAAAATGGCCGATTCAGCCGATTACCGATTAATCGGTGCAACCCTACTAAGCACACATTGATTTTTTCGATTTTCTGGTGAAATCACTGATGAGGGGTGTTATGTGGCTACTCTTCGTTAAATGAATTTCACATTAAAAAAAAAGTTGGTAATATTAATGTTTTGCCTTTAATAACAACTATAATCTAAACCTGAGTTTTTCCCATCCTTAACTCTTTTATCTATTCTTGTTTATCTGTGCAACTAATCTTGAGATTTCTAACTATACTTGCTTATGAATTTTTGTTTACTCTTATGTATCGCTAAATATTACATTTGTACTCATTTTGTAGGAAAAAATAATTCGTAAGAGCAGAATTTAGGTGATTTTTAGGTGAGCTCGCTAAATTATTTCGCAAGGTATTCAAGGGTTGAATTTCTGTTTTCATTATCCAAATTAATTTTCAAAAAAACGTTGAGCTAATAAGTGCGGCAAATTTAAATGGAATAAAATTAAATTTTTTTTGACTTGTTCTGATTCGGACACCAAATAATAAGTACAAACATTAGATTTTATGTAATGAAACTCTCCCACTGTCCAGAAGCTACAAAATTTAGATGTAAAACGCCTCTGTAGTTTTTCAGCATAAAAAATAATACACAAACTATTTCTATTTAATAAAATTAAAACGTTTATCTATATTTCCCTATTTTTTCTTACTATTATTTACACTATATCGCCTTCTGTATACAACTGTTCAACCTTTTCACACAATTGCGTTTTTTTTAAACTGTTTTTGATTGCGTGACTGGGTATTTTAACATTTGGTTTTGTTTTACGTAGATTTTAGAATTATAGCACTAGAAATCTATTTACCCTTTACCCCGACCGTGGTAACATAGTGTTGAAAACATTTAAAAAACTGTGCAGAAAAAATAAATTAAAAACTGAAAATACAGCAAATTGCACAGTTGGAAAGTCATTTAAAAAAAGTGTTCTTTCAAATGACATCCCATTCGAGTATTTTAAATTTGTACTTTTACCCCCTTAAAATTTACGAAAAAATTAAAAAAAATACAAGAGGACATTGTTTATATAATAGATAAGGACTGCCCAAATGTCGCAACGGTATAAAAAAAATTCAATCAAATTCTATCAACCGAGTCAAAATGAGCTTGATTCATTATTACGGCGTTTTGTCACATGAATATGAAAATAGAAATGAATTTAATTTAAACTTATAAATTTATTCATAAACTTATTAGTCTAAAAATCAATATATTGTAAAAATTTTTTGATTACAACAATTTAAATTAATTGACTGAAATAAATACCTTTAATATCTTTTAATTGCTTTTAAATCAAAATTGAAAATTATGTTCATATTGAAATAATTGATTATGTAAAAATGTTAATGAAGAATTACAATCAGATATTGTTTCTCTTTTTTATCCTCGTCATCACTACATCCCTCCCCCTGCAGGATCTTTGCTTCCATCAACAATAAATGTCAATTTTCTTTTTTTTTTTTAAATTAAATTTCTCCAGTTATTTTATTCCGCCCCTTCACAAACAGTTCACTCTTGTTGACCACACAGTAAATTCTTTAAAAACAATTATTACATCGTCTTACAAAACTAATATTTTTTGATTAATTAATAAAGAAGCATCATCTCTCTATATCTTGTCTGTTATATGATTTATATGTTTTAATTGAAATTGAAATAAGCAGACAATATGATCATCACTACTATCACCATTACCATTATAATCATCAACAAACCAACAAGTTATAATAATATATGATTATTATGATTATTTTGACAGACATACATCATAAAATAGTTTAATAATTAATTAAGTGTTGTTTTAATATATATAAATATAATGTAGTGTTTTTTGTTATAATATTCTTGTTATGATATGATGAATTGAGTGTGGTGGAGGAGGGTGACCTCAATAAGACGAGTTAAATATTGCGATTTATAATTTTCAATTTCAATTAATGTAACAGACATATTTTCCGGAGTTAATTTTGCTTTTATAAAATATAATTAAAAATATTCTAATATTTCGATCAATTTAGACCATCTTTTTATTTTTAAACTAATTTATATCTAATATTTTAATTAGTGTAAGTTTATTCGCTTATTTCTATTATGTATGGACATTATCGGGTTCAATTTTTTTCTATTCTCCTTATTTGTTTTAAGCTTGATTCATATCTGTTTGTCCCATATCTGGATGTTATATTTTTTGTAGCAATTCATCCGTTACGGATGTTTGTTTTATCGATACAATCGATCGTACTCAAACAAAAATCCTTCTTTTTCTTCATTATCACTTTATTTATTTTGTTATTTTTTTTTCTAATAAATTCATCAAAAGAAACAATAATAAGAATATTATAAGAAAATCATGAATTCAATCGGTGTGCTATGCTATGAATTTGAAATTTAGAGGTGTCGATGAGAAACGATTGTATAGTGAATTTTAATTTAATTTTTTTTTTAAATATAAAATTTTATAAAAACTACAATCACAAATTTTATTTATTTATTACATTTTTTAAGTGTATAAACAAAATTGTAGATGGATAAATGATCATGTATTTATGGTGATCAATTTCGATCATGTCAAATATAAATATTTATATTTGATTGTTTCGTTGAATTGTATATGGTTTAGGGTGTAATGGGATGATTTACTTACAATGGTGAAAAGAATTGTGAGTACTTGCGTATGTATGTAGATGACTAGAAAGAAGTAAAAGAAAAATAAATTGAATATTTTTATGGTTAAAAATGGAGTTATTATGGAGTTAATTGAATTTATAAATAATTTTTTTTTTCGTTTGTCTGGTGTGATTATTCCGTCATAGGTGATTATTTTATTAGATTTTTGATTGATTTGATTGGTGGAAAATGAGTTTTATTGAATTTTATGAGCAGGATCTTTATTTTTCGAATAAAGTGAATTCTTGAAAATGTTTGTTGAATTGCTTGAAAATTATCACTAATTCATAGACTAGTCAGTGTTTCTCACCTGATTTTATGTTACGGACCCATATAAATATTTTAATTCTATTGCGAACCTTGCGAAATATTTCATGCTATAGATGGGTGAAATTTCAGGGTATATCTTGCTAACACTTTCACACATAATGTAATTTAAAACAACAGGGATATACGAAATAAAGCTTAAAGAACCCAAAAAAAAGAAAAAATCGAATATTGATGTGTAAAAAACAGATTTTTAAACGCTTCTTATATCACTTATTTACTCTGTTCTTTCAGAGAAAATAAAATAAAAAACATATAATATTGACAAATACAGCAGCAAAAATAAAAAAAATCATTCTTACTCCTAATTCGAAATTAATTTTTTCTTTCAAATACTCACACATTTAGTTTTAGCTTCAAATTTGATGCTTTGATACTTTGCATTAAAAATAAAAATAGATTATTTTTCTATATAGTTTGTACAGTGATGCAATTATTGTTATTGAAATGGATAAAAAGGATGACAAAAAAAGCACTAATTTTCTGCATACCGCGAAATAAAATAAAGTAATTTCCCGCATGGAGGGATCAGTTTTTATTGTTTTGAGATTTTTTTTTATTTTTGATCTACGGGTGTGACAACCCCGCGTTCTCCAGTCCCTGCTATTGGCATATGAGTTAACGATAGCGATAGCAGTAAGATATCACTAGCCAAGGTGACATCTTAGAGTTGGTGGTGGATGAACTGTATTCAGTCAACGGTAGCACTCTCAATCTTAGCTGTGAAATAATCCTTGATGATGAGACGCTATTGCTTCCTTGAGGAAACGAGCCTTCATATAACTATGTGTGGACTTTAATCTTCAAGAAAGACGGTGCGTCACGGGAACAAGGAATATGCAACCAGCTGGATTATTGGCAACTACATTTTTGTTTTGTTTCGTCAAATTTTTATAAAAATTTGCTATTTACTTTTTAATTTACTTTTATTTTCTCTATTCTATCATAAAATATTGGCCTATGTCATATTTTGTCAGTGATAGGATTTTTTGTTTAGTTATTCATTCTTTAACAAAAAATATAAAAACAACAAAAAAAGAAAGATTTACGTCCATCAACACCTTTGAACGTATGTTGTTGTGGGACCTTGGTCTTAAAAGGTATTTATGTGTTATTGTGACACATATTGTAATTCCTACTACACAACACATTTTATTAAAAAAAAAAAAAAAAAATTAAATTAATTGACTCCAAAGGAATGAAATAAAAAAATAAAATTTTTATTCTTTCGAGTAAGAACGATATTAAAAACATATAACATGTTGTTCAAAACGTTGTCATTTCGGGTGGATATACTACGCTTTTGTTTTTCAATATTAAATATATATTTCCGAAGTCTTATACAAATTTTGTACCTTCGGACTTTTTTTTAACTTTTCTCGTAGGGTTCTAGAGCCATCGTTGATCATATCTGGTCAAATATGAAGGTTTTTCTTGCATACTGATGCACAATTCCTATTCTGGATTTCAAATTATAAATGTAGTCATCGATGTAATCAGTTTCAACTTGTTCTGATGCTCGTCCTATAAGTAAATCAGCAGGTAGACGTGTATTGTTAGGTTAGTGATTTGCCATCTGAAAATTCCCAACCCCTGCACAGCACAGCACATCTTGTAACGAAAAGAAAATTAAACAAAGATCAATAAGTTTAAGCAGTTCGATCCATCATGGAAATTTCTTCCATTAAGGCAAATTCTGGATCATAGTCACCTTCGAATAATTTTGAAATATTCATTTTGTTTTCCTGTTCTTTGATGAGTGCGTTGTTATCAATTCCTGGTCAGCAAAGTTTATTCGGTTTATTCCATAACTCTCTGCATATAAATCTCTCTTGTTTCAGTGTGGATAACCTTCTGCTCAAGCCCTCATAGATAAAGCATCAGCAATCAGCATTATTATGCACATGACTCGGTCGATGACTAATTTTAAAATTAAATTAGTGTAAACGTTCTATCTACCCATCTCGCGTATGTCCTTCTAGATTTTTGAAAGACTTTAACCCATTTCAGGGCTGCATGATCTGTACGAAGTAAAAATTTTCCACCACAAAGGTAAGGGTAGAAGTTTTCAACCGACAGCAAGCAACTCTTTTTGTGTTGTGCAATAATTTTTTTTGCTCAGCCTAGTACCTATATGCGACAAAATGCTCTTCGTTATTGTACCGCTGCGTAATAATACTCCTTCTGCAACACTACTGGCGTCTGTGTCAACAATGAAATTTTGATGAGGATCTGAGGATCAGACTTTGGAAAGCCTGCTCGCAATTGGTGTCCCATATGAATGCTTGATCATCTTTCGTTAATTATGTAGCGGTTTTGCAATAGTTAAAAATGATTGTACAAACTTGCGGTAACTGGCAAAGCTCTAAAAAACTGCGTAGCTGGTGTTTGTCGATTGGGTTTGTTCAATTTTTAACACACTCTATTTTATAAGGATCGGTGTGAATGTCCTTATCTGAAACGATATGAACCAAATATTCCACTTCCTCACGTAGTAAATGGCACTTCCGAAGACTTAATTTTAAATTAGCCATCTATAAGCGATATAGTATTTTTTGTAGATTTTCGATTTGATCCTCAAACGTCGTCCCGTGTACAATGATGTCATCAAAATAAACCATGCAAATGCTTCAAGAGAGTTTACTTAGACATCATTTGTCTCTTGTACGTTGCCGGAGTGTTGTACAAACCAAATGGCATCACAGCCATCTCAACTTGCCAGTAGCTGCGCTTGAGGTCCACCGTGGAAAACCATTGTGACCGAGATAAGGCATCTAGAGTGTAATAGATTCTCGGCAACGCGTAAAAATCCCTCCTTGTGACTTCATTCAGCCTACGATAATCAACGCAAAACCGTACTGACACGTTTTTTTTAATGCGTTCTTTACAAGCACTATGGTATAGTAACTTCTTCTATTTTTGTTAGGGGAAAGCGTATATATATGGTTGCTTGATAAAATGCGCATCTCTTATGAGTTGGATTTAAATTTTTGAGCTCCATTTAGGCAAATCTTCTAAGAGCTCAGCTGTACTTGAAGAATCTTACTGCCATCTATTCTTTCCTTCTCCTAATATGTATGATGGTTGTACGAATTTCGCAATTTCTCCTTCTTTAAAATAATAGGTGTCTAAGTAATGTTAACGAGCCTAATAAATGCGCTTTTACCGTAGATTGAATTAATGCTTTTAACTACGAATAGCACTTCAGTTGTGAAAGTGGGTTTGGTTGAAACTACACTAACTTCTTTACATCTCGTCGTAGCTCCCACTCGCACCTTTTAGTAAAAACAGGTGGTACCACTCTGTCCTTTAGTTGTACTAGTGAGCCAAAATCAGTACCGTTTTGCACGAAATCGAAATTACCCGAGCAGAAATTTCCTAGGGCTCAAATACGGCCCTGATCATGTTAGCCCTAGTTTGATAGGGCCCTGATCATGAGTGTAACGTTTTTGCCTAATCAGGCCCTGATTGGGATAAAAGGATCAGGCACTGATCAAGTTTTCCATATAAAATTAAATAGGGCAAACCGTAGTAAGGCATTTTGTATCAGGCCCTGATCAGATTGCCTAACTAGGGGTCAGATGCGAAAAATCAAATCAGGGCCGGATATATCCAAATAAGGTTTGCCCTAAAAGGGTATTCTAATTCAGGTCTGGAACAGGCCCATATCAGATTGCCCTATCTGACCAGGATCAGGCCCTGACTGTATTCAGGCATTCCCTAACTAATTTCTGCTCGGGTAGCTTGGCTTTTTCCAACATAAAGTGTTTTTTCTGTTAGATTAATTTTACACTGGTTGCCGATTAAAAAGTCCAAACCCAATAAAAATTCATCGACCATACCCACGATAGTCACAGGATGGATGCAAGTGTACTGACCAATGCGGAACGGCAAAACGTCTCTACCCCTATATGGTAGCCTTCTCGCTGGTGATCGTCTTCAAAACAATATTAGACTATTGCAGATCCGATTCATTTTGATTCATTCGAAGTAGTTTCCATAGTTCGTTGCTGATTAGTGTTGTATTGGCTCCAGTTTCTACTAGCATATTACGTCGTACGCCCCCCACTGATAGTCAATGATTTGACGGTGATATTCAAAATTTTATTTTTTTATTTTATCCTAACCTCGGTGTTGAGCCTTTTTCCATTGTGCCTTTTTTAGGTCACTAATAAGGTCTACCAGACCGGCTCCTTGGCTCGAACCTCCTTTCAGTTCTCTTCGTTCTGGTTCTTCGACCTCAGCTTGTCTTGTCATCTTCTGTCCACACTAGTACCATAAATGTTCTGCACCTTCAAAGCTTTGTTTAGTGTTTGACCTTGGGGTCTACAATACCATCTTTAAACTGCAGTATTTAACTACTTTGTCCTGCGTGCGTGTTGTACAGTCATAGAAAACCTGTTGTGCTAACGCTCAACTACCTGTGCAAATACTTGAAGTTCTTCACGTAGTTTTTGAGATCTCTGTCTTATTAGTTTTGGTTTTGGTAGTCAGTTCGATCTTCTGGTTTCAGTAAGCTTAGAATTTTGACCCCATCATCTCGTAAATAAGTAAACTGTAAAACTGTACAAAATAATATTTCCTGGATGATCAACCATCAAAAGTGCTAACTGTCACTTTACCCTTATAGATGCAGCCGGCCTGACGAGTTACTTCTTCATCAGAACCTATATGGTGTGAAATTATCTTCTGCGAGTGCCCTGGAGTATTACTTAGTGCTAGTAAGGACAGTTCCTGTTGGAAGGTATCAAAACTTTGTAGTCTTTTTTCAAACTATACCGTTATTTTTTGTAAGGCTTCGCGTTCGACAACGTAATCGTCTTGTTCAGGTGGACGGTATTCAGGTTGCACCCAGCTGCAAGGTTTTAATTTGCTGTTCTAGTTGTATTGAGATTTGTGGAAGGCCAGCTCGATCTTTATCCTGCTCAAGGCGAAGTGCTTCCCTATAATTTTTTCGAGTGTCTTGTTCGATTTGAACTTACTAGAACAATTCGATCCCGGTTGAGCCCCCAATGTTACGTAGTATGGCTTGGTAATTATCATCGTATAGCTGTTAAATTAGCATTTTTGTTGTAAAGGTCACAACATTTTAAATATATATAATATTTATTTTTTTTTTAAATTTTACAAAATTTTTATGAAGTTAAAAATTTTGAAAAGTTTTGAATAATTTACCAAATTTTTTAGATTTATAAAGAACTAACATGTACCGTTAAAAATGATTAAGTAAAGAATATGTGTATTAGAAATATACATATTTTTATAAAATAAATTTTTAAAGAATTTACCTTTTCTTTTCTTCTAAAACGTTTGTTAGTTGTATAAAACTTTAAGATATATTTACGAAAAGCTTTGTAAGTCTTACTTAAATTTAAAACATTTACAAATTACTTTATAAATTTTATAGAATTACTAGAAAAAGTTAGCATGCATAACTCATTCAAACTGTAGTTTTTTTGTTACATTAACGAGTATATGTATATGAAAACAATGATTAATTTTTTGTAAATTTTATAAATTTTTTAAAAAATTAAAATTAATGTAGAATTTAAAGAAAATATATTTAAAATGAAGAAACAAAACTAAATATGCACAATTCTATAAAATTGTAAAACTAACAAAATTATTTTCTACTAAAAAATTTCCGCTACATATAATTATAAAATTAACAGAATATCAATAATTTCGGATTCCGTTTACAAAAATATTTGTCGAAGTTCGCTAAATTTTACAAATATTTTGTACAATTCACTGTTGTTTTATAATAAATAAAAATTATATTAACAAAATTTTTGTTGAAATAATTAAAAATTTGTTCGATTTTACGATTCACAAAAATAATTTGTAAATGGATAAAAAAAAACAAAATAATTATGCTTTTAACAAATTATTCGTTCGTTTAACATTTTTATAGTTTTTCAAAGACTTGATGAATACGTTCCAAATAGAATAAAATTAAACATTTCCCCATGAAAATAAAATTAAACATTTCCAGCCTCATACTCTAATTTTTAACATTCGTTTATTTAAACCCTTCCATTCCGAAAGTGGCGTGATATATTCATTTCAATTAATTCAATCAACTTAAATTTTAATACAAATAAATCATAACCATAATAATCCATTCATAATCCTTATCCAAACAAAAAAAAAAAATTATACACAAGAAATGCGAACCGCTCAAAAACAAACGAAAGACATTGATATGCATACATCAGACAACCGGCACACAATAAACTGTTTCTCTTAAATATTAATTATAAATTTTTTTTTAATTTCTGTTTGATTTAAATTATGAGACGAGTAAAAAGTAGTGTATATGTAATTGAATTGACAAAAAAAATTAAGTCTCTGTTAAGACAAACAAAAAAAAACAAAATAAAATGAACTAAATTATGCCGCGGTTTTTTTTATTGTATTTTTGTTTGTTTTACAAAAAGATCATGTTTTTGTGTTGAATAAAAAAAAATTATTATTTCTTAGAAATTAGGTTATTTCTCAATTAAATTATGTCTGCATTTTAGAAATAAAATAAATTTTAATTTAATTAAATTTAATTTTTTTTCTTTCTTTATTTTATTATTATTTTGAATAAAAATGTTTTGACTTTAAAAGTTTGACGTGAACATGAAAATTAAATGTTTTTGTTGGTTTGTTTATGTTTGTGATTACACATTTTTTGTTGGTTTCAGTTCAGCTATTAGAATGGAACTTGTAAAACTAACTGATCGTGTTTTTTTGTTTATTTTGGAGAAATTATGCTAGGAATTGGGTTTTGTGATTAAAGAGTGCCGGCGCTTATTTAGAGGTGAAGCTAGTGGTGCTAATTTTCATCTTTGAAAATAACATAATTTATTTTCTTTTTTTCTTAAAAGATATTTTGTTATTTCAAGTTCGTTTCAATAATGTCTTGATTTTTTTGTTGTTTGTTAAACATAAAAATCCTTTCTTTTTATTGTTTGTTGTTGAAGAGAAGAAAAATGTCATCTCAGTTTTCAACAGCGTTTTTGATTTAGTGACATTAGTTTGTTACTTAAAAAAACATAATAAAATAAAATCGAGACTTAAGAGATATGTGAATATAATACATGGAATGAGTACACCAGGTGTCTTCTTTTATTTGATATTGTTACCTTTTTTATATATATGCATTCATATGATTATTTTATTAGTTAAATGATTCTCTGAAAGAAATAATTGTATTTTGTGAAATGTGAAATAGTATTTTTTATATTTTTTTTCTGTTATTTAAGCGTACACACACAGTTTATAATAAAGATCGACCACAAGCTGAGATTAACGCGATGGAACGCGATTGGGGATATTTCAGCAAAATATATAAATTATTATTATTACTTTAACGTTGTATGCTGTTGTTAGAAGATCGATTTCGAGTTTACAATAAAAAATTGTTTAGATTATATTTTGGTTTATAAAAGAGGAAATCTATGTTTTAATTAATTGAAAATCCGTTACAATATTTGACATGTTTATGGTCGTTGTTTTGAGCTGTGTTGCTACTTTTATGAATTAAGTTTTTTTAAAAGGAAACGGAAATATGAACGGAATATTCCTTTATAAACCTTATGTTTTGCTGCGTGTGCTGGTATATGATAAATTTCTTTTTTAGCAAGAATCTTGTATACTCTATTGTATAGTTTTTTTTATCTTGCTTAAAATATATTGATTCAATTTTCTTATTACTCAGTAATAATACCGATGTAGCACAACTGTTTATAAAAACAACAATTCCAACATGAAACAATATAATTTTAATTAAATTATTTAACGTATATTACTTATTTAGGACCTAATTATTTATTGTATATAATTATTTATTGCACATAAATATTCACTATACAAAATTATTTATTATACAAGAAGAATCACCACAAACACTCCCCCACCAGTGGCTTCGGGCAAAATTAACTCGAATTACGATTTTGGCTAAAGATCAAAACAGATCCACAACATTCTACAAAATCATACTAGCAGGAAAGGATTTTGCTAGATTGTTGAAGCGTATGCTGATGTAATCTAGTAATTTTTTTTAATTTTTTTCGTCTTGCCAGATTTTGAAGTCTTTATAGGGGGAATGATGTGTATAAGAGACTGATACCCTTAACTGATACCCGGTTGTCGATTCGTATACCCTTAATGTCTGATGGGATCAGATAAGTCGAAAAGTCGAGAGTGGGATCCATAATAGGATCAGAATGATCAGCTGTAAATAATCGTTTTAGTGTCTAGGTTGAAGAAGTTGTATGTGAATCTATGCGATTTGTATGAGCATTAAAATTTGCGAGAGAACTGTTTTGTTTTTTGCTTGATTTTCCATGATAGCAGGGTTTAAGTCTGTCGATTGAAATTTTGTCTGTTTTGTCATTATTTTCCAAATCAAAATTTTTGTAATTACGACTTAAAACTTTGAAACGGTCGGTGTAAGGAGGTTGTAAATATCTGATAAACGCGAAACCTGGGACTTGAGCTATATTTCTAACGTTCTTTTTGATGGATGGCCAAACTACATGTTTTATAAGAAGATTGGATGAAGCTTAAATACCAGGATGCGAATAATAATGGAATGTATCAAAAACACTTTGTCGAAAAACTACAGGACAAAATGGATTGCACAAAGTTAAAGTTGTGTCACAATAAATCAGTTTACTTTCGTTGAAAATAACATGGGAAAACAGAAAACTTCAAAATTGTGTTGCTTTGATGGAATGTTAAAACAATTCTTCGTCACTAATTTACGTGTCCGCAATTGTAGCATAATTAATTTTCTCTGGAATGAGGATTTGGTTGGATCTGCTCAGTAGTAGAAATATGCTGAGTGTCCAGGTGTCGAAATTAAGAGGGAGATGATTTTCAAAATTTTAGCTAAAAGCAAAAATTAGCGATTTTTGGTCGGTGAATAGTGTAAATTCACATCCTTTTACAATTTTCAAATGCGTTAATGGACTCGATGGTTCAAGAAACAGGAATTTTAATGTTCTTCAATTGTATCCCTTCAAGAAGTCATGAAGCAAAATTTAGTCAGCTGCTGCAGCTGGTAAAAATCGTTTGTAAAAGTTAAGCATACCTAAGAATTTGGTATGCTGCTTAACCATAGTAAGAACTTTTGTGACTTGAACCCGTTCACGATGTAGCAAAATGCCGTGTTCATTAACCATATGGGCTAGGAACTTAATATAGCAAAAACGCATTTATCTTGATTAATAATGAGAATGTTTTCATAAAATCTCTGAAAAAACATTTGAAGGTGGATAAGATGCTCCTCTAGATTTTTTGATGCTATACAAGTATATCATCCAGATAAACGAAGCAAAAATGGAATCCGGTTAAAATAGAGTGATCAATCTTTGGAACGATTGATCAGCATTCCTAAGACCAAAGGTCATTTTTGTGAGTTCAATAAGACCAAAAGAATTTGATGGTATGCCCTAACAAAATCGAGGGACGAAAAAATTGTGCTTGTGCATCCCTCCCACTGATGCCAAAATTCTTCGAGGTGAGGAATGGAATATCGATCAGGATCTGTAATCCTATTTAAAGCTCGATAATCACCGAAAGGATGCCATTCTCGAATTTTTTTAACCATGTGTAACGGACTGGACCAACAGCTACAGCTGGGCCTACAAATGCTCAGTTGTACCATCTTGTCGAACTCAGCTTTTGCTATTTTAAGCTTGTCAGGAGCTTAACGAAGACACTAACAAGACACAGGTATACCAACTGTCTCGAGTTTGTGTTAGATGATATTTCATCACTACTTGAACTGCAATTTGGTTCTGCAATTCCAGGGAATTTGTCCAAGATTTTGACAATTTTGTTGATATTATCGATAATTTATTCGTCTTGTCGACGAGAAGGACCGAAAGCTCAGTAGAATTTAAGATACTGCCAATTATAACATTGAGAACAGAGAGGTTAACAGATCTATGAGCCTCTGTCGCTGTATATCAACAAGTAGTCCAGAATATTTCAAAAAGTCTGAACCAATATTAGGTGATTGATTAATCGGCAATAATAAATGCAAAGGCCTGTGTTGAGTTGCAGAGTTTGTGATTTTAACGGGTTAAAACCATCAAACTTATCATTATTCTGTGCTGCCAGTGTAGCAAAATATTTTAAGACATTCCTTAGGGAAAAATAATAGAGGTTAGTACTCACTCGTCGCTGGGTCTTGGTGGTCAGGAGTGTTGTAGACATGACTCCTTTCGTTCATATAGGGAAGGCATTTCATAATGTTTGTTGTGATTTTGATCATTTCAATCTAATTTTATAATGATTTAATTATATTCGGGGATGAATTTTATAGAAATTTTATAATCACACTTTTACTCTTGCCGTCACAAAAAAAAACAGAATGGAATCTTCATGCGCTTGTTCTTTAGAAGATACAAGAGACCATATATAATGTTCCATTATACAAAAATATCAGGACCGATATTTGTGAGACACCTCTTGCTTGTTAAGTTATGTTTGAGGCTTCATCTTTTTGATGCACTGAATCTGTTTAGTGTTTACCATGGTTAGATATTTGGCTACATATAATGTTCTCAGGGACCTTGTCCGCTCTGTCAAACTTACACAGAGAACGGTGCGATGCTGGAGTTTGTTTGGAGGATTTATAACCATTGTTACCATTGGCAATCATAATAAGTCTTTGATCCTTTCACGCCGTCGGACAAATTTATTGTTTCAGGATTTCACCACTATAAACGCGAGACTCATAAATGATTGACTATTTTCTTCATCACATGCTTTCCAAGACTAGCTGTTTCGGTGTTTCACAAAAATCCAGTTCATTTGGGCAGTGATAATAATGCGTTTCCTACCACGGCTATTGGTGAGATATAGTATCAGTGAATTTCTTTAATTTCTACATACATAAAACCATCATGCTGTTAAAAATGGGAACCATTTTGAAAAAGGAATATCTTTAATTGCATTTTTTTATTAAACGTGGCTTAGCACTCCACCCTAAACAAATTTCTTTTAGACTGTTAATAACTATTGTTTTCCTGATTACCTACATTTACCGTATACGAAAAACTAACATAATTTATTGTACAAAACACATTTTCACACGTAAATGTGTCTCTGAATATATCTATAATTTTTAAATCTGCTGAACAAAACATCCCTACGATCATGTATACACCAAAAGTCCATCCTAATATAACTCACCCTAAATATGAATTGCAACAAGCCCAACAATTATTAACGAAAAATAACAAAAATTTCATCCCTTTCCGGTGAATAATACAAAACAATTTTCACCAATCGAATTCATTGAAAAGCAATAAAAAAAACAACAAAAAAATTAAAGCGCCATAACGATCGTGTATTTGATATTTAAAGTCACTTAGGCGCCATTTTTTTTTATTAACAAACAAAATAATTATGTATTATTTGCATTTAATTTCATTATTATATTTTTTTTCTATATAAGTATTTGAAAATAGAAAATTATACTTCCTGCCATGGATATGTGATCATATTGTTGTTTGATGTAATTATATTTATGTAATGGAATTGAATTAAAATCAAAAAATAAAGTTGACAGTTGATGAGAAATGTTGTGAAACTGAAAAAAATGTCAATCTTTTTTCAGATTCTTTTTTTGTTGTTACTTAACGTTTGTTAAAATTATTAGATGTGATCAACTCAACAAATCACAAAAAATATATACCTTTTTTCTGATTTTTGATTCGATCGTCATAATTCATCCCGAAAAATATTATTTCTTACTAAAAAAAATCAAAAGACGCACATAAGAACTCATCTCGATCATCATTTTAAATTCATTACACGTTTTTTTTTACCTTTTAAAGTAAAATAAAAAAATTTATTTTCTAACTAAATAAAAAAAACAAATGCCGCGAATCTCATAAAAATTGTCAATTCGTCAAAATAAATTATAAATAAATTAAAAAATAAAAACATGTTTGTTCTACTCAAGAATATAATGATAATAATAAAAAAAAAAATATTTATACACGTTCCAAAATCAGAGTTTTTTTTATTAATAATAATAATAATGCGGGGTTAGCCGGGTCATTTTCTGGAGAGAGGTGATGTCGGCATAACGTTTTTGTTTTATAATTTTTCATTGTTTTCTGAGAATATCTTTGTATGTGTTGTTTGTTAGAAGCAAAACGTTTTCTGGAATATACTCGTACTCATATCATGATGATATATTACAATTTTAGAATATGAATGATCTAGTGATGTGATCATAGTTTAAATGGATTCTGTTAATGTTTCGAGTTCGTGTGAAAAGAATGACTATTAATGGTTGGATTAAGAAATGTACTTCCACTCCAGTTGTTAAAATTATTTCGAAAATTTTCGTGTTGATAATACGAAATGTATAAGATTGAACTTTCCGATCACATTTTAGATTCATATATTTGTTTTGAATAAGTCAAATGATAAACCTTCGACTGTGCGAATAGGGAAATTAATTTTAACATTATAACATTATAACATTATAACATTATAACATTATAACATTATAACATTATAACATTATAACATTATAACATTATAACATTATAACATTATAACATTATAACATTATAACATTATAACATTATAACATTATAACATTATAACATTATAACATTATAACATTATAACATTATAACATTATAACATTATAACATTATAACATTATAACATTATAACATTATAACATTATAACATTATAACATTATAACATTATAACATTATAACATTATAACATTATAACATTATAACATTATAACATTATAACATTATAACATTATAACATTATAACATTATAACATTATAACATTATAACATTATAACATTATAACATTATAACATTATAACATTATAACATTATAACATTATAACATTATAACATTATAACATTATAACATTATAACATTATAACATTATAACATTATAACATTATAACATTATAACATTATAACATTATAACATTATAACATTATAACATTATAACATTATAACATTATAACATTATAACATTATAACATTATAACATTATAACATTATAACATTATAACATTATAACATTATAACATTATAACATTATAACATTATAACATTATAACATTATAACATTATAACATTATAACATTATAACATTATAACATTATAACATTATAACATTATAACATTATAACATTATAACATTATAACATTATAACATTATAACATTATAACATTATAACATTATAACATTATAACATTATAACATTATAACATTATAACGTTATAACATTTCTTCACTTCTTTCAATGATATTCCGGAATCGCTTCGAATTTTGGATGTTTTCTCCAGTGTTGTTGCTGTTAAACAAAACAATAATAAAAACGAACTGGCTCAATATGGCGGAAACTGGCACTGCCGGTGAATTGTGAGTTAAAACTCTGACCGAAAAATTTACAAAAAAAATGACACAATAGATTTGGTTAAAGTTTTAGAAAAAACTATGAAAATAAAACCCAAGTTCCAATTTCCAAATGGGCTAAGAATGCTGAGGATTTCTTTTAAAAAATTTCTTAATTTAAGCAAAATCAAAGTTTATTATTTAATTTTACATTACCATTTGAAATAAAATCTAAAATGTTGTCTAACAATAAACCGCCCCCATTTAATGAGGCTGTGAATATTGTAAGATTTAAACCTGTTTTTTTCGAACCGCGTAAAAATTAAATTTTAGTAACAGTACAATATTTTTAAAATTTTATATCACAATTTATAAATCTAACCGAAAGTGTATTGTTTATACCATTTCCCTCCCACAATGAAAAAATTTGCAAAACTTTTCAATGACATAAAGTTTTGTAGATTTTGAGCAAAAATAAAGCGATAGGTTTAATTTTCATGACTCTATGTTTTGAAGGGCTGGAGGTGAGCGAGGAAAGAGGGGATTGAGTGCTAAATTTCTATTTAGTCAAGTAAGATGTCATATTATGCAACACAAAACGAACTAAAATGTCTCACTACATTTTACAACCATTTGTGATATTGCTATCCAAATGTTCCATATCACATTGTCATCAAATTTGGTTGTTAAAACGAAAAATTCTGTTTTGGGAATAATCGTGTTTTAATACTATGGTCTTTGCTCGTCACTATGTGCGGTGTCATCTGGTTCTACTCTTTAGTTGAACAAATTTTTCTATCCAAAACTACATCCATCATTAAAAAACATCAACAGAATATCAATACTTAACAACACAAATCGAATACTAAAAAAATTAAACTTTATGTCTTATACCTACTTGATAGTCCACTAATACTGCATTTATTTGTAAACTACAATGTATACCTCATAACCTCACCACTCCATACATATATACATATATTTATTATTATCGACATCCTTGTTGTCTTCTTTTCGATCATCAATAATTTAAATTTAAAATCACAAAGCAAAAAAAAAAGTTATATTAAATTAATTTTCAACAATAAAAATACATTCGGTGTCAGGTTGATTTATTAATTTATTATTTATAGATATATAAAAATTATAAATAATTATAATAATTATTATTAATTTATATAAATATGATTTTTTTGATATCGATACAACGACTTTATTACAATATACAGGTGAATTGATAAAACGTGAGCGTTGGCAACTGTTATCTACATAATGGATTTTTTTTCGGTGTGGCAACACTAAATGTGTGTCGAATCAAATGTTAAATTAAACTTCAAAAAGAAAAACAAACTAATTAGTAAGTTGTGAAAGTAAATTTGAAGACCATCGTCCTGATATAGACAACTTTTCAACCCATTTTGAAATATGATTTTCTTATTATTATTTAATCGATCGTACGTTTCGCATCCAATCAAAAAATCACTTAATTCTATACAGTTTCTCGATTAAATTGTTTTTATTTATCTATTAATCGATGTATGTATACACATATAGATAAACTAATATCCAAATTGATATGTTAGGTTTAGTTTGTTTGTTTTTTTTAATGATTTTTCTAATCGAAACTACTAATTTGTAATACAAAACGACGATTTAATGCTAATTTTATTTTTTTTTTAATTTTGTGTTCAACGAATTATTATTTTCTATGAGCTTCCGCTTTGTTATTTAAAATAGATATGGTGAGCTTTTAGGAGTCGTTCGATTGGATCACAAATATTATAGATATAATTTTTGTGTTGAAATAATTTGCGATTATTTATGATATGATTATATTAAGGCGATGATGATGATGATGGTGATTAGAATTTAAGATATAATCAAGTTGATCGTGATTTTGTTATTTGTTTTTGGTATATTTTTTTTAGTTGAATTTTTAACTGAAATAATTATGGTGGTTTGGTTTAGGTTGGGAAAAAAATAATAATAGTTTACACGACAAGCATCAGAGCATTGCATAATCGAATGAGAGTAATAATCAATGTTTATGACCGAGCTTTTAAGACTTGTCATCTAATTTAATCCTCGACGGAATATTTAAAACTTGTTTTTGTTTTAACAAATTTTGTTTTAAATTAAGATTTAAGTCAAAAACAAATTGCTCTAAATTTTCTACCTTTCTGCCTAATATAAATTTTGTTATAATGGCTTTATTGGCTCTATCTATACTAAGGCAAATAAAAACGTAAATAATACAACTTGTTGATATCATCGGCTTGCATTTAAATAGCCACATTTTAAAAGGTGTAAATTGTACAAGATAGTTGATTAGTTAGAAAAAACGATTTTCGATTTGATTATGGGACAGAAATCGCTAATTTCTAATTGCTTTTATTAAAATTGTTTTCTAATGTCATATTTTTTGGTAACAATGTGATTTCGATTACATCGTTCTCGGTTCACCAAAATATTTGACAAAATTATTTATGAATAAATTATAGTATTACTATTATCTCACTTATTATATTTACATTGTATCGTGTTCCGTAAACAATCGATTTCTTTCAATATTTCATTAGATTACTTCCTGAAAAAAACAGTTTCTGATTCTATGAGACTTTAAACTTGTTTTTTTCTTAGTAAACTGTTTAAAACGTTGTTTAATAAATTTTATATAGATTTCCTTTTATCTTAACTAATTCAATTTTATTTGAACATAAATATTTTCTTTATTTTAACTTTCACCTTCACCCAATGATTTAGGTTTCGGGCTATCCTATCGTGCAGGTTTCTAATATTTGCTTTGCTTTCTGTTTCGGTTTAGGTTGTCATAAAAACAACCTACGTTGTCATGTAATTTATTCTTTTACTGCGCATGACAGAATCTAAATATGTGTTTTCATACATTTTTAAAAATTTAAATCTCAATACATTCCCAAAATTTTTTTTTACTTTAAATTAAATTCGTTTTAAGAACTGCACGGTAAAGTGCCGATCATTAGACCCCCACAACAAGACTCGGGTATGTTCTTAGCACCTTTGTCCAAAATAATGTTCCCTGTTATGCAATTAATTTTCCAAAATTTTAAATTTTTACTCGAAATACAGAAAAGATAGTACGTAATATGTTCAAATATTGTAACATTTGAATGGAAGTGAATGACTTGAATATTTGGATCTATGAATTCTAATGAAATTATTTAGAATTTGGGTAGCATTGCAGCCTCACTGGTACATTTCTCCAAAATGCCAATGAAATCATAGCTCTGATGTTTGAGATAAATATGTGGTTTATATGACAATGGCTAAAACTGACAAAAATTTAAGGAAGAATATTTTTGACTGCAAAAGATAAAAGGAAGCCCAACCCATCTGTTTAAAAATTTGACAAGTTTTACTGTAACATTATTTTTACTTTTCACTCTCTATTTCTAGCTGTATTATATTTTGACATAAATTTTATTATATTTTATGAGTATCTGATATCTTCCATTACAATTAGTGTTGTTTTGGTTTAATATGTTAGCCTTAAAAAATTAAAGTTATCATTGTAAAAAAAAATTCGCTAAAATCAAAAATGAAAATATTGTTTACAAATTTAATGTCAAATCCTTAAACAATTGGGAGGGGTTTAAGTTTATCTTTTATAATAATATCCAAGATTTTTGTCTTGTAAATGGATTTAAGTAATTAATCTAAGTAATTAATTAATCATAAGTAATCAAAGTATATGTGGTTGGATGTCTTTCGTTCCGTTCAAACTCGTGTGAACAACAAATAATTTATATCTATTCTTTAAATTATTCAAAAATTTTGTTGTCGCTTTTTATTTCTCATATCCTATCATGAAATATTGTTATATATTATATTTAATTATAAAACAGAATTTATTGCTTAGATACCCATTTTTTAAAAAAAAATGTTGGTCAAACTATGACTAATTATTTTTCTATAAAATTATATTTTTTAAATTCCTGTCTCTGTGAATTTTCTCAAATAGAACGTATATGGGGGGAACCAACTTAAAGTTGCACTTTTTTAAATATAATTCAAAAACTGTGTACCGACCGCAAAATTCTAAGAAAAATTGCAAGTTGCTTAAATTAGATGCTCTTTTATGTGATCTGTTTTTTTCCACCGTGACCACGCGCATCCCCTAAAATTTATCACACTTCCAGTCTCGGTGAATTTTTTCAAAATTTTCTGTCAATTGTAATGAACACTGTGCTATTAGAACATTAGATGAATTGGGTGCCTGAAGATTTTAAATTTCCGACTAACAAAGTCTGTGAAGTCAATTATGGCTTTAGTCAGCCCAGCAAAAATGCTAAATCGCACGCATAAGTTCCATAAGAAGACGGATTCAAAAGTCAGAAGAACCAAGACCATCAAACACACCACTTCAACTACGATTACTACATTTTAAAAATTAAAATGTTTTACTCACCTTATTATTGACCGTTGATCCAACTTTTCGTGTCACAGTAATTTAGCCAATCATAATGAATAAACCATAAATTAATAAGTATAATAAAATAATCAAATGTTGCGTCTTTGGCTCCGGTGATTGTTGAATGTAAATACTAACACCAATAATGCAATATTATATAAATGTCGTTGCGCATAATGTACCTGCGATGATGGTTGGACCGAAAAAATATCACCAATAATGCAATACAATATATATTTCGTTGCGCGATAGGTACCGGCGAATGTTGAATGGCGAATGAATCAATATAATAATAATCGTTATAGCAACGGTTATTATTATAGCATGTTAATGCTACAAAATAATGCCTGTATTCAAAAAAAAAAACAAATAAATGATGGTTCAACAAATAACTGATGGTTTACCGTTTACTAATTATTTGCGTTTTTTTTACATATATCAAAACGATTACTAATTACCGTAATTAGTAAAAATAAATTATAATTCGTAGTCAAAATTAGAACTGGTGGTGCTGTTGCAAAATCTAGATTCCAAGCCTAACAGGTCCATCATGAAAACGAAACATTTTCAATACCTTAAATAAAATTTTTAAAAGCAGTTATATAATAATACTAATAAATATAATTGAAGAGCAATTTGTATAGAATATTTGTAAATTTATGAGGTTAGCTTTTTAAAAATTACTAGGGTATCAGTATTAAGAAACAATAATTGATTTGAAATTTTAATGGCTTGCTTCAAAGGGAATCAGTGTTTCCTTAAAAGCTAAATACGTTACATCTGTCGTACCAATTTATAAAAACTATGAGGGCCCGGCGTGCTTCGCTACGCTTATAAATAAAAATTTTGCGTAGACATTTTGTTGACGTAGAAGCAATGATTTCAAAAAGTGGTAATGAGAAATGCTAGCATATAATTTTTAATTTTTCCTTTTAAATATATGAATGAAAAATAATCAGAACTCTAGCTAATCAGTTCGGATATATGAAAAATTAGCGATCAAATAAGTTAGAGATCAAATAAGCTTACTTGAAAATTTATTTGATCGCTAATTTTTCATATATCCGAACTGATCAGCTAGAGTTCTGATTATTTTTCATTCATATATTTAAAAAGAAAAATTAAAAATTATATGCTAGCATTTCTCATAACCACTTTTTGAAATCATTGCTTCTACGTCACAAAAATGTCTACGCAAAAACTTTATTTATAAGCGTAGTGAAGCACGCCGGGCCCTGCTAGTATATATTAAAAATTCTAACAATCAAATTTACGATCTCAAACTATCATACCAAACACACACATTACAAAATTGTCGCTGAAAAAAAAATACAACAATCAATAATCAATTTTTTATCCTCTTTCATTCACAAACAATATATATTAAAAATTCTAACAATCAAATTTACGATCTCCAACTATCATACCAAACACACACATTACAAAATTGTCGCTGAAAAAAATACAACAATCAATAATCAATATTTTATTCTCTTTCATTCACAAACAATATATATTAAAAATTCTAACAATCAAATTTACGATCTCAAACTATCATACCAAACAAACACATTACAAAATTGTCGCTGAAAAAAAAATACAACAATCAATAATCAATTTTTTATCCTCTTTCATTCACAAACAATATATATTTAAAATTCTAACAATCAAATTTACGATCTCAAACTATCATACCAAACACACACATTACAAAATTGTCGCTGAAAAAAAACACAACAATCAATAATCAATTTTTTATCCTCTTTCATTCACAACCAATATATATTAAAAATTCTAACAATCAAATTTACGATCTCAAACTATCCTACACACATTACAAAATTGTCGCTGAAAAAAACAATACAACAATCAATAATCAATTTTTTATCCTCTTTCATTCACAAACAATATATATTAAAAATTCTAACAATCAAATTTACGATTTCAAACTATCATACCAAACAGACACATTACAAAATTGTCGCTGAAAAAAAACACAACAATCAATAATCAATTTTTTATCCTCTTTCATTCACAAACAATATACATTAAAAATTCTAACAATCAAATTTACGATCTCAAACTATCATACCAAACCCACACATTACAAAATTGTCGCTGAAAAAAAAAACAACAATCAATAATCAATATTTTATTCTCTTTCATTCACAAACAATATATATTAAAAATTCTAACAATCAAATTTACGATCTCAAACTATCATACCAAACACACACACATTACAAAATTGTCGCTGAAAAAAAATATAACAACCAATAATCAATTTTTTATCCTCTTTCATTCACAAACAATATATATTAAAAATTCTAACAACCAAATTTACGATCTCAAGCTATCATACCAAACACACACTTTACAAAATTATCGCTGAAAAAAATACAACAATCAATAATCAATTTTTTATCCTCTTTCAGTCACAAACAATTCTTTCTCTCTCTGGCGTTTACATCCCATGAAGGGATTTTGCCGTCTGTGCCACCAGCTTCCAATCATCTCGTTCCATGACCAGTTGACCCCAGTCTCGACATCCTATATCACGAAGGTCTTGGATGATGTCATCACGCCAGCGTTGTCTAGGATTCACAAACAATATATATTAAAAATTCTAACAATCAAATTTACGATCTCAAACTATCATACCATACACACACATTAGAAAATTGCCGCTGAAAAAAAAACACAACAATCTCCTCTTTCATTCACAAACAATATATATTAAAAATTCTAACAATCAAATTTACGATCTCAAACTATCATACCAAACACACACATTACAAAATTGTCGCTGAAAAAAATACAACAATCAATAATCAATTTTTTATCCTTTTTCATTCACAAACAATATATATTAAAAATTCTACCAATCAAATTGACGATCTCAAACTATTATACAAACACACACATTACAAAATTGTCGCTGAAAAAACAATACAACAATCAATAATCAATTTTTTATCCTCTTTCATTCACAAACAATATATATCTAACTAAATATTCAACGTATTAATATATAAGATAAAACAACAAAGAAAAACAACGTCCATACTCTCCTAGGTCAATGCGTAAACTGAAAAGAAAATATAAAATACTATAAATAAACAAAGAAAAGATTTGGACGATTCCATTTGATCCATTTGATTTGATTTGAGGGGAGGCAGTTGAATTCAAAAATACATTATAATTCGTCTATAACTTTTTTATTTATGATCCGAAAAATCCCAAAAATCTCTCAGATCTAGGTTACACTAATATCAGTTAGCAGTGAAAATTTAGAATGAGTGAAAATTCGAATAAAAAAGCCTTAGGCTGTACAAAGTACAAAGTTAGCGTATTAATATATAAGATTTATAGCAACTCTTAATTATCTAAACTTTATTGTCTGTCTCACTTTCAATTTTATCCTAAATAATCAAACATAGAAGACCAATTTTAACCAAAGTTCATATAAATTTAAATAATCTTAAAAAATAGTACTTTAACCCATTTCCAAATGATTAGAGTAATTTTGTCCTTATATAAACGGACATTAAAACTTTCAAAAGTTCTAATTTCTTATAAAAAATTAACGCCTTTAAATCTGAGCTCATATTTCAACTGCGACCATTATTATCACCGAACTAACGCAAAAATTAAAAAACAATAACGATCAAAATTTAAATAATTTATAATATCGTAATAGTAATAATGATAATAAAAAAAATAGAAAACAATAATAAATTTTGCAAAAAAGCACAACCAACCACTTTTTAACATATAACAGTTTGAGGCGAATTTGAACGTCGAACGTAATAATTTTGTGTTCATATTTTCTTCTTTTACTTAATATTGTGATATTTTTTTGTATAAATTTTTATTATTATTATTAAAGGATTTTTTTTTCATTATTATTATTATTATTACTATTATTACAATTTTGTTGTTGTTAATATTATATTTAAAGTTAAGTAACACACAAGAAAAACTACAACAAAAATTACTCTTGACTTTAAGAGGAAACTCGTTGAAAATTATTGTTAATTTTTGTGCATTTGCTGTTTTTTTATACAATATGTATATTGTTGTTCAATTGCAGTGAATTATATTGTTGTTGTCTTGCGATCTATACCAGCTTACTGAGGTAGTTATAAAAGATTTAATTTGCACGAGGCTTTCAATTCAAGAAAAAAAAAATAAAGATAGTATTATTGTGTAGTGTAGAGCGTGAGATTGGATATGAGATAGATTATGTTTATGTTACGTACATGTTTGTTAAATAAGTATGTTATGATCTTTTAAGTAATGTGACAATTATACACAAGTGTCATAAGTGAGTTTGTTTACTATTTTCTTAACCTCCTAAGTCTGCTGACTGTTGCATGATTATAAATCATTCAAAAATTTTAATTAATTATTCGGATTTCTTCAATCATTTAAAATTATCAGTATCAGCTTAACAAAAATAAAAATGAAAATCCATCAACAACTAACACACAAAATAAAATCTCACTAAATTATATAATAATACACTAATCATCAAAACATAACAATAACACGTACAACAATTTCTTATATCATTCATTCCTCGCTAGGAAAAATATTACAATTTATTTGTAAATAAAAAGAAAATATTTTTTTTCTTTTATATTAAAAGACAATCAAAAAAAACCTTCTTATTAATAATAATAATAACAATAATAAGATGAACAAAAAGAATAAAAAAGTCAACAGTTAAAAAAAACAGAAAAGAAAAATTGGATATAATTCACCATATAATCTCGATACAAGTTTGTGAACAAGCAAAATACAGAAAGACAAAAAAAAAACAAAACGCAAAAACAACGAAGAAAATTATACATTTCTTAAAGTTTTTCTTTCTATATACTCTACTTCCAAGATCAGCGTAAAAACAATACAAAATTGTTCTTAACAATAATAATGATGATCATGAAACGAAGATCATCATAAGTATAGATTAGTGGTTATTATTGTTATTTTGATTTTGATCGAAGCTTAATAGAAAAATTCATCTAAATCATAATAACATCAATTCAAACCAACAATTCCATTTTTAAAGTACTTTTAATATTTCCTGCTAGAACGTAACATAAAAAAATATCCATGCTGAAGTGAGTGACAGATGTACTCGCCATTTTGTTAAAATAAAAACAAGAACAATGTATTATGTATATATAGATAAAATCGAATCAACTAAATTTGCCATATGTTTTTTTTATTTTCAAATTACATTACATTTACACATAAATCGACAGACAAGAACAAATAAAATAAAACCATTTTATTGTCTCGTCATGATAAACAAAAAAACGAAAAGGATTTTGTTAATACAAAAACACTCCACTAGAGGAGACATCATCATTATAATAATCATTCAACCAACCGAGCGCATCCTAATTATAATCTGACACTCCCATATTTTTGCTTATGCATAAATTACGTTCTTCCTAAATAAAAACAATAATTATTGTTATTATTATAAAATTCGGTAGTCATCCAGATAGTTAAGTAAGTTAGACAGTCACTCAGATGTATATACCAGACACGATTAAATTTTGTAATAACCCTCCAAAAAAAACAGCAAACATATTTTAACTGTCAAGTTGACATTTAATATTATATTTAACAGACGCGTCATTGAATATACATTTATTTAAAGTTTACAAAATTTAGGGGAATTAAATCCGTTAAAAAAAATTAACAATAGTTATTTTTTTTTATTAATCGGATTTTCTGAATTAATAAGAATCAACCCCTATTTCTATTCTTTTTCTAAAAAGATTTATCTTGATTGGATTTTTATTTTATTCCTTATCTCTATGATCTAATGGTTGGTAAAAAATTTTTTTAGTTTAAGGAAATAAAATAACTATATTTAACCACAAATAGGATTACTTACTGTATTTAGTTATTGGATTTGATAAGAATTCGTATAACGATAGTCGATAGAAATAAATTTCAGAAAAACAATTGATGTGACAGTTGAATGGTCACTGTATATATTATTTCGACCAATTAAATCACATAAAATCAACTTCATAAAATCATTCAACCAATTACGATCAATTTAAACAATAAAAGCAAATCTGTTCTATTTTTTTTATTAATCAATTTAAATAAAAAAAAAATTTAACTCTTCCCTCCCAATGACATATCTCTTATCATTTTATTGTCTGTAATCAATTGCTCGCATCATTTTTTTTTAGATTCTTTGTTTCCAGTTTGTAGTCTTGTCTAAATAGGAAAATGGTGTATTTTTACTATTATGATTTTAATTAAAAAAAATAACATAAAGATGAAAGATTACAGAAATCATAACAAAAATAGTTGAGTGTGTCCGATCAACTGTATCTATATGTAAAAAACAAAATAATTACAAAAGGAAAAACAGCTTAAAGAGATTTTTTGGTTTCGATCCTAAAATGAAAACAAGCCAGTAGTTTAGATGAACCTTTTAAACCTTTTAATAAAATTTGTTCAATGTCGTCGTTCTTCTCTATCTTTCAAAAATATTTCGTTCCAAATTTTAACCTTACTGCTTACTGCTTGACCACTTTGTTTAAATCGGATTGTATTTGTAGATTTTAATATTGCCATCGGTCGCATCGATACCTCAATTGAAACTATAATTAATATTGTAATATATGTATCACTTTTTTGTAAACCTGTTTAATGTATTTTATATCTTCAAGAACGTAACCGTATGTTTTTCAATCCACACTTTGTTGATTTGTTATTTTTTAACTGTTTATGGTCACTTTGTTGTTACTTCGATCTGAAAGATGTGTTAGTTTTGGTGAAAAATTAGCCAAATATATCTTTTTATGGCAATTATAGGTGTTTTGGGTTATAAAAAGGTATGTCTCTCTGCCGGCCGGTATTCAGGGTAGTGGTAATGGGCGTCGGCAGGATTTTTCATAATAAGGGAGAGGCAAGGTCACAATTATTTTTTGATACACGTTTTAATGATAAACTTTCTCGCTACGACAATACACATATGTGTGTATGTCGAGAAAAAAATTTTGATTTCGGTTCTTTTTTGTAGTTTTTAAAAGTTTTCGTATTATTTTTTCAATTTCCTTTATACATAATCGGTTTTTCTTGTTTTAGTTTTATTTTAATTTTTTAAATTCAATACATATTTTTAGGGCTCCGTACTTGTAAAAAATAAAACAGTGTCCTATTGGTGAGACTTCGGTGTCCGTCCGAATTTCAACATATTCGATTTTTTCACAAACTGTAAGTGCTATCAACTTGAAATTTTCTACAGTTATAAAATGCATTTGTTTACGCAAATATTTGTTCTTATCTGTATTTTATAGGCATGGATAGGGATTAAGTAAAACAAAAGATTTTTTTAAGGAATCGAGTTTGATTTAGAAAAATCGACAAAGATTGCAGTATTTAAAAAAAAATTCCATTAATTATCGACTGCTTGGTTTTTGACTTATTACCAAAAACGCGAGTTTGTTTTCCTATCCCCTGCCCTAAACTTCGAACATTACGAAAGAAAAAATTTGAAAAAATTCATGGTTATAGGAAATGTTGTAAAGCGGTCGGCGTATCTTTTAAAATGTTATTTGAAAAGGGTTGAGAGCAGAAAGTTCGAAAAAAATTGTATTTGATCATGCCAAGTGGGGAGTCATATCAAAGGTGATTTTTTTTGTAGTTCAAAACAATTTTTTTTGTAATTTTCGAAAGCCCAATTTTCAACTTTTTTTTTGAAAATGTGAATTTTTTTTGCCCCTTCTCCCTTATATTCGAACATTACAGAAGCAAGATATCCAGAAGATAGGTAATGTTGTAAAGATTGAACAAAAGCTATATCTTTCATCATTTCAAATGTTCTTTACAGAGGGTTGAGAGAAGAAATTTTGAAAAAAAAATATTTTTGATTTTGGTCAAAGTCGAATGGAAAAAAAAAATTTTCAAGTCCAAAATAATTTTTTTTGACTGCGGCTCGGTCTATAGATGTCATTTTGGCGAAGGTGGCACTGTTGGCTGATTTTCTGACGTAATTTGGTTTATAGTTGACCTCAAGCGCTTGCTCGATTCAACCACAAATATAGTAATGCATTACGCTTGTCTAATGTTCAGGGAATCTTGGAAGAGAGCCTCTTAGATTTCCCAACCCTTACTCAGGATCCCAAATTCGATGGCCCAGCAAACACATCGTAGTGCACAAAATTTCCACAGTATACGACAACTACTACCAAGTTCAAAATACCCAAAGATGAGTTTTCACACATGGCTGAGTTTGGATACATATAGTAACGAAGTAAGAGCCAAATGACTGGAGACCCTCTGGGGATTAGCGACGCTTTAATGATGTTACGATCACAAATCGATACCTTATACCACACATACAGAATTGACATGCATCTAAACAGATGCACCATGTTTTTTAAAATCGATCTGGTGCGGGCTTACCACCTAATCCCACTTGCTGCAGATGACTTACACAAAACTGCGATAACGGTCCCTTTTGGTTTCTTCGAGTTTCTTAGACTGCCTTGTGGTCTGAGAAATTACGCTCATACTTTTCAGCGTTTTATAGACGAAGTAGTTAAAGAAATCAACTTCGTATTTGTGTGTATTAACAACGTCTTGGTGGCAATGAATTCTCCCGAGGAGCACCAAAAACGTTTACGTTTATTTTTTTTAAAGAATTACTGATTTTGATATTAAAATCAAACTTTCAAAGTGAGCATATTCTTTCCCACTTAGAAGAACTAATATCTCCACTTCACAGCTACCTCGCCGAACTAGAAAATATTTAAAAAGTCAGCTTTTATCTGGCCTCACCAATGCAGTGCAGCAGTTAACAAAGTCAGACTGGTGCTTATTAGCTGCACACTTTTGGCCCATCCGTTACAAAAAACACAAGCTTTTGTATCAAAATTGATGCTTCAGGTACTGCAACATAAGCAGTACTGAAACAATTAAATAAAATATGCTGGCAATCCTTAAGATTTTTCTTTAAAAAGCTCTTGCCTGCAAAATATGAGAAATATATCAATCACCTAAAAGACTGCAGAGAGAATTCCCCGCCAGGCACGTCATCTTGACTTCATTTGCCAGTTCACAACAGATATTCGGCACATATCTGGTACGGATACTGTAGTGGCCGGTACACGCTTAGCTACACGCTGTACATATGCTTTGTAACTCGATCAAATACAGATTAATCTGTAACGCGATTATGGTTGTCATAAATAATAAATAATTAAATGAAAAATAAAAGTTATAAATTTATTAAGTTATACAAAATGTGTTTTTAATTTATATCAGATTGTGTTTGTTTCAATTATGGTGTGATATTGTATTTGTTCTAGTGTTTGTGGTGTGAGAATAATTTGTGGATGCCTTTTAATGGGTGTGCAATTGATTGGTTCTGATGTTGTGGCCGTTTGTGCTTCTTTCAATAATGGATTTGATTATGCTTGTTTTATTGTTTCTATTTCTTGTGATAAGAAAGGTATTATATTATATATACACATATTATATATACACAAAGAAATTAATAGTAATGTTACGGTACTTAAAGGAATTCGGAGTGAACAGACCGTCCCCATTCGAATCCGAGATTTGGGAATCTCTTATTATCTTTTTCCTTAGTTTATCTCGACATTACAAAAGTAATGTCTAAATTAAAATTAACATAAATATTAATAATAAATACCTTAGTTGCAACTGTTGATTGCTGTCATCAATATTCTGTTGTTTTAAGTTATTAGTTTGATTTTCCAAAACTCAACAGCATCTGATTTTGTTATACGAAATTGATCACCATCAAAAAATAGATCCTTTCGAGCGAGGTTCCTGGCACATAAAACTATTATTCGTATTTTTTTTGTACCCCATTGCGGCGTGAATATTCCACTTTGTTCGTAATTCAAATAAAAATTATAAGTTGCTTTACGAACCAACATTTATTATACATTTTTATTAAAGTTGTTTAAAGAATTAAGTTCATATTTCGCATGTGACACTAATGTAAATGAATTACGATAATTTTTTTTATTCATTCGAAAGATTTACATAATTTTTCAGTATCACTTTAAAATTATTTTGTGATATATTTTGTATACACAATAATCGATACATTTTAATATGTTGTTATCATTTCACTTATTATAACTACATTTATTTGTTATGAATTTAATTTCACGAAAATATAATCTTGCATAACATAAAAGCACAATTAAAATGTTTTCTCTTTAAAAGCAGAAAATGGAATGCAGAAATAATTTAATTATTACAAACTTATATTAAATTAAATCCACGTTTAAATATAATATAAAAAATAGGAATAATCTTCCTAACAAACAATTGACCAATTCTTTTGAATCACAAAAATGGAATCAAATATTATTTTTAAATTATGAAATTGCAAAATGTGATTTTGATTTTTCCATCTTATGATGTCAAAACAAAATCGGGCAATCTCCGAAAATTCAGTAATGATTAACAACGACGTCTGTTCATTAGCATTGGAAATAAAAATTTAGTACGTTCGTTTGCTTTTTATAGTATGTTCAAAATTTAACTAGCAGTTAAGTTTTAGAAAATTTTAAAATTATTATTAATGTAAGAATGAACGGAAACTAATGAAATGCATTTTATTGAATGGAAAACGAAGATGAATTTGGTTTTATTATTGTTTCGCGATTATTGCGATCGTTACACCATGAATTCAAGGTAGAAACCAAGATTTTTACTCTTGAAATCACAAAAACGTCGCCATCCCCTCCATGACAGAAAACCACCGAACTACTTCCACTTATTAAGCTGTATCTGGGATCGAGATACCCACAGTCACTGGCGTCAAGACCGATGACCGGTTTCAACACTCATGAAGTCCTTAAGAACTTCACTGAGCATTGAGACCGACCATCCATCCGAACGTCAGCACCATGGACACCCCGATACAACCAGTAAGTATGACCTGAAGATGTGAACCCCAGAGACGACAATCAGCCAGAGGAACAACCCTACCTAACGAAAAGACATCATTCCCTGATGTCTTTCGCGTGATGGACTCCAAGATTCTTACCGCTCATATCTGTGCACTCGTAGAGTACATTTCCAATCTTAGTCTTAATCATTGCAGGTAAGAACTTTGGAGCCAATTTTGCCGAGAACTTTTTGGTAGCGTCACTCAAATGATGTTGCCGTACAAACACACGTTGTTGTGGTTGAAAAGTCCGTAGTTTAGATCGCAGGTTGTACTGATGTTGTGATTTTTTGAAGGCTGCTTTTAAATTTTGTTGAACCCGGTTCCTAAGCAGAGTCAAATGATCAGTGCGTTCTATTTCCTCACCAGCATCTTCACCAAGCTGGTGTAGTGATCTCAACAAATGGTAAGTATTTCCATCCGAGATTGGATGTTGACCAAATAATAAATAGTACGGTGAGTACTTGGTAGCAGAATGTACTGCAGCCCGCAGTGCATATGCGATTTCACCAATTTGTGAGTCCCACTTGGTATGTTGACCTTTAATGAACGCTCGAATTGCTGCCAGGACTGACCTATTGACCCGCTCTGACGCGTTACTTTGAGGACTATAAACGCCGGTCCTAATGTGTTTAATGCCGAAATCTGACAAAAGACTTTGAAAGTTCCTACTAGTGAACTGTTTGCCATTGTCACTGTGTAGAAACTCTGGTACCCCATATGTAAGAAACACTTCATTCCTTAGAAAAGCATTCACCTTCGGTGAAGTTGCGTTTCTAAGTGGTTTCAGTAGTACAAACTTCGTAGCATGATCCAGAACTATTAATAACACCGTATTCCCAAGTGTAGAACGAGGATACGGTCCCAAAAAATCTATATAGACTCTCTGCCATGGACGTGCTGTTTCGAATTGATATTGCATCGGAGGACGCAATATCTGATTCGTGGCTTTTGTTTGTTTACATGTGTCGCAGGACACAACATAGTTGTGTACCTGTGACGCCATGCCCGGCCAATAATAAAGACGTCGAAGTAATTCTAAAGTCTTTTTAACACCTCCATGAGCAGCAGTACTATCATCATGATGTTTCTGAATCATGTTTGAAGTCATCGGTTTTGGTACCCAGAGCTTCCACACAGGAACATCGTTGGGTATTGCGTCAGATCTTGGCTCAATACGAATGTATAGCTTATCATCCACGACTTTAACAGATGGAAAGTCCTTGGGAGATGATTGAACTTTAGCTATCATATCCGTATATTCCTTGTGCCGATAACCCTCATTGTCGATTTTGATGTCGTTAATGTGATGTGTTAATGCTTCCGTCAATTCCTCGTGTGTATCGTCATAAAGACGAGATAGAGCATCAGGGACTATATTTTGGGTACCTTTTTGGTAGACAATGGTAAAATCCATATGTTGGAGTTTTAGGCTCCACCTAGCCAGACGGCCACTCAAGTCCTTCTGTGACATAAGCCACTTCAGACTTGAGTGATCAGTCACAATTGTAAATCGGTGACCTTCAACATAGCCCCTGAATTTCTTCACACTCAGAATTGCCGCAAGACATTCAAGCTCAGAAACTGAGTAATTTCTCTGAGCTTTGTTAAGTTTCTTCGACATGAAGGCTATCGGACACTCTTGTCCGTCCTCGTCGATCTGATACAGTACACTACCTATCCCTGTCAGACTCGCATCGCATCTAATAAAGAACTCTTTATTATAATCAGGGTTCACTAATACTGGTGCTGTAGTCAGCAATCGTTTTAAATTTTCGAAAGCAGCTTGCGCTTCCAATGTCCATTTTAATTTCCCAGAACTTTTCTTCAATAAATCTGTAATTGGTGATACCACGCTTGCATAGTTTGGTATGAAACGTTGGTACCAACCAGCCATTCCTAGTAAACGTCGTATTTGTTTTACTGTAGATGGAGCTGGGTACTCTGCTACAGCTCTTACCTTGTCAGGGTCAGTTCGAAGACCGTCCTCACCAACCAGAAAACCTAAGTATTTCACCTCTCTCAGAACAAATTTGCTTTTCTTGAGGTTAATTGTTAACCCAGCCGCTCTTAACAATGAAGAGACTTTGGACAGCAATTCCATATGTTCCTGGAACGTGGAAGAGACTACCAATAAATCATCTAAATAAACAAAGACATTTTCGTGATATTGATGTGGTATCACTTTGTGCATTAGCCGACACATTGTCTGGGGAGCATTGCACAATCCAAAGGGCATAACCCGGAATTGATACAATGGACGACCAGGCACTGTGAAGGCTGTCTTGTCTCTAGATGCTTCTGCCAGAGGAATCTGCCAGAAAGCATCTTTGAGATCAATACTTGAAATGTACTTTGTGCTATTTAGACGACCTAGTAAGCCATCAATCAAGGGAAGTGGGTAAGCGTCCTTTTTAGTTAGTGAATTGACACGACGGCTATCAATACATAATCTGTTTTTACCAGATTCTTTTTGTACCAGAACCACTGGCGAGCACCAAGAACTGTTACTCTCTTCGATCACGCCCATTTGAAGCATTCGGTCGAGTTCGGCATAAACCTTTAGTTGAACAGCCGGCGACGTGGGATAGTGCCTCTGTTTAACAGGTGCACTATCACCAACATCGATGACATGTTCAACCAAAGAAGTCTTTCCGAGCCCAGACACTTCAAATGACGGGAAAGAATCCTTGATCATATCCAGTTCATGTTGCTGATCAGTGGTGAGGTTATGTGTATTAAAAGTTTGTAGCTCTGTGCGAGTCAGTTCACTAACAAAAGAAGGAACAATACCGAATTTCTCCCAGAAATCTATGCCCAGGTAGAGCTCTTCTCGTAATCCAGGGACTATATGGAACCGCATTGGTTTAGTGGAGCCATTCACAGTTATTGGAATTTCGATGTAACCCAAAATTTTATTTGCAGTACCATCCGCCGTACGAATACACGAAGTGTACTTACGGTAGGTTGTACCTGATGATTCCAATAATTCCAAGGAATTTCTTCCAAGTATAGTGATTGACGCTCCACTATCCAATAGACCTGAGATATGTTTGTCCAAAATTTTTATTGTTAGTCGCGGCCGAGGATCCTTTGTTTCTGAAAGGATAGATGAAATACAAGCTTTACGAAATAATTTCCTCATCCTCCAATATCTAATGTTACGTTCAAGACGTCTAAAATATGTTCGATGTAATGATGGGAAATTAAATGTATTCGAAGATTTTATTTGGGTTTCGTTGGTGGTTGCCGATCGTCCTGCGTCGCTACATCTCTCGTCGCCTTCTTCGTGCTGTTGTTCGGGCTGTTTTGAATCCATCGTTTCAAAATATCCATCTCGATCTAGTTCCACATCCACCTCATAATCATCCACCTGCTGTAGCTTGCTAATTCTTAAATTTGATGTTCTGGTCGGAACTGGTGTGGACCACAACCGTTCAAACTTCTGACATAAAGTCCGAAGTTCATCAATTGAATGTATTGTTGCAGCTAGAGTAGCGTTTTGGAGCTCCACACTCAGTCCCTCCCGAGCAATTTCTAGCATTTCACGGTCAGCAAATGGACGTGCTAAACGACGATTTAACGAACCAATCTCCACCAGATACTCGTATACGCTCTCCTTTGACTTTTGTTTGCGGTTCAGAAGAACTCGCAAGATCGCCTTATCATCAGTGAGCGTACCGAAGGTTTGTAGGAGTCCCTCCCTTAACACTGGATAGGTCACCACCTCATATTCATGAGTTAAATTCAGATAGTATCTGTCGGCAGCTCCCTTGAGATACCGTGGAACGATAGACCTAAGGTCGTCCCAATTCACACGGTCCCTCCTGGCAGCCGCCTCCACTCTGTGAACAAACTCATGAACATCAGGAGAGTGACCATCTCCTGTGAAGGTTGGAACCCAATTTGAGTCATAACGACTCAAATTGTTTCCATGAACCCCTCGGTACTCCACCGGTGCTAACGCTGGAGCCGCGTCACGCCATACCTGAGGAGGTTGGTTGTATGGTGGTGGTGCTGTAAGTGGAGCTTGTGGATATAATGGTGGTGGTTGTACCTGTGGTACTGATGGATAATTTAATGATAATTGCTGTTGTACTAATGCTGGACTATTGTGTATGTGTTCAGCTTGGAGTGATGCACCCAATTGTGGTATTGCAAAGTCCTCTGCCCAATTGTTCCCCCTGAAGTTCACACCCCGAACCAGACATTCGATCTGCAGTTCGGTGGGTTCCAAACCACAGAACGGATTGTTAACGTCCAGTTGGTTTGACACTTTGATGGTAAAATTTATAAAATCCGGAATTCACAATAAAAACGTCAACACCAATAATAAAACCAATTCCAACTAGAAAAAAGGTGGAGTTAATTCGCCCGGAAAAATTCGTCCGATGGAAGTTGTAAAACGCAAAGAAATGAGAAAAAAACAACGAACGCCCCAATTCAACAAAACACAAAAACCTTTTTGTAAAAACAACCTTGTATAAGAACAAAAAAAACCGCTGTCGCCGCTAATCTTTACTGAATCTTTTACAAAAGCTCCCAAAATATTGTAATATTGTATATGTAAAAATATAATTTATTTATTCAATTTCAGATATACTGAAATATATATATATACCTAAAATTAGTTATTGACGATAGCACCCCTAAAAATATTTATTTATTTTTAAAAGAAAATTGAAAAATAAAAATATCTAGAAGAATGTTTATTTATTGGATGCACCGTCCTAACTTTGAAATATTGATTTATTTTTAAAAAAAAATAAAAATATTTATTTATATCTTGACGTAAAGCTTAGTTAAAAAAAATTTATTTATTTAGTTACCTAAAATTAACTTAAATTTTAAAAAAAATTATTTATTTAATAAAAATTTTATTTATTTAATTTTTTGAAAAATTTGTTTGATTTATTTTATTTTTATTTAATAATATAAGAGATTCCCAAAGTCAAGATTCGTCTGGAGACAATTTAAAAAGTAAGTATGGCTACAATATCCATATTGTTTAAATCTAAAATATCGCGTTCGCGAGCCCACTCCAACAATGCATGTGAGAACTGACTAGAAAAGCCCCTAACGACCAGATTCTACAGAACAGATTCTCCCCAACCTAATAAAACAATCACAACTGTCACGATTAGACACTAGGTCCATTTCTACTGACCCAGTTGTGCTTGTTTAACCTACAAATAAATTACAACTAAACCTAATGCGAAAGTTGTAGAACGCTCCCGAGCACCAGACTTCAAATCTTAAACTCTATGAAAAATTGTTCTATTGTGAATCTAAATGGAAAAATGGAAAGTTTTTGAATTTGTATGAGGTGAAGCCTCTGATCCTGAAAGCAAAGTACAATTGGTTCCTCTCTTCATTACACCGAAGAAGCCTCTGAGCAAAGAATGGTACTGCTGGTTTGCACCTAAGTACAAACACGGCAACACCACTCCTCGTCCCTGAGAACTTCCTCGCCGAATGAGAGAAGAAACCAATGTTCTTCGATCGCATAACCCCGGTGGTCATAGGCGATCTAAGAACGACATCAATGTTAAGGGGATAAGCCCCATGGATGGCTTGTTAGGCCTACCGCTGAGAAAAGTGAATCAATAAACCTAATAAACATAAATCAATTCAAGAAAAAAAACCATTTACTCAAAATAAAGTACTAGCACAAATAGTACTTATTAAAAAAAATTATTTGCAGGTAGTGCAAAAATATGTACAATGGCATGGCAAAAGAAAATATTTACAAATTATCTATATACAAAAATTTATTTACAAAAAATATACAATATATACATTATGTACAAAAACAAATTGTACTATGTATATATAAAAAAAATATGTACAGGATTATGTACAATATGTACGTGGTAGCATAAAAAAAATTCAAAAAAAAACTGCTTCCCCAAAACGGTTTTCTTTTTTCCAAAATAAAAAAACAATTAGTATTACTAAAGCTAAATGACAGCACAAAAAACAATCTCCAAAAAAATTGCTGTCCCAAAACGGTTTTTTCAAAATTAAAAAAAAATTAGTCTTAACTAATTATACAATGAGGAACAGGGGCCTCCTTAATAACCCCTGACCCCTCATAATTGTATACATTCTTAACAAAATTCAAAATATATAATACGAAATCCAATAACAAAGGTTATTGCAAATTTTATATAAAATATTCAACTTCCAAATGTATATAAAATATTTTTACAATATTAAAAAAACAAAACCATAAACTGGTTTGACAAAAGAAGAAAAAAAATATATGTAAAACAACCCAAACTGGTTATAACCGGAAAGACAATTTATTTTACGCAAAATAACCAGTTGGCAACGCCCTAGTTATTACAAAAAATCATTACGGTTCTTTAAAAAAAACCAAATCCAAGGGTCCAATACACCAGACTCCTACTGGTCTTTGTTTCGAACGCCAATTTATTATATTATATATACACATATTATATATACACAAAGAAATTAATAGTAATGTTACGGTACTTAAAGGAATTCGGAGTGAACAGACCGTCCCCATTCGAATCCGAGATTTGGGAATCTCTTATTATCTTTTTCCTTAGTTTATCTCGACATTACAAAAGTAATGTCTAAATTAAAATTAACATAAATATTAATAATAAATACCTTAGTTGCAACTGTTGATTGCTGTCATCAATATTCTGTTGTTTTAAGTTATTAGTTTGATTTTCCAAAACTCAACAGCATCTGATTTTGTTATACGAAATTGATCACCATCAAAAAATAGATCCTTTCGAGCGAGGTTCCTGGCACATAAAACTATTATTCGTATTTTTTTTGTACCCCATTGCGGCGTGAATATTCCACTTTGTTCGTAATTCAAATAAAAATTATAAGTTGCTTTACGAACCAACATTTATTATACATTTTTATTAAAGTTGTTTAAAGAATTAAGTTCATATTTCGCATGTGACACTAATGTAAATGAATTACGATAATTTTTTTTATTCATTCGAAAGATTTACATAATTTTTCAGTATCACTTTAAAATTATTTTGTGATATATTTTGTATACACAATAATCGATACATTTTAATATGTTGTTATCATTTCACTTATTATAACTACATTTATTTGTTATGAATTTAATTTCACGAAAATATAATCTTGCATAACATAAAAGCACAATTAAAATGTTTTCTCTTTAAAAGCAGAAAATGGAATGCAGAAATAATTTAATTATTACAAACTTATATTAAATTAAATCCACGTTTAAATATAATATAAAAAATAGGAATAATCTTCCTAACAAACAATTGACCAATTCTTTTGAATCACAAAAATGGAATCAAATATTATTTTTAAATTATGAAATTGCAAAATGTGATTTTGATTTTTCCATCTTATGATGTCAAAACAAAATCGGGCAATCTCCGAAAATTCAGTAATGATTAACAACGACGTCTGTTCATTAGCATTGGAAATAAAAATTTAGTACGTTCGTTTGCTTTTTATAGTATGTTCAAAATTTAACTAGCAGTTAAGTTTTAGAAAATTTTAAAATTATTATTAATGTAAGAATGAACGGAAACTAATGAAATGCATTTTTATTGAATGGAAAACGAAGATGAATTTGGTTTTATTATTGTTTCGCGATTATTGCGATCGTTACAAAGGAATCGAATTAAAAATACGTTGTGATAATTCTGTAATGATGCTAAAACTGGTGTTGTCATAATAGTGTTAGTGTTAAAGAATTTTCGGACTATGTCAGGCATCTGTTGACTGCTTTCTGTATCTATTTGAATGTGTTTGGGTGGAGATCTAGTGTCTTAATTTTTGTATGTAGTGTAAAGGGTATCACCCAAGTTGAACTAATGTTCAATGGCACCACATCTTTTTGAAAAAATAAGCATTTTCTTTCATTTATTCGGATATTGTGCTCTGCTAATCGTCTTAAAACTTCTTCGACGTTTTCCTTACAATCCTCCATATCTTTCCCTGATGAAAGTATACTATCCAGATAACAGACAGTGTTTTTTATTCCTCGAAGAATTTTGTCCTTTGAAAAATCGATGGAGCACTGGAGATTCCAAAAGTTAACCTTCTAAGCCTAAATAATCCCAAAGATGTATTAATGGTAAATAATTCTTTCGAGTATTCTGCGATCTCCAACTGCTGATAAGCTCCAGTCAGATCCAGCACTGTAAATACACTACATTCTTACAAACTTGCCAATATATTCTCTATATTTGGTAGAGGATAGTGCTCAAACTCAAGCCATTTGTTAACTGTGATCTGAAATCTACACACACCCTTAATTTTTGATTTTTCTTTGGTACTATAACGATAGGACTGGCCCAGTCACTGTATTTTACGGGGAAAATGATATCATTTATACATCAGTGTTAAAATTTCCGTAGCCTTATTTTTAAGTTCATAAGCTACCCCATATGCCTTGCAAAAAATTGACTTAGCTCCGGATTTTAATACAATAGTAGCTTTGAAGCCTTTATAGGTAAGATATGATTGAAAAATACAGTAAAAAACTTTTGCTTAAAATATATTAAAACACCTTTTTCTGTAAATCTATTTGAATCAACTCCTTCCGTTACAAGATTCAGAATAACATTTCGCTTGAAAATCTTTCTCCAATTCGGTATTAAATCCACTACCCATGTTCTCCCCATTAGGGTATTTAATTTCTTGGGCGATTGGCTAACAATAAGATCTAAAACAGCACGTCTATTTCCAAGCTCTACTGTAACCTGAACTCTTCCCAAAGTTTGTAGGACAGGGCCAGTAACGGACATAATACCTTCGACTTCTTCCTCTATTTGCAATTTAGGGAACTTTTCAAGGAATTTTTTTAGTGGCATGTCGCTGGCAGAAGCCCCGCTATCTACTTCGACCTTGAATTCTACGGAATTGATTAATAGGGTGAGGGTGAGGGTGAGCTCCACAGGTGCTGACTTTTTCAACGGTTTAACTGACGATACTGCATTAATGCTATTCGTAATTTGGTTCCCAACACATCTTCATCATCACCATCACTATCTACCTCATTAATCATAGAAGATATTTTGTCCGTACAATTTGAAATTGCTCCTCTAACACATCTTCATCATCATTATCTAGTTCATAATCTTCAAACGAAACCATGTTACTACAATTTATTTCACTTAAAATGTCACTATCGAACTCAATATCCACCACCATATCCGAAGTTACCGTTACAACGAAAACATCTCCAATTTTTTGCTGGACAAACATTTGGAGCATGTACCCTTCCGCAATTTGAACACGGGGGACCATTGGCACTTTTTGTAGATTTTTTTCTACCCGAATCGACATGTTTCGTCATTTTTTTCGGCGAGACAGAAAATTTCTTGATTGAATTTTGAATATGTGTATTTGAATTTTCACATATTGGCCTGGACTCTGCATTAGCAAATTCATTACTTATTGCTTTTCTACACGCGTCCTCAAACGTAATATCTTCTTCCGATAGTAATTTTTTTTTGAATTGACACGTCCTTAACACCGCAAATTAATCTATCGCGAAGAGCATCATTCAAAAATGCTCCGAAATTGCATGTTCGCGTCATTCGTTTCAGTTCCACAATATATTCCGAAATTGACTCACTACTTTTTTGATCCCGTTAGTGGAATTTGAACCGTTCAAAAACTGTAAATGTGGTCGGTTTAAAATACGCTTGTAATAGTTCTTTACATTGTTCATATGTTTTCGTAAGTGGCGAATCAGGGACGCACAAATTTGTTAATATATTAAATGTCTCCGCACCGCTAAAAGTTATAAACAATGACAACTTTTTATCATATGTTATATTATTGATTTTAAGTACTTGTTCAAATCGTTCACAATATGTCTCAACTCCGATTTGGTAACATCAAAAGGTTCTAAATTACCGATAAACGACACATTTTTTATAATAAAATTTTTAATTGTCTGTTTATGTACCCTTTTTAATAAAATAAATTTTAGTAATTTATATAGCTTTTTGCATTGAAAATGGAAATTACATGTTTGAAAAAAATTCTGTTTTATTAAATTATTATATTTAATAATTTATAAACTCAATATTCAACTACCCAATAAAATAATAATTAATTTCAGAATCAGATAGCTTAAATAGGGAGGCAAGTGCCTATATATTTTGGCTATCTGATCTGAGTATTTTGTTATAAGTTTAGTTAAGATATGAAATGATTTTATTTTTATTTATTTTAATTTTTGACAACCTTGTCTATATACTGCTTAGTCGATATCAAAATTTTTTTTGACAATAGATCACTGAATTGTTAGTGTGTTAAAAAATTTATGTTCTTACATTTTCGTTGAAATCCTTTAGATTAAACTCCATCTTTAACAGCAGAACTCCATTAGAAATTTTAATATCTCCGCCAGACAAATACTTGAGGTCTTCAGAAACATCGAATAAAAAGAAAAGAAACAAAGCGCATACTAAACAACAGCGTTGTGGTCGTATCAAATAACTTTTTAAACTATTGTGAATGAATGATTCTGTCGATTGATCAAGTGAAAGGAGTATTTACTTCATTTTTACTATTACAATATACTTAGTCAATACACGTATGGAGTGGATGAAACTTTAGGCTTTGGCTCGAAAGTGACATAGAATTTTTGTCGAATATTTGACATATATTCTCTACCAATAATCATTTTGCATAAATTCAGAACCGTCTAGAAATTTCTTTAACTCAAACAGCAATTTTAGTTGGATAAATTTTAAAAGATTTAGCTATTTTCCTTTATATAGCTTTGGTCGAAGCATACAACCTAGATCTATTTGCTCCATCTTTAAAATGAATATCTTAAATGGATCTGGGACAATCGGAATATATAATAAATTTATTTCAAACTGTTTGATGCGAAAATATTATTTCATTAGCTGGAGTTCATAAGTAGTGAACTTGAAAACGTTGTTCTGGGTTCCTCTACCTCAAACTGTGAATTTTTGTTAAATATATATGTAAAATTTAACGCAAACCGTTCGATATACCAAGCAAAATTTGATTCAGTTTTCAAAATTTGGCGAAATTTGTTAGATGTCTTCTGTTAGATTAGTTAGATGAATTCTTAAATTATTTGAATCCGTTAGGTAGACTTGACATACCAATACAGAATTTATTTAGGTTTTATATGTTTCTCCCTTAACAGGAAGACTAAATTTAGACATAATTCAAACAACGTTGACAAGTTCGAATTCGACGAGTTCAAAAAATTTAGTTCTATCCGGTTGTAGCTAAAACACGAGTCTGTTAAAGTCAAGACTCCATATTTCTTTTCGATATGGTTATTTTTTTTTGCTAAAAATTTAATCTTGGATTTTAGTCCTACAATTTGTTGGATCAGGAATATTAATCGTCCTGCTCAGAGCTTCGTATAGTGTTTAAAACATTACATCACGATAAAGAAAACTTGTATTGTTATGAACCCATCCAAACCATTTGTAAATTTTAGCCAAATACAGTGTTTGTCGCTATATTCAAATTTTTAGATGACCAAGGGTGTGAAGGGTGAATTACCGGGTATGTTTCAGTTAGACACTTTATTCACTTAAAATGTGCTGCCACACCAAAAGACCAAGAAAAATTATATAGTGGTTTCAAATATAACTTCCATCTTACTCCAAGCTGGACTATCTTGAAACTAAACATATATAGTTGAAGTCATTAAGGGCAATTAACAAATCACATGCTTACAAATTTGTATACCTATTGCATTTTAATTTATATTGGTAATAGCAAATATTCGTATTCAATAAATATTCAGCTGCTACATTTTAGCTTCAAACAAAAATTCCAAACTAATAAACTATCCATCCTTAAAAAAAAGTGTCGAAAAAAATTTCATAATTATGTATTTCACGTCACACAAAATTCAGACAAAAATTTACTTTTTCAAAAGGAATTTATTTGCTTTTCTTATTAAATTAATATTTATTTATGTTTTGATCTTCTTATTTATTAAAAAATGATAAATTCGTGTTCATAACACAAAATCAAAAAAAAAAAAACAAAACAAAAGAATAATATTACAACAAAAACGAAACAAAACAACAAAAAATTGACAATGATTTTTTGATTCACAGCACGGACACAATAGGAGTTTTAGAATAGTGTCGAGATGGCCGCCTCCGGTTTCAAAATTCTCAAGACCTCCTGGAATTCGTATTCTTTTATTTGATTATTTTCGCGATCAAATAAAATATAATTTTTATATAATAAAAATAAATAAATATTTTATTTAGAATTCGATCAATCGATCGATCGATCTTTTTACTTTTTGTATGTTTAATTTTTTTTGTATTTTTATATAAACCGATTGATCGCGAATTGTATAACAATCGTTCGACCAGACATAAATTAGCATAACCTGCATAATATAGTAAAAATTTATATATAATAATGCAAACAATATTCGTTTTTTTTGTTTAGATGCTAGTCTTGCTGATCTTCATATTATGAATGCATGAAAGAATGCGAAAACGAAAATTTATTAACACGCGTTGCTTCATACATTTTAAGTAAATCATTGAAGGAAAATACTTTCACTTTAATTAATTGGCTCAAATTAGCATGTAAGAAGAAGTTATTTTGTCACGAATTATTATGAGTGATTTTCTATTTCATTTTATTCCTACATCATCTTCTTCTTTTTATTTTTTATATAAGATTAAAATCTTAAATAACAACATGAAAGATAAAACAAAACAAAAATGAAAAAAAAAAAACAAACGTATTAAATTTACAAATGCATTCACACACGATCTTTCCATATTTTTTATATGATCAATAATTCATCGATCATTCATATAAAATATCATAAATTTAATAATAAAAGACACAAAAAATAACAAACAATAGCAATAGAAACCACATAACACTGGACTACATGAAAAATAAAAAAAAATTTAAAAAAAAATAAAACTGCAGAATATTGCAATATTTTCGAAGATCGGGACAAGATCGAGAGTATAAATAAATGACAAATGACAAAAAATATATGTAAAAATGATAACAAAAAAAAAACTGTTTCTTCAATACATATCTAAAATTTATTTATGAATATTTTTTTAAGGACATCAAACGTGCGATCTCTGATCTTGATCCGATATATTTTCAGTTGGTTTTTGTTTTGTTTCAATAATAAAAATAATAAGATCAAAACGGAATAAAACTAAAACAGAAACAAAAAAAAAATGATCGAGAAAGCAGACAAAAAAATTATTGACAAATTTCAGAATTGCAATATTATATTTTTTGAAGATCACCCAAAATCACATTTTTGTGCAACGAATAAAAAAAAACAAACAAAATTGACGATCAAAAAAGAATGCGTTTCACACGCGTTAAATAAAATAATTTATTTCATTTTTATTGATTAAGAGTGTCGCTTACTTACGAGAGGTGTCAATTGAAGATAATTTTTTTTTAAATTGTTTAAATTGAAAAATCAAGATCAGTTTTGTGGTTTTTATGATATTATTGTCTTGGGATGTTGTTAATTTGACACATCGTTTTTTTCTTTTTGCGATTATCATTACTATTATTTCTAGCTCCGAGAAATAAATTATCGTAAATTTTGTTGGATTACGGAATTAGGGTTTTGATCGTTAACGATCATATGAACATAAATTTATATTTATTATATACAAATCTTCATCATTAAGTATGAACATCACCTGTACACCCTTAAAAAAACGAAAATTAAAGAAATCACCTGCTTCTTGGTTTAAACGCCGCACGGTGTAAGTAATATCAATTCAACACAGAAAATAAATAATTTTTGTTTTTTTTTTAATTTATAAAAGCTGTCAAATTTATCATTCTTAAATTTATAGGAGTTCGTTTTTGCCGTTCCCTCTTGTCTTTAATTTTCCATTTTTACACAAATTTTTATAAACCAACAAATTCGTTAATTCCTCTCATAATGTCTATACTCTTTGTTGTAGATATTAAAAAAAACTATAACCTGTGATGCTTGATGCATTCACTTTTATTTTAGCAAAAATGAAAAGTAAATTAAATTTGCATATAAGTTTTTAATTAGCGTTTTGTTTACATAAAAAGCGGAAGTAGACCATATGTATACAGTCGAGAGACGAGAGATAGTTTTTTTTTTGGTTACTGGAACTGAAATTATTGTCAACTGTATATAGTAAAAAACGTCCACACAGAAAAACAAATAAATAATTACATAAAATTGACAACCATTTGACATCAATCAAAATAGAATCGTATTTCGTTGTTCCTTAAATCGCGTTTTTTTTTAATCTTGAACCAACAAACAGTAAAAAAAATCATCTTATCTAAAAATGTCAATCGACATGTCATTGTTGTATTTTTAATTGTTTAGCTGCTTAGTTGCATTTTTTTTTCTCAAGAGTTAAACAGTAAAGATGAAGAAGGGAAAAAAAATTGTCATGAAAGATATAATTTTTTTTGCATTTTCTTTTCATGTCTCTTATAATCTTTTTCCTACGTTTTTAGTTTATGTGAATTTGATTTTTGGTTTCTCTTTGGAAACAATTGACAATTCTTATATCTCGATGGATAGATGGCTGAAAATAAATGGAAGGATGGAATGAGATGAAACAATAAATTATGTTGATTGACAATATTCAATAATAATAATAAAAAAACGCAAAATGATTATAATTAGTCGAATTATTATGTTATGGATAAACCACCCAAAAATTTACTTTAATTTTTTCATAGCTAACTTCCTAAAAAAACTCAAACAACTTAATTAAAAATAATTTTAATTAAAATGTAACAAATTAAGATGCATAACCATATTCAATATATGTCTTAAACCTTCAAACATAAATTCAACTATCTCCTTATATACCAACGTAAACAAAATACAGAAATCAAGGCGGGTTGATAGGTGCTTAATCTTCAATTTACCCTAGTTTCCTTATGTAAATTATGTAATTTTGTGTTGATCGCAGGTGATCATACCAATAATAAATTCATTTTGCTTTTAGTTATATAATTTTCATATATCGTTAATTAATACAAATAATAATAGTTTTAAATATTTAGAGCAAACATAATGAACAAATTTAAGACTGTGAAGTATATTAGATTTTATTTTTCAACTTGTTAATGTGTAGAGTGGCGTGCAATATGAAGTTAAAAGTGAAAATGATTATTTTCCGTAAGTAGGAATGTCGATTAATGTAATTTCTTATGGAATTTTATTATAATAAAAGGAAAAATTAAAATTAATATAAATTGTTATAATTAAGAATTTTATAATAAATACATGATCGTTTATAGTTAATGGAATAATGCTTTGAGTTGTATTGAATAGTGGCAGTTGTTATGAAATGTTTGAACATGCGTATTTAATTTGATGTCAGAAATTGGTTATCAAATGATGGCAACAGCCTACTGTAATAAATTACGAGGCTAATAATAATAATAGGCTGTGAATAACTTTTTTAGACTATTTTTCATAAAAGATAAAATTCGTAATCTGGACGACCAACGCCGAACTCGACCATTTTTGATCGTCTTTGTACTTGAAATACAAGTAGTACATATAGGTGAAATACGTATTTTTTAGAAAAATTTTAAACGGTTTAATTCGAAAACAGTGTGGTCCGAAAGATTTCTGGAAATTCAAATGCAGGGTAACTTTGAAACTAAATTGCAAGAGAACGGCTAACACAATACCAACTGTTTTACTTGCGTTTGAACGGCAAAAATTCAAAAGAAAAGAAAACGCAATAAAATTTTTGCACACTATAAGCGGAAAATATTAAGAAATGAAATTTTTAAAAATGGCACTTATGCCTTAGGTTAGGTCAAGCATTTTTTTCTTTTTAACCTAACCCTAAAACATGGCAAATTATAAAGAAAGAGCTTGTTCTAAAGATATGAGTTTTTAAAAATGTCTATCTAAGGTCAACAATTTTAGTGTTACAACTAAAACGTTTAATATTAATATGTTAAGAACGAAAACAAACTCTTTCTATAAATTTAGCATGTTTTAGGGTAAGGTTAAAAATATTATATATTGTGAAAAAAATCAAAAAATGGCTGCCGTACGGCATCACCGCCATCTTCAAAAATTTTATTTCATAATATTTTTAACAGAGTAAGAAAAACATTTAACACGAACATTGTAATTAGCCACCTTTTGAAGAACATCATATAATAAGTTATTTTTCTCCAAATAAATTACTTGTTTTAGACATATCCTATGTCCCACCATGTATGATTTTTCTACTCCTCGCATATAAAGGACCTTTAACATGTTTGGTTTTATATCTTTCTATGTGTTTTGGTTGTTTTGATTTGATTTTATGTTGACGATGGGCAAACTTGGATGACTAAGAATGATGTTCTGGGAGCAACCTGACTCTCTCACTTTTTAAAATTTCACTGCGAAAATGTTTCACCTTGCTAAACGAAGACCCGCTTGACAGTTACAGAATTCAGCAGTTGGAGTTAATAAAATTTACAGTGGACAAACTGGTAGAACATTTAAAGAAAAATTCCATGAACATTTCTTAAGCAAACGTCATGCAAACTGCCATCAAAAACTGATTATCAACACATAAAATCTCTTTAATGGATTCTTGAATGAATTCGAATGACTTCTTGTGATCTAAGTCATGTCTGTTTCGAATTCCAATGTTATATGTTTGGTATAACTTGATTTTAGACCCTATTTGTTTTTTTTTGTTGCTTTTATTCGCTTTTTCCGTTTTGTTTTTCCTTTCGCTTGAAAATAATGTTAGATATTTATTAATCTAGAAATCAATAATTTAAAAACCAAACATTTAATTGTGTTGGGAAAAAAGATTTAATTTGGGGCTATAAACAAATTGAGGGAATTGAACCGTTTAATTAAATAATCCCGATCAATAATATTTGACATATAAACAACCAGCATACCAACGAAAATAAATCTAGAAGGACTTCAGAAAATCGAACTTCCGAAACTTATAATTTGACCTCTTTGAAAATCTATGAATTTAATTTTTAGTGTAGAATAGAATTATCTATAGAATCTAAATTTAGACGGGGCGTAATGGAGGGGGCGTAATGAACTGTTATTAATTTTTGGTTTAAGAAACGTTGAACCAATAAAATATTAAATTAAAAAAACAAGACAATTACCCCACAGAAAACAATCAAAGGTGAAAAACCAACCGTTCATTTACATTTTCATTGTACAGTAATTATGTGATTTTCCACAATTGTAGAACAATCTTAATGTTGCTATTTAATTTATATTTCTATGTATTTCAAAATGTTAAATGCACAGCATTTAACGTATAAGCTTATTTACCCTTGACGATATGGTTGTGACATTGTGAAATTTTTGATAATTGTATGATAACGGGCTATTACATCCTATATCATCTACAGGAAGAGAAGATGAATGCTAAAGAAACATTTTCTCGAAATATATTTATCAATTATTTCTTCTATTGTACTGTTAATCCCTCTAAATAAAAGTCATTGTAATCATTACTGTTGCTTAGAATACTAAATTTAATCAAAGTGATCTCTGCCTCTGTATCAATTAACATTCGTGTTAATGGTTTGTTTGAAATGTTCAAATAAATGTCTACTGTCGGAGAAACAACTTGATTGGTTGTTTGTAAGCCTAGGTTTAGATTTTTAAGGACTTGTTTTATTCAGTAGATTTATTTGATTATACCTTAAGCATTGTCTTGGTTGTCTCGAACCTGTTAATCGCAGGTCTTGCCGGAAAAGTTTCCCGAATGATCGTCCGTCAACTCTGATGTGGCTGGGTAAGCTTCCACCAGTCTCACTGTTACTGCGCTGATTCTTATTCGATACATCTCGTAACGGTAAGAAAAGATTTGGCGGTTCTGATAGTGATTTAAAACTTGATTTCTGTTCGTATCAAAACTTGGTTTTGGGTAAATATTTTTTGAGAATTTGTTCCTACGGCAATTTCATGTTGTATGACCAGTCAACAAGCAGTCAACGCAACAGTCATACAATAGCAGAGTGCAGAACGAAATTGCGTAATCAGTACTGTGACAATTGTAAAAGAAATTATCACAGTACTGATTACGCAATTTCGTTCTGCACTCTGCTATTGTATGACTGCGTTTGCAATACGGACAATTATAGAGTTAGAATAAGTGTTGTACTCAATAGGGTTCTACTAGAAAACTTAGAGCTTCTAATTCACTTTTCTATAACTTAAAACCTCCAAGTAAGTATGATATTAAGATCTAATACTACAAACCCTAGATTTCTTAAAAGGGTATTTGGAATACTTATCTTACAACTTCAACACAATTTTTTTAAATGAATGCCAAGTAAGGTTGCATAATAACGTGTTTGAAAAACTAAAATAAACAGCTAAGAACAGTATCTGTCTTTTTATATTGAAGTGATCGAGCTTCCACTTCATTTGACGTCATTTCCTTTATTGCATTGATGTTAACATTCATTACCGATACTTGTATAAGTTGTGTATCGAAGTCAGTGAAACTTTTATTTTAATATTTTATATTTATAAGGGAAATTACGTAACTGTTCTTTTTTTGAAATGAAAACTTCTTTAGGCGCGTTGTGCGATATTGTATGGGGATAAATCTCTGTTGTTGCAACTGGAACGCACATATTTAAAAATTAATATCTTTGGAACAAAAACAAACTCCTTCTTTAAATTTTGGCATATTTTAGAGTAAGGTTAGAAACCCTTAAAATTGCGAAAAAATGGACCTACGGCATCAGCGCCATTTTTAAAATTTCTTCACACACATAAACTCACACATTTCTAACACACCTGGACTTGACTGACACCTGTACTTATCCTGGACTTGATTTTGCAGAAGCCTTTCGGTGGTTAAACTTAATAAAATTATAAGTGACATATGTAGTCTATTTTGTATTGGACTAACTGGTAGAACATTCAAAGAAAAATTAATTGAAAATATGTTAAAAGTAGACAAACATTAAATTTAATTTATAAAACAAGATTATTTTCTATTAATCGCGATTACCAGTATAATAGAAAATAATCTTGTTTATGTAATTTCAGTCTAAGTCTACATAAGCGCCATCACATAAGCGCTCTTTAATGTTTTTTTAATGAATTTGAATTACTTTATGTTTGTAAAAAGTGATATAAGTAATTTTGGCTTTCAATTCCAAATTTTATGATTTTTAATTTTACATTTTTGGACTAATTTGATTTGATTTTGGACCCTATTTGTTTTATACTTTTATTCACTTATCTCATTTTTTCTTAGTGACCGTTTGACCAAGATACAATTACGGACATTTATTTAAATTGGGTTTTTAAATTACATATTTGAATATGTGTATTGAGTTGATGTTTGTTACAGTTAAACCCAATCAAATTTGTTCTTATAAATTTTTGCTTGGAGCTTATAATTTAATTATTAAATGTAGTTTTTCTATTGAATACATTATGATTTTCTACTCGATCCGACAATGTGTATAATTAAACTATGTTGATGATGTTATCGTTGGCCGAACTAAAGCTGTTATGAGTAAGACTTTCAAGCCGCTTGAAAATGGTAATTTGGTGCTGATGAACTTGAATTGGAAATCATTTGTTAGAAAACTAAACAAATAATTGGGTTTGATGAATTTTTTGTATCATTGAATATACGAATCAAACTGTTATATAAGAGTCGATTTAATTTTAAAATTAGGCATATTTTTAAAGGGCATCAAATAATAGGTTGTGTTCACTTGTGTTTGCTTGATTTAGGCATGCTTTTCTGACCAAATTATAGTTTGGATGGTGAACATGTAATATAATGTTCGTAGATCTATGTCCGGGTTGACTTCCATTATTCCTCTCATATGAAAAATTTGCCATCTTTTACTATTTTATGCGTGTGTAGATTTTGTTTTTGTGCTGCCGTTTTGCAAAATTCGACGACATCTTACAATCACTTCTCTTAAACTCGCCATCGAATACAGTCTAGCAAAAAACTCTTTCAATCTTTACAATTATTGTATTTTCGGACTCTTGATATAATGTTAGAACGATTGTCTCAAGTTGGTAAATTCCTGGTAAATATGCATCTAATACTAGTGTTTGTACTAGATTTCTTAAAAGGGTATTTGGCATACTTATCTCACAACTTCAAAACAATTTTTTTTAAATGAATGCCAAGTAAGGCTGCATATAAACTCGTTTGAAAAACTAAAATAAACAGCTAAGAACAACATTTGTCTTTTTATATTGAAGTGATCGAGCTTCCACTTGATTTGACCAGAGTTATTTCCTTTATTGCATTGATGTTATTCATTACCGATACCTGTGTAAGTTGTGTATCGGGGTCAGTGAAATGCATTCCTGAAATAACGGCTTTTGGTTTTATATGCTCGCCCACCGAAAGTTTTATCGTTGCATGCATCTAGATAAATATTAACAATGAAATCCTGTCCTATATAATAATATGAATACTAATAGTTTAAATTAAAAAAAATGAATTAAGCAAATTTGTGATTTTAATGTTTTGCATGCTAGGCGTAATATTAATTTGGCTTTTTTTTTCTTAAATTTGCTGGTTTATTTCCTAATCTTCTTTTATCATCAATTTGGAATTTCAGATTTTCTGCGTCTTTTTTTATATTCATAATATTTCTGTTGATAATTTCGTTGCTAGTTTAGATCCACACTTTTATTTTAATATTTTATATTGATAATGGCAAAGCACGTGATTGTTCTTTTTGAAACTTCTGTAGGCGCGTTGTGTGATATTGTATGGGGATAAATTTATGTATTCAAATTATCGTCACGCTAATTTAATTAAGAACAAAATACCAATATTCGGTCGTAACGTTTTAAATTGCAATATGGATATCGCGATTGACTGAGGTTCTATAGGTTGAGAGTTCAATTCCTGGAGTGGTACGTTTTTTTAATTGTTTTTTTTAATTTTTATTAAATACCATTAAAATTATTAAATTAAAATTATTAATTAAAATTATTGTTTTTTATATCCATGAATTCATAAAAGTCATAAACATTTCTTTTTACAAATTTTGAATTCGATAATGCAGTTCGTCGATAATGCAGTTTTTTAAAGTTGTTGCTACTTGTCTTTTTACGTTACATCTTTTCGTTACAAAACTTCATTACATCTTAATATTTTATTCAGTTTTTAAAAGAAATGTTTTGTGGCTACTCTGTTTTTCTGTACTTCTTGTTGTTTTTTTTTTTTCATTTTTTTCTATTTTCTGTTTATGTTTGTTGTACCATTTCTGAAGTGAAAAATTCTTTAGGTGCGTTGTGCGATTTTGTATGGGGAAAAATTTAGATATTCGAGTCATCGTCACGCTAAGAAAATATTAAATATAAAATGAATATTAAAAGATTTTCTTGATTTACAATTTGTTTTTCTGCTAATGTTGAAATTAATGATAATATATTTTAAATAATTTTACTCTCGTTCTCTTGATTCATATTTTGCTTTTTTTTTTACTGAATTTGATGTTTTTCTCAGTTAATAACAGTGTGGAAGTCTGGTAAAGTAAGTAAGGATTTTGATGTATTTAGACGATAAAAACAAAGCCATTTTACAGTTTGGAAGGAATGACAGCATACCAACGATTTCGTCATATGGAAAGAACCATTCCAATTAGTTTAACATATGAATAATTGCCGTAAAGTGCTAATATGCTGGGTATATTTAGCTAAAATGATTGAAAGAAGACCACATTATTATCGTGTAAACTGACGATGAAACAAAGCGTTTTAGTTATGTCTTTATGTGGTTCTGTTTTCTTATGGAGTTTGAATTTTATTGTATTTTCTTCCATATACTCGACTATAGTTTGTTTAAGTGAAACCAATCCACATCTTCGTATAGTAAACCACCAGAGCTGCTAGAGGAGCATGAACAGGCGTGAATAGATTTAGGCGTTGCATTCCAGATCGTAATCGGATGCCTGATCCGCTTCCTTCCCGAAGGCGACTTCAGTCCGGATCTATGTTCTAACATAATTCTAGGCGGCTAGTTAACCATTTTTGCTAATCTGAGGGAGTTTTTAATAGTTCTAGATTTTATTTGAAAGTGTATTGCTTAAATACGAGAGACATACATTTTATGTATCTTAAAAAGGCTTAGCATTTTTAATTCCCTAGATTTGCATTTTGAATAAGTTTTGGGTTATTAGGGATTTTTTGTGAGCACTTAAACTCAAATAATTAAGGAAATCATTTGAATTTTTCAATTTGAATGTATATTTTTTGGATTTTTTTCCCAGAGTTAAAAACTCCAGTTTGCTTTTATGGCATGACATTGAAGTTACATTTCTTACACAATGTGATTTGGCTGTGTTATCTGTCATGCGTAACTTAAAATTTGGGAACTTCACAGAAAAAAATTTATATTCTGTTCTTCACACCTAGCGCTTAGGGCTGTACCGTAGTAGTATAGTAAACTCTTGTTGCATCTACACATTTACTGTCAAGACAATCAATGTGAGTTAGTCTTGGGTTGCGATGCAAGGGCGCACTATGTGATTTGAGTTAATGGTGACACTAAATTGAGAGAAGAAGCGAATGTTTAGTTGTTCTCAAATACTGAACAGAGGAGACTCTAACTTTTTCAATCACCAATAGAACTAAATTGTTACTAGCATTCTTATCCTCTAAAATATAATGGTTTTAGAAAATCTAATTTTTGATGGTGATAATCCTCCACCTCTACCCCGGAATCAAAAATTGAGCATGATTTGATAAATTAAAACAATGTGAAGTTGTTCAGTCTTTACCATATAATCCCTTCAAATCATCTGGTCCTGGCATATAGTTTTTCGACTCAAATTCATTATTTTGATTTCTGACGGCTATGTATAGGACCATCAAGGCATTTTTTCTTTAGTTGTTATACTTGTATATGACGTAAGACGAAGCTGGCACTCATTTTATTATATTATAATATATTATGCTCTCCACCAGAAAAATTTGAAATTTAATCTGCAATTCTAATGTTGTTTTCATTTGCAACAAGCTGTTTTAGTATATGTGAAGAATATATTCCTGGCTGGAGTAAAGAGAGCGATATATTATATGAGAAGTACCTTAGTGGTGATGAGGCAGACGTGGCTGATGACTTAATATACTCACTGGACGCCGCGAAAACATTGATTTTTCCCATTCAAGCATGGAAGCATGGAGTCTCCTTCAGAAACTGGGTGGCTCAAACTCAATTGCTCGTGCTAACACAATTGCTCGTGCAAATCACATAGTAAATATGTCTCGTTCTTCTATTAATCGCCTTCATAAGAGAACAATTAAACGCAAATTAAGAGAAATGAAGCGCAATTGCTCGTCTCCATCGAAGTATGCGAACTCTTTTAGTAGCGAAGAAATAGAATCAGCTCTGTCCCAATTTCTTAAAAATGCTGGAAAAAATGTAAAACAGTGGCTTACTAAATTTTTCTCGAATGTCCTAGAAACCGGCAATCTACCAAAACATTTTAAGACTACGAAAGTGATAGCGATACTTAAGCCAGGTAAACGATTCAATGAACCAGGAAGCTATCGCCCGATTGCCCTTTTGAGCACCTGCTATAAATTGCTAGAACGGCTCATATACAATCGTATCGCACCGATATTGAATGACCAGATCCCAGTCGAACAAGCTGGTTTTTGTCCCAATCGCAGTTGCACTGACCAACTGCTCGCTCTAACATCCTATATCGAAGCTGGGTATCAAAAACAACTAAAAACAGGCGCAGTATTCATCGATCTTACTGCAGCATATGACACGGTCTGGCGAATTGGGATTATATATAAGCTGTTCAATGCAATACCTTGTAGCACCATCTCGCGTTTAATTAACAACATGCTGAGTAATCGTGTATTCAAAGTTCATCTAAATAATTCCTGTAGTAGGTCTAAAATGCTTAACAATGGTTTACCACAGGGCACCATTAGGGTTTACCGTCCTGGCGCCATTACTTTTTAATCTGTACATTCATGACATTCCTGACACAACATCAAAGAAATTTGGTTACGCTGATGATTGGACCCTGGCCACTCAAAACAAAGGCATGGGTGTTTTGGAGGATTTGCTCTCAACTGACCTAGCGATAATGAATGACTATTTTCGAACGTGGAGTTTATTTCCCAATCTAAGTAAAACCGAGAGCTCCTGTTTCCACTTAAACAACAAACTGGCAAAACACGAACTATCAGTTCAACACAACAACCATTAAAACCAATTATTATCAGAAGCCAACCAGCTCCGGTAGAATAATTAATTATTTTTCGTCACATCCACACTATCAAAAAACAAATACCGCAAAGTCATTATTAACCAGAATAATATCACTAACAACCCCGGAATATTGGCCACACAACATTGAAATAGGTGAACGTATATTAATTAAAAATAATTATCCAAAACAACTTATTAATAACCTAGTACAAAAATGCAAATCGGAATTTTATCAATGCCATCCTAACATTGTTGATACACCATCATCTGAAACAAATAACAATAAAAAATACATTGGCAGTAACTACATAGAAGGTCTCTCAGAAAACATATCCAGAACCATATCCAAATTTGATCCGAATCTTAAAATCACTTTTAAGACAAACAACACAATAAAACACATATTACCAGTGATTAAGGACAAAGAGAAAATTATGGATAAAGATGGCATCATATACAATATCAAATGTAAAAATTGTGAAACAGTATACATAGGACAGACTAATCAACTCTTAAAATTAAGAATGAAACAGCATGATTATGATTGTAAAAACAAACATATGATAACAGATAATAGCACAATGTTAACGGTACATGCAAATGAGACGGGTCATATCTTCGACACACAAAATCCAACAATATTAGATAAAGAAAGTAATTTAAAAAAACGTTTGATAAAAGAGATGCTGCATATAAAAACTAACTAATTCACGTGTAACAAAAGAACCGATGTCGAAAAATTATCTCCAGCATATAATTCTCTTATTGCGGGAGATAAAAATAAAATAAAATAAATTAAAAAGGGACAACAATATAACTAACAATACTGATAATGCATCATCTATTTAAATCACAGTGATCATCTTCGTTGCATCTGTCACATAAATTGTTTTATTATATTAAAATTTTTAATTTAATTTGTTTTAACATTTTAATCTACTTTAATCATTATATAATTAATTTTTTTTATTTGTAATCGTGCAATAGTGAGTTGTCAAATTTTTATGTAATGTAAGTTATAACTATATAATACCTAATACCTACCTATAACGTTTTATTACCATATACAAATATATTTTATTTTTATTTTGTATCATTAAAAATAGTGCGCCTGATGATGCTGACAAAAAATCAGCGAAATATAGTTTTTCCTTTAAAAAAACAAAAAATGTTTTAATTAAAAGAAAATCCAACCTGACCTAAAATCTGTTGCCCAATTTGGGACAAAAAAGTATTATTTAAAATAAAAGGTCGATAAGACAAAAGTCTTGAAAAACACAACGAACTATTAGTGTTATTTAACGGCACTGTCATTAAATACAATCAACAGCCAAAGTACCTGGGCATTACTCTCGATAGAACTCTTTCTTTTAAACTCCACCTAGAAAATACGTCACAAAAACTTAAAACGAGAAACAATATATTGCACAAACTGGCAGGCTCTACATGAGGTGCTACTCCAGCTACCCTCCGAACAACTGCTCTAAGTCTGGTTTACTCAGTGGCTGAGTATGGCGCACCAGTCTGGTTGAATAGCACACATACTCAAAAAGTTGACTGCCAGCTGCATGCCACGATGCGTACTATAAGTGGTACTATCAGATCCACCCCTTTACCTTGGCTCCCTGTGTTAAGCAATATCGCTCCACCTGCACTCAGACGCTCGCATTCTCTCATGCGTGAACATAAAAAGGTAACCAACAACATCACGTTACCCATGCACGTATATTACGGTGACCACTCTCGTTGTCGATTGAAGTCAAGAAAGCCTCCACATAAAACTGCCAGCAACCTGCTGGCAACTAATTTTAATATCTTGGATGCCTGGGACACCTCCTGGCAACATTACAACACAACTGGCCTTTCTTTTACTAACCCGACTTCTACCCAACCTGGTTTCGATTTGCCACGTCATACCTGGACCACATTAAACCGAATAAGAACGAATCATGGACGTTATGCTGATTCTTTCTACAAGTGGGGGCATTTCAGAGTCCCCTGAGTGTGACTGCGGCGCTCCACAACAAACTATAAAACACATTGCAACTGTGTGTCCAATTCGACGTTACAATGGCAATATCTCAGATATCCATTTGGCAACTCCCGATGTAGTAGCATGGATAGACTCGCTCGATGTAAACATCTAATGTTCAAATGTACTGCCCAATGTTCATATATTTTACTTTTTAATTTTTACTTAAAAGACGCACAATCAAATCGATTGCAAGTTCATTTAATGTGTATCCATGTTTTGTTTTAGGTAGATTTCATAGAAGAGTCTACCTATTTTTTAAGTTTAATTTTTAATGTGTCACAAAAAAAAACCATACGCTAAATAATAAAAATTCAACAATAATCCTTCACTTATAAAAATCTGTGACTCTTGTTTTATTCAATTTATATTATGACTAACTTGTGTCACCGCTAATTTAGAACTCACTTGTATCACTGTTAATTTAAAACGACCTAACTGTTCATAAAAGGACCTCTTATATCTTAGACGAAACAATAGCCATATCTCTAAAAAATTCTAGAAAATAAAATTGTCCTATACAACAAAACATAAAAACGTTCTTAAAAAATTCACACATATGTTTGTAATCCATTTGTTTAATTTGTTTATTTACCCAAGTTTTCATAGACTGCGTAGTTTTATTTTATTTTCTTATTAGATAAAACTAAAATATCCTGTTGCCGGTTATTTTGTTTTTGTTATTTTTAAATATTTACTCAGATGTTTTATATCGATATAGTGGAAATATTTGCTCTAAAGAATATTTTCTTTCATAATCGTCACAATATGATTTCCTTCTCTCGCCGTCCATCAACTGCGTTTTTCATGGGCAAAGCAATGAAATAATTTTGACTGTAGTCCGTTGTGTGAGAGGGCTCATAAAATAGAAAAAAAATAATCAGCTTTGGTCCAATCGGCTATTAAAATGCTCCATATTTTTTTACTTAAAAGGCATTATTTAACCTCTTAACTATCTGATAAATTTGCCTTATTTACGAACTTATCTACTCTATAATGCAACATATATTTTCGGAAATAATTATTCGTCCAGAACAACAAATGTAGCCGATTTTTGGCAATGATGTGTGATTGATATCCAAAGAAGCCATTGAAGAAAAATATAATACCGTATTAGTATGTCGGTTTAGAAAATTCAGCATCGGATTTAAAAAACTCGACGGTATACCAGGTATCAGTTTATACTCTTCTTTTGGTTGTCATACCTTTGTTTCTGAGAATCCGATAGTTGATCATTTTTCACTAAAGTATTAAATGATTTTATTTCATATTAGTCTAAACTCTTGCATCCTCACTAATTCAATAAATCAAAACAACCTATTAATTCCAATATAATTTATCACCAAAATCAACTTTATCTCACTAAAACCATTCATTTCATTCAATTTTTCTTTTTCAGTACAATGATTCCGTCCACCGTTTAATAACCTTTTCTCTCTCACTAATATCATCCACAAAAAAAAATTTACAAAATTTTCAAACATCGTTTATCAAAATTACAGAACCAAGAACAAAAAAAAACAACCTCACAAGTCCACAAAAAAAAATTCCTTAAATATGAGCACAAATATGTAGAAAATCCCCAATGGGTTCAATAATTTTTTTTATTGATCGAAAGGAAAACACGTCTTTTGTCTTTGCTTTTTTTTTTGTAAATATTTTTCACCGCATAGCATAGTCTCTTCATTTGCACAAAAAAAAAACAAAAATTCTTTGTTTACGAAAACCCCAAGGAAATTTATTTTTATTTATTTGAAAAGAAATTTTTTATCGTTCTCCTTTGCTAAAGTGTTAAGTTGCAGAGATTTTGCGTTTTTTTTCGTTTGCAAAGAACTTTAGTTCAAATATTTTTGAAATATTAGTAGATGGGGCGACGTATAGAGTAATTTTAAAAATTTAAATTATAATTATACTAATAACAAAAAGAAACTGTAACATATTACATATTGTTTATACATAAAAAACGCTAAACCTCATTTATAACAACAACAATAAACTATGAACAATATTGAGAAAATATATAAAGTAAAATATTTAATATTGTAACCTTCCGGCAAAAATGTGATGTATGGACGTTCAATCTCATTCCTTTCATAATTTTTCTTATTTATACCAAAAAAAAAATTAAATCAAAACAGAAAAAAATCCATTAAAACAACGGTTAACAGAGAACAGAAATTATACACATCCATCCATCCCTCTTAGTAGTTTCGTAACGTTTTTTTGTGTCATTAAAATTAAAATACATTTTTTTTTGCAAGAAAATTGAGAAAAGAAGTTCATGGCTGAAGGAAATTATCGAGTGAACAATAAATAATTTATTTTTAATACTGAAATTCCAGTAATCATAAAAAATAAGTGCGATATTATATACCGATCAAAGAGATTTTAAAATATGATTTATGATCGCAACTTTTAATAAAATATATATTGATAAGAGAAGATGAGATTAGATGATTTACACACTGGATCAGTTTCGCTTAAATTTCTCCTAAATCACTGAAACATTAAAAGCAAAAATTACAATTATTTTCATTTCTATTACTTACAGCCTCAAGAATGCCAACAACACATGCGTCACCACAACTGTGTCGGCCACAATTCCATTCGCCATTACATTGGTTAGGTGATGCACCAAAATCCTTACCACATGGTAGCGCATGGAGTAGTCCGTTTGCATGTCCGCAAGATCCGCAAGATAAAGTGAGTCAAATGCAAGGACCACAAAGTGGGGCACAACATTTATTTTCATTTCCACCTACACCACCAAAAGATTCAACACCTGATTCAATACAAACGGGACCAGCAGAATATCAAGTAATTAATTTATTTTTAATTAATTTAAACGATCTATAATTTGATGTGGCAAAATTTAGGGTTAATTTTGTATTAAAGGTATTTTATAGTAACACAAATTAATAAATGGAATGATAGACAGTTATCTCGAGATATCAGGGAATCTTTTGGTGGGATTATTTTTTTTATTATTATTATCTTTATTAATATTTTATTTATTATTGTTATTTATATATTTTTCATTGTGATGTTTTTTTTTCGTATTTGTCTATCATTCCAAAAATCAAAAAAAAAAAAATCACATCATATCATTAAAAAAGTTCACCCTAGATTTTATCCCACTTCCTTTAAATAAAAAATTAAATTTTTTAAAATTTTTAAAAAAAGTATTTTTATTTCAATAAAAAACAGGCAGCTGTGAATGCATTTATGCATACAGCACAAGCATCAACTACCTCAATAACATCAGATTCAAATTGTACATTAGATATAAAACCAACAATACAATCAAATGGTCAATCAGCACCGAAACAACGTGAAGGTACACAACAACACAATAGTAGTAACAATAATAATAGTAGTAGTAATCTAAATAGTTCATTGAATGGCGGATTATTTGATAGTCAACATAATAGTAATAATAATAATAATGGAGGAACTGGAAATCATAATACTAATAGTAATAATGGAGGAATTGGTGGCGGAGGAGGTGGTATATATAATGGATATGATTATGGATATCATCAAAACAGTGGACCATTTCAATCAAGTGGTCGACCAACAATTAGTCCACATTCAAAACCTCAACGAACCAAAGCCAGAACAAGTGCCGGTAAGACAATAAGACACGGTGTGGGATTTTATTTTATTTTATTATAATTTAAATATTTATTTATTGATTATTTTGCTTTTTATTTATTTACCATAAACAATTTTTTTTTTATTTCAACACCAAAACTTCAAAAAATAAAAATGGTGTTCACAAAAACATGTGCTCTGCTTGAAGAAAAAAATAAACCAAATATAATTATAACAGTTTATATTTTTATATTATATCTCTTCTCTCTCTCTCTAATCAATACTCACAGAATTTATTTTTCTATTTGTCAACCAGAAAGTTATTTTTACGTAATGTGAATATATCTTTAAGAAAACACACAAAAAATATTGTATTGAAAAAAACAATGCGTGCGCTGAAATTTTTCATTGTAAATTTTCTGTTCTAATTTTTTTTTTTGTATAACAAAACAAACGAATGTTTTCTGTTCAGAATCTTGCGCACACGATCCATGCTTTTTTGTTTGTTTTCTCTAATGTGGAATTTTTTTTTAATGCACGATTTTGTAGTTCTACTATGGCGTTGTTGTTGTTGTTCTCATTGTACTGAAATAATTTATTATGGATGCGACGATTCTGCAACTGTGATTGAAGAGAGATTGTCTATTTTTAACTTTGGGGGTGTAAATTTAATTCTCTTTCACTTCTGGGTGAGGATAACGATTTATCAATTCCCCAAACAAAATGTAATTGAGGTTTAATTTATTATCTTATGTGTAAAAATCTCACGGTGTATATACATATTTGTGTTTTTAAAATTCTAAAATTTATTATGAATAAATTTGCGGTTTGCATGATTTTATCATCATAACAAAATTAAAATCGATTTTTTTAAAGTTTTATTTAATTTCATTATGGATTGATAATTTATGTTATTTCTATATTTATGTTTTATTTATTGTAACTACTACATATTGGTTATTCTATTAGATGTTTTTCAACATTTTGTTCTCAGCTTTACCTGGTTTTATTGAATTTTTAAATTTTTTAAATATTTTAAATTTTTGTTTTTGTGTTCCCATGAAGGTTGGTAATTTTTTTTTGCTTGATGAATTATACTCGTTCAGGCCACTTAAAAATCAAGATAAGTTTGCTATTCAAAACTGAATGAGGTAGCCAGAATCATAGGGATATTTTCCTCTATAATTTAAAAGGTGTAGTAATATTAGGTTAAAACATAGGGTTTGTTTCTTTAAATTTTCAAACGTGCCATGTTTCAACACAGGCCAATCAGTATTATGGATTATTATTTCAAGGAAGCTTAGCGCAGGTTTAAAAATTCCAAACTCTATCCAAAAGCGAACCATTAGTGTTTCGCAGAAAAAACTTAATGGTTTGCGAAATTTTTTATATTTATTACCAGTTACAATTTTATTTTATCTAGCTTTTTTCACTCCTCAAATGTGAATAATAGTAGATTTTTATACAAGTGGTGAAAACATCTCTTTTTGCGTGACTGAACGGTTTAAGTTCAGGAACGCAAAAACGTTTTTACCACGCGAAGAAAACGCTATTTTTTCTACGCTTGTAAATATAAATTATAATATTTACAAATTCATTTACTAAAAACTTACAAAATGACATATATAACTTTTACTGTGTAAAAAATAAACATAAATTAGCGTTTTTACCAGTGTAAAATAATGTGATTATTGTGTTCGCCTACAGATGGAATAATAACAGACGAACACAATAATAACATTATTTTACACTGGTAAAAATGCTTATTTATGTTTATTTTTTACACAGTCAAATTTAGATATGTCGTTTTGTAAGTTTTTAGTAAATGAATTTGACAATATGAATAATGAAAATATAGATTATTACAGATATTTTTTTTACCGACTGGAAGTCATCGTTTAAAGTATAAATTTAAAAAATTGTAGGTAAAGTTTCAATTAAAAACAACTAAAAATAAATGTTTTAATAAAATTTATTTATTTATTTAATAAATTTTTTTTTTGGCGGAAAGAACTCAAGAGAATATATTTTATATCTGACAGTTAATTATCGGAGGAAAAAATTATACGATATATCTGGTACAAATTTTATTTTATCGCTCCGATTTTTCCGATATAGAAAAAAAACACACTCATTATTAGTTTAATTAATTAATTACACACAATTGATATAATGATTAGTTTCGATTCGATCAAAATATTCAAAATATTCAATCCCTTCAAAATACTGCGATATTGACAGAAATAAACACAGCAACCGAAACAACAACAAAAACAGTAAATCAAATTCAATCTCAAATATTCAATCCTTTAAATAACCACCACCTGTAGGCGACCACCGAAACTTATTTACTTTCAGTCCTAGAGACTGAAAACATTTTCAGTCACTACTTAGAAAAAGTTTCCCTTTCACATAGGTTTTACTATATATTAAAATAACATTTTCGGTGCTTGAGGTAGAAAAATTTTTTTTCTACGATAGTATATAAAAATTCTATTTTCATGCATGCTAAATCCCTTGTGAAAATGCTTTTCTCCTCTAGTGTAATATTTCCTACGCGGAATGAAAACGTTTTACGTTTGTACTTGAACAAATTTTCACTCACGAAAAACGTACTATATATTTTTAATATCGTTTCCGAGCAAAAATTTATCAGGGCTCAAGTAAGGTCCGGATCAGGTTTGCCCTAATCCGGATCAGACATTGGGAGGGCAGCCTGATTGGGACCTGATTATAAGTGTAACGATTTTGCCCTATCAGGTCCTGATTGGGATTACCAGATCAGAGATTGGGATTACCGGATCAGACCCTGATTGGGATATCCGGGCCGGACCCTGATATATATTTATATATTATATACATAAATTAATCAAATTAAAATAAAAAAATTACAATGGAAAAAATTAAAACATGCATACCACCTTAGTCACTATTATTATATTCTTTCAGCCGAAAAGCGATTAATAAAACATACATGAAACGATTTCAACTATATATTTCTAAAATGGATAATACTCTAGTGAATTCTAACCAATTGAAATTTCATCTAGGGATCAAATACGAAAAACTTGATCAGGGCCGGATATATTCAAATAAGGTTGACCCTAAAAGGGTATTCTAAATCAGGCCAGGAACAGGCCCACATCAGATTGCCCTAATGGGGATTGCCCTTGTAGGACTGACCAGGCCCTGATCACGCCCGGACCGTATTCAGGTTTTCCCAAACTAATTTCTGCCTGGGTTCTTACTCCGAAGAGCAAAATTTTAATTTTTTTATATCATTCCTTTGGATTCGATTTCATTATTTTCTTTCATTCTATATATGTACATTCCATATGCAGTACAGACATTTTTTTTTTTTTCATAAAATGTGTTGTGTAGTAGGAATTACAATATGTGTCACAATAACACATATAAACCTTTTAAGACTAAGGTCCCACAACAACATACGTTCAAAGGTGTTGAAGGACGTAAATCTTTCTTTTTTTGTTTTTTTATATTTTTTGTTAAAGAATGGATAACTAAACAAAAAATCCTATCACTGACAAAATATGACATAGGCCAATATTTTATGATAGAATAGAGAAAATAAAAGTAAATTAAAAAGTAAATTGCAAATTTTTACAAAAATTTGCTGAAACAAAACAAAAATGTAGCTGCCAATAATCCAGCCGGTTGCATATTCCTTGATCCTGTGACGCACTGTCTTTCTTGAAAAAAGCCCACACATACTTATATGAAGGCTCGTTTCCTCAATGAAGCAATAACATCTCATCATCAAGGATTATTTCACAGCTAAGATTGAGGGTGCTACCGTTGACTGAATACAGTTCATCCGCCACCACCCCTAAGATGTCACCTTGGCTAGTGATATCTCACTGCTATTGCCAGTGGTATGTGACATCTCACGTTAACTCGTATGCCAATAGCAGGGACTGGAGTACGCGGGGTTGTCACACCCGTAGATCAAAAATAAAAAAAAAATTTCAAAACAATAAAAACTGATCCCTCCATGCGGATTAGAACTTTTTCGTCATCTTTTTTATTTATTGCAATAACAATAATTGCATAATTGGTCAAATAATTCCAAAAAATTATTTATTTTTATTTTTAATACGATAAAAAGCATCAAATTTAAATCAAAAATTATATGTGTTATTCTTATTATATTACATATGAATTTAAAAAAAATTTATCCTTCCGTTAATTACAAATCGAGGTTTAATTTTGTTGTTTTAAAACTGCTGTCAATTTTATTCTGTTGCGCGATTGCTGTGACACACAATATTAGTATTTTGTCGCGTCCATGATATATTTTATTTTTCGAGTAAAAGTTTACAAATTTTCAAATTTGCGAGAAAAAAAAATTCATTAAACACAAACCCAATACAACGTTTTATCCTTTCGACGGATTATGATGTATTAATTTAAATTAAATTATTCTAAAATTAATTGGTAAAACAACTAGTGATGTAAAAGTGTTTAATACAATTGTATAATACGCGGTATTATACGTAAAATACCGTATTGTCCAAAACGTTGTAAAATACAAGGTATTTTATTATAACAAATTTTTATTGTGATGGCGCACGAAGTAGTAAATAGCCTTAGCAGCGAATGAAGGTGAAATAAATTGAAACTAAAGCATCAGGATATTTTTGTTGATCAGAACATCCACATGAATTAGACTTTAGAGTTAGATGATTATATTGGTCTTATTAGCATTCGTTTGAGGAATATATATATATATAGATAAAAATAACGATAAGATATCCAAGTTCAGATACTTAGAAAAAAATGAATTAGATGTAATTCAAAATGATGATGGAAGTCATTTTTTGTTTTTCTACCATTCACATATTTTATCTCGCCTATTACACTTTTAAACAGAATATACGGTATTTTATTTTGTATAATACAATGTATAATACGCTGTATTATACAAAAAAAATAAAATACGGTATTTTAACATCTCTAAAAACAACTAAAACTATGTCTGTAAAATAACAAAAAGAAACCTATATTTATATAGTTGACGGAAGGATAAAACAATTTATCTAATTGTATTGAACACAAATATAAATATTTTTGATTGTATTTTGTAAATAATTTGATTGCATTTTATAAAAAACAACATTTTCGTTCTGTTTATATAAAAGCAATAAATTCAAATTAATGCGCCTGTCCTTCTCTAACATTGAAAAAGGTAAAGCCTTCCCAATATGAAAAAAATTGGTATTTTCTATGATTGCTGTTTGTATTCTCAATTCTCATTAGTATTAGTAGTTAGAACTAATTTGATGTTTTTATTGCTTTTTGTATTTTATCGTTCTTACCTCGTTCGAATTTCAAACTTTTGCTTGAGAATAAACTATGTCATTAAACATTTATTGATTAAACTACTATTACTACACATTAAAAATCATTATTTTCTGTTTTTTGAATCTTTTAACTTTAATTCGTTCATCCGTGAGCAAGATATAACTTACAGTTTCACCCTTAAATGAAATTTTTCCGCAAGGCTCGTAAAAGAATCTTAAGTTACTTATTGGTTCATAGTTTGAAATAAGTTGAGAAACGCTGTTCTATTAGGTAAGTAATAGATTTTCGAAATCGAAAACTTATTATCTAAAACCCTATCATACTGCAACTCACCTGGTTTTTTTTATAAATGTCGTCTTTTTTATTAGAAATTTGGAGGCGTCCCTTTTCAATGTACAAATGAACGATATGAACGACTTAAAACTATCTGCTTCACTTTTTAATCTTATTACCAGCTCTCATTGTAAAAGCTTGTTGTTCAATTGCGACTCCCTTTGTGATCGTCTTTTTGTCTGAATGTTGATATCACATGGGCTTTGAAGTTCTCATTTTTCGTTAGTAATTGGTTGTGTGAACTTGATATTTATGTACAGTGAACACTGAACACTATGCTCGTGTATGTGTACAGTAAGATATATGTATTGTTTGTCGACTAATGAATCAGTACAGCTTCAACGCATTATTTTCTTACGAAAACGTTTAAAAAAGATTCCGTCTTTGTAACAAAGACAGATTGTTAAGAGGGAATGTTCGTTAAGGCTCTAAACAAATTCGGATTGAAGATTTGAATTAAAACTGGAACTAAAGAAAGAAGAACCTAAATTTAGATAATTTGCCGGACAGTTTGATACTGATTCTGTAACGATTAGCAGTGAAACCTGGGTCACCTAGGTGGAAGCAAAGATTGCACTTACTAATGTTAAAGAAATGTCTATCAGGCTGAACACCGCTTTCGCCTTGGATCAGTCGTCCATTTTGCCTTGGATTTGTTCGGCAGCGATATAGCACTTAAAGTTAGCGGTTAATAAAATAAAACACTAAATCACTAATTGTGACCAACTTGGTCAACAGTTCAAATCCGTGTCCCAAATGTTCGTTTGTCGATCTCAAGAAAAATAAATCCCCCTATTTAAAATACCATTTGTTGGCGAAAACTTTGAAGTTTCCAAGTTTTTCATAAAAATAAGAGATCTTATTTCAGACAATTGAATCTTAGACAGAGAAAAACGAAAGAAAATTTAATTTTGATCAAAATATATTTTAATCCAGAATTTTATGCAATATTTACAAAAACGAAGCATGGGGACCGTTGTAAGTTGAATTTAGGGAGATTTGTAATATTTGCAAAATTGAAACATGCGTGAAAGATTCTGATAACGGATATAATACCATAGGAGATCAAAAATAAATGTTTAAGTAAATATGGAATTCCGAACCTTGGGAAGAAGGAAAGTAGAATCAAAAAATTTGAAACAAAAGTGGTGTGTTCCAAAATATACTCCGTTACAAATTGTGGGGACGTCTCACACCTTGTGAACGTCTCAAACCGGGCCTATCATTAAAATAAGGAGACGGTAAAGTTGCACTGACTTTGGACCAGTTGGCGAGATGTGGTGTTGAAGGTACAATCAGTAGGATAAAGAAAAGACATGAACTAAATGCATTTAAACATTCAAGAAAGAAGAAAGGAAAACAGCAATAAAAGGAGAAGAGATAAAATGAAAAACTGATTTGTTTGACTTTTATTTAACGCCATTTCTTTAAATGATCTAGAGTGATTTAATTGATAGTAGATGTGGATGATCTTAGGCTGGATGCTACTACTGCAGCTACTTAAGGATAAAGTTACCCAACTGCAATATTTTGTGTAAGTTGGCAGTGTAGTTCTGGGTTATAAGTAACATGTTACCATCCGAGCAATAGCATTAACATAAGGAATAATTAAATGGCTCTTTGGGTAATGCTGAGCGAATGTGAAATGCTCGGAAGAGATTTAGACTATCTCTTGCCGGAGACTTAAACATTTAACCACTGTCGCAATGATGCCCTTACTTTGGAAGTGATGGACACTCTAGTTTTGACTTTTCATGTCAATTCTTATTACGCTAAAGCTGGGTTCGTCAAACTGTACTGTAGTTGCGTTCCCGGTAATCCAACCAAAACTTTTAATAATATTTTAAACCAAGCGAAGCAAAGTTGGTATGACTTATGACAGCTCCTTCTAAAGTGTGATCATACCGATTAAACCGTTGATATGGCTTTAAAATTGTATGTCATATTGCAGCGTTATAATCGGTAAATACTCGATGCTATTGTTTCGACAATATGTTTACTAGTTGGAATTAGCATCGCTCATCAAGTGTATCTGTTCATCATCATCAACAGTTTTTAGACACTGGAAAAAGCTCCGTAATTTTTGACTTCTCTAAAAATCTAGGCCAGCTGATGTCCAATCTAGAAGGTTTTTCTTTATATAGATTTTGATACAAAATATGTTTGTATAGGAGCGAAGATTCAACTTCGTATGGATGTACAGTTATAACTATAGATTTCTAACATTGAATTAATCTATCGGAGCCAAAGTTAGGCGTCCATTTTAAAGAAGGGGTGATGCTGATGTGGGTTGTGATGTGAATTGAATATTTTCATTTGTTGAAAATAATTCGACGTGGCGGACATCCATAGTAAATAGCGAGGTGAAATTTTGTTAAATTTTTATTACCTGCTTTTACTTTTTAAACTTTATTACCATGCTACATACGATTACCACATAGGAAGGGGATGCAATGACGAGAATTGAATGAATCACCCAATAGTATGAAAGTGGAGCGGAAACAATTCAAAATAGTCTAAACGCCATTCCAAATATCTTCGCTCCGGCGCGTTGTAGGAGGGCAAACCCCCTTCGCCGGTAGTTAAAATCTATAACCTGTTTATCTTAGCGCACCAAAGAGAAACTACACTGCTACATGAGATAGCTGGAGGCGTGAGAACGCAACTGCCCATCGAAGATAGTCTGAAGTAACTCATATTATATTTTCGCTCCTGCGCGTTTGGGTTGGAAGTTTGCTTTCCACGTCTTCGAGCCTTAATTTTATTAATCTTAATAGAAAAATTTAATTTAACTTTGAGGGAAAATTTTCAAAAAAAAAAATTTCCAAGTTTGTAAATTTATGAATAACCCTTGAGGAAGCCCCACATTTGATGATTTCGAGCGCTCCTTAAATATAGAGTGGGCTTGAAAAATTGTTCTTTGGTTGTATGAAAAAATTCGGTTCTGTGATCGACCGATTTATTTAAACGAAATTTTGTAAAATTGCTGTTGCATTACGTTTTTACTGTAGTGTCAATCTAACTATCAGGTTGCGACATTCAAATTGGGAGTTCAGATGACCACAAAAAATGCACATAGAAGAAATGGCTCAACGGCTATGATTCAGTGTGAAGTTGAAAAACTCTTTAGCAATATAAAGTTTCCGCTTGCAAGGTTTTGTAATCTGGCAAAAGTCGAAGACCTTTAATTCTAAGCATATCGACATCATGTGTGAACTGGTGGGCAAAATCTTGTTCTATTGTGACGTCTTTGAATATGATCACTTTTACTTTTTAGGGTGGGATTACTAACAGTTGTACTGATAACGGCGAGTTTTACTAGCAAACAGTTTGTAAGCATTAAAAGGTTGACTATTTGTGTGACAGGATCGATAGGAATATTTTGTATTTTGATTAGAAAATCTCCAATCTTCAATGATTAATTTAGAAACATCATACCATAGTCAACGAGGTTCCAAAAAAAATTGCGGCAAAATTTTAGGTTAGGCGTGATACACTTATACCGATCTTTAACGGACGTAGGGCTGTGTAGGGTTATCTGTGAGGTATAGGAAGTGATTATTTGTTCCAATGCGAATGCCTGATACGAACATTGAGCTTTTTCTTGAAACCTCTGGTGGTATATCAAAATATCTATTTAAAACGCAATATTGATCGAACAATTTAATCAAGCGGTACTGTGTCGATCGAGATAATCATTAGCATATATCGAAGAAGAAGATTCTGGCTTGTTTTCGATACAGCTTTCTTAAAATTACAATCCTCGATATCTTTGATAGCCGTATCCGGGGCATGAGAAAACGTGGTCATATCTAGTGTTGTAGTGCGTCACCTCATTAGTTTTAAAGTTATTAAAGTAGGTTGTTGTAATAAAATTGTGTATGCTTTAGCAAATAAAGCTTAACCTTATCGCGTCGTAAGCGATGTGTAATGTATGATTAGCTATAGGCATGCATAGCACATTAGCATTTAGAATGATTTGAAGGGTATCCAAGGAGCTTACTATATTACGGTTGGTGGATTTTCGTTGTTATTTGGTGGTTTTTCGGTATAGTTGTTTGTCCATCATTTGTTTTATAGGAATAAAAATTATCACAGCAATGAGTGTTCTAAGGATATCCTGTTATGTTTAAATATGATGCTCTAGAATACAGTTTCTTCCTGTCCGGGGTCACCAATTTTTGGTGAGGTGTGGTGAAGATAGTGATTTTTCACAATTTGTTAATTCAATCGTAAATCCTTATCTAGCATCGAATCGTTAATTTCAATTGATAATGTTTCATCTGTTGATATATCTTATAGGAATATGAATTTGTAAGTTTTAATCAGTTCCAAATATTTTATAATTTTACTCGAACTAATTGGAATATCACATTTCCTATTTGCAATAATGATCGCCATTTATCATTCTCTTTATTAACAAACAATGGTTATGCTAAAAGCCCATCTACATTTGTGATTTTGTTTGCTGGTCTTTACTGAGATTCAATGAAATTTTTTTAATTAAAATGCTTCTTATATACACTTTAATAATATTTTATATTTTTCTTAATATATTTTATGTCTCTAAGAGACCTTATTCAGAGAATGATTTCTGATTTCTATGAGATTGAATATCAAAAACAATAAATTTTTCTTTTAGCTGCAAGCCAATACTCTTAATTCCTCAAACTCTTTCTGATTACATCACTAAACAGTTAGTAATAACACCGATAGGCAACACAGCAACAATAATGGCGGCCTAGATTATGGCTTTTAGAGTAACAAAGACTGTGAAAAAATTACATCGGTATTATAAGAAATAAAACTTTTATTTAATTTTCACTAGTGTTTCAATTGCACTGGTTATAATCCCCCATGTTCTGTATAAAACTATGTTTTTGACATAATATGTGTATACGATTTGTTTATCTATAAACTTCCATAGTAAAATGTTGCATCATGTAACTCATATTAACATTTTGTAAACATAACAATATTTCTCCTAATTCTATTTCCTCTAAAATAAATTTCGATCTTGATAAATTCTATCAATTTGTAAGTTGTAATAATATTATTTTTGTTTAAATGTTGCCAATGAAATAATTATGTAAGAATCGTAACATTACCCTCTGCGTAAACCTGTTTATCCTGAACCGAAATAGTCTACAGTTCTCTTGTCAGCGGGCTAAAAATGTAACTATGACCGAATTTTATTCGAATTCTTTGTCAGCTAGTTTTTTTAAACTATCAACGGCAACCAAATCTTTCATTTCAGAATTGCTTCTAAATCCTTATATGAATACCAAAAAAAAATCAAAACTCTCAACTTATAGTTTCAATTTGTTTTTGTTATTCGGATAATCCACTTAACAAACCATGAAATTAATTATCCTCCAATTAAATTTGCACGGTGGAGTTTTTTTATGAGTAATACGAAATCTTTTTTTTATTCGCCTATATATTAAAGTGTTACTTTATTACTGTGATTTGCGGCTTTAAAGTATCACTTTTCAACTATTTATTTTGTCGTCATAGCTACGTCCAAAAAAGTAAAAAGCATTTGTATTTGTTTAAATTCTATAAAAAATAAATTTTTTTATCAAAGCAACCCGCAAATTCAAAATTTCATTATCCAATTAAAATAGTTGTTATCATTTGTTGTCATAGAATTTGGAAAAAATAATAAATATTTTTTCAAAGGTTACTTGTTCCATATATTTTTATTTTAAAATTTATGAAAATTTATAATTTTAATTTAGAATAAACAAATTTTCTTAAAATATTTTGCTTGCGGCGAATAAAAAATAGTATATGATGCACGGACGTAAGCTATTTTGGACTTAATGTGGGTGCAAATCTCGGCTAGCGCCTCGATTTGCAAACTCCACATCCGTCCAAAATCTTTAGCTTTACGTCCTAGCATCATAATGTACTATTTTTAAATAAATAGAATTGTTTTTTTAACATAAAAAAAGAAAACACAACCAATGGTAACAAAAAAAAACGAATTACTTAACCTAATCAATTCGAAACGGTTGTCTGTTTACTAATATTTCTTAAATGTTTACAATTTTTGGTATCTGATTTTTTTTCTTGTTTAATTCTTTTGTTGGTTAGTTGTTGTCTTAAGATTTAAGAATTATTCTTGTAGAATTTATATAATTTTGTTGGGTCGTGTATCAGTTTCGTTAGTTTTTTTTTAGTTTTATATGGAAATGAATACAAACAAAATTATTTTAACAGGTTGGTCATAAAGGATAGAACGGAATATAGAGAATGACTTAAAAGTTTTTAATAAGATAAAATAACAATATGAAAATCATTAAAAGAGTAACGTCTAAAAACAATAATAAAAAAGTCAATAATATAAAAATGAATACCACCATGTGGTACGGTTGTGTAAAAATGTCGTTGTTTCTCCAATTATTCAAACAAAAAATAAAAATAAAAAGATTTAGGGAGGACTACCACACGTAACACAACAACTTCGATCAGAGTTTTTTTTGTTTTTATTTTTTCCCCTGTCCATTTCATATGCAATAAATTTCAACACTCTCGACTATTTCTTTTATTAAATAATTTTTTTCATGTTTTCTTATATTTTTCTTTCCTCCTTTTTTTAAATATTAGTTCTTCTGTTTTAAATGTTGTTTTCTGTGGCACACAGGTAAAACACAAGAAAAAAATTATATAAATATACGTAAAACACAAAAGTCTCTAGGAAAAAATATATATATATTTTTATATAAATTTTAACAAGCAAACAAAATTCCAAAAACTGTCACTTGAAAAATATGTCCTCTGTCCAGGCACTAAATTTTTTTTTCCTCGATTTTTTTATTCTTTCTCTTTTATTCATAAAAAAAAGTCACAAAAACTGTCAAAACTAAAACGAATTATTGTTCTACTAAAAATAATAAAAAAAATAACAACTTAAGATTACCAGTGGTATTATTGGTTGTTTTACGTGATTTTGTGTGTCCAAAATAGTTACGTTATTTAATTTTATTACGTCGTTTTTTATACTAGTTGGAAAAACTATTACACAAAATTGTTTTCCTTTTATGAGGGAGAAACATTTTGTTTTTTCTTATTTCGAAAACTTTGTATTTTTTCACAAATTTTTTAGAGTTTCTGCGTTGGGGATTTGTTGTTCTATTTTGGGGTTAAAGTAAGATTTTAAACTAAAATTTTTGAATTTTGTTTTGTTACCTTATCTACTTTCGATCATGGACTTGATGAGTAATAATTTATAATTTAGTTTTGTCTTTAGAGCCTTCAAAACGGTAAGGCACACAATGTTGTATTGGGAGAGCAAGGGGACTGGATAACTCGACATGTATTAATAAAATTCCGTTTTTCATTGCTCAACTGCTACACAAATAAAAAAAACAGGAGAAAACGTTTAACTTACATTTGATTAGTTCAACTTCACTGAAAATCCCAGATATATGAATATACTTTGTTTATGTGACAGGAAGTGTGCATACAGCCATCATGGATCTTAAAGTGCTTAGAGCTATGATTTCTGCTGATGCAAATGCAAATCTTTTGACCATCGATGTGGATGGTTAATTCGGAGAAGAGTTAAAAATACAATTGGTGATTCGAACAGTTCAATATCTAATGGAATTTTCAAATTTATTCTAATTCGTTCATAATAGTAGGATAAAAAAAATTAAACCCGAATTTTCCTGAAAACGGATCTTACAAAAATGATGGTTAATATTTTCTTGTGACAATGTAGATTTAATTGGTTCAGGTGATACTGAAAATAGTAACAAAATAGAGCGATGGATATTTTATGATGACTATAAGTGTGTTACACTTTTTTACGTGCCGTTTTGACCCAGCTATACTACTCCTCACTCCTTGAAATAACTTTTTCGTTGTTTTTCTGAATACATTTTTAAACAATTTTGCTACACCCTTGCTACATTGTCGTGCTAAGCACAAAAGTGGTAACTTGGTTTTTTGTCAAAAATGAGTTACGAATCTAAGATGATATAATAACAGTCGATGGACATTTTTATCATATAATTAAACCATTTAATTCATTTTTTCATTCAAAAATTACTCTATTAAATATGCCGTATCTTCTTTACGATTATCAATTACTACAACAATTTGCCGTATCTATCAATTACTAAGCTATTTCAGTCGTAACTGAGAAAGTTACGATAAAATGCTTTTATAGTATTAGGTGTGACGCTCGACTTTACTAAGGCAAAATAGACGTATCTCATATGTTACTATAAGGCAAAATGACGTATCTCGTTATTAAATGGTAAATAATTAATTGCGATAATTGCGTTATTATTTTAATACTTAGATATTAAATCTGTGTTCCTATGTATAATTACTATCTGCAATTTTATATTTACTTGATTTATATTTACTTAATTTATATTTAAATTAATTTTTATATTTACCAATTTTATATTTACTTAAGTTTTTCGTGTGAAATAATAAAATAAATTGATTTTATTGACATATCGTTGATTTTTTTGTAGTTTATAAGAGACGTCAAATTTACTATTTAATTATCCAAAAAATAATATTTTATACTATTAACAATTTCTGATTCAAACCGAATTTGAAAACTTTTTCACTATAAATATAGTTTTAAGTGACTGTGAAAATTGAAAATTAAAAAGTGTTAATATCTCGATATGGCAAAAATCCAAGTTACCACTTTTGTGCTTAGCACGGCAGTACACCCAGAATTTTCTCCCAGAATGAAATTGAATAAAAATTGATTGGCATTACCGTGGCCGTTCTATTTACGTCAAGAAAGGATCGTAATTGCAGTTTCGCAAGATATTCTCATGCCAAACCGAAATTGTTTAAGTTTTAACTTAATAGTCGATTCTTTTGTAATGTTTTATAATAAACACGCATCAAAGAAGTTTGCGAGTGAAATGATCCTATGGCAGCAGACATGTAAACATAAATTAGTTGACACCAACTCCTTCTTTCTGTTGATGCCAACTAAAAGATAAATCTGCAATTTTCTAACTGTAATCAATGAACAAACGACTCTTGTCGGTCAATAAAGACAGTTGTATCTTGGCCAGCTAATATGGTGAAGATAAGATCTCATCTTCGATACGAGAAATATGCTCCTTCAGCCTCTTCTAGACTCCTTGTCTTGATGAAGTCTCATCGTGCATATTACAGAATAATGTCGACCATCAAAGTGGATCTATCATTTTTAACATATTTGTTACGGCAAAAAGTGTAAACTTTCATTTCAACATGCTAGAGGATATCGACTACGATCTATAAATTTTTCTCTTTCTTTTTATCGTTAAACATTTTTTTCTTATTTTTCTTCGTTAAAAGTAGACAAGGTTCGATTAGAAATTATTATTTTCTTTTAATAACAAAAAAGTGTTTTATATCGTGTCCAGAACAAACATTCAGAACAATACTTCTGTTAAATAAAGTGCATTAAATTAAGACACTATCGTCAGGGCAATGTTGATACTATTGGTAGTTAAACATGTTTTTTAGAAGAACTATAACAATCGATTTCATTACTATTTAATTTAATTTTAATATTTTTGGGTTTTTATAAAAAAATGGTAGTTTTAAAAATCTTTTAGTCTTCGCATTTCGCATTAAAACTTTAAGGTTGCAACCAGTAAGTTTCAGTGTCAGAATTATTTTTCAGTGTACTTGCAATTAAACAAACTGCGTTTTGGAAATGCCCTGAATATCGTTATGATATAAAAGTAAAGACTGAGGTAGCTCATATCATGTAAGTTACTCTCGTGCCTACATCAAAATTTATTTTTTGACAAGTTTCCATATAGCTTGATGATCCTCTCGATCATTAGTCTTGTAAAGGATCTGCCAATTCGTTTGGTTTTATGCCTGGCACATACTAAAAAAATATAGTGGTGCATTCTACAATATTAGTTCAAGTACAATAGACAAACCATTTGTCAAACGTTAAAATTGGTTTATCAATTGTACTAAATTTTAATTGAACTAATAAGCTGTAAAATACACCATCATATTTTTTAGTGTATTAAAAGCACTCTCCAAAATTAAGCCAGTGATATAAAAAAGATCCATCTTATTTTTTAATTGACTAATTGCATCCGTTTCTAATGCTGACATGGTTTTATTTATAGAAAAAATTTCATTTAGTACATGCCGCACTACGACATGAGTTTGACAATGGTGTCTAAGTCAACAGTCATATTTTTCTCGTGCGTTTCTTGGTTTTATGTAGATCACGTTTCATAATAGAAGGTTTAGAATTCATATTTTTAGAGCAGATCTGCTGATATCGTAGCTAAACCACATAAGCAGTAGAAGAGTTAAAGACTTTTTATATTTAGAGCTACTATTGATCAATTTTGTTTATCACTTTCCACCCCACAATTTTGAAAATAACGCCTTAGTTATTTAATGCAATTTTTATAACAATACTAGGAATTCCATTCAGACCAGATGAAGACGAGATGATACTTATATTTGTTTTAGAAGTTGCTTGTAAAATTTTGTCAAAGGTGACAGCAGGCATTTCTACACGCAATTTGAAGCTCTCGGTGTAACGTTGGTAATGACTAGACACAACCCCGGCTGTTATTAATGACTATAACTTTATAGGAATTTTTAACCTTTTCCATTATTAATTTTGACGTAGAACTTAGCTACTAACGATTAAAGCCAGCATTTCTTTCATGAGGTTCTTTCACCTTCAATCACTTTGTCGGAGCTGTCTGTTGATCACTGTGAGTGTACTTACACGTCCTACACGCTTCCATTTCATTACACTTGAAAGAATCGGCAAACGTTACATCAATGGTCGAGCTGTTTCTTTGTTTGCAAACACACTTTCTTTTATTCTAGTTGTTTTTTAGTTTTTCCACTAAAATTTTATAACTATAATACATAATACCAGAGAATCGAATTTTGGCGATTGTTTTTGAAAAATTGTAGAATATTTTTAAAATAATTTTACCTTATCAGTGCAGGCCACAAGTGGATGTTGATTAGTGTGAAAAAATTTCCCTTTTCTCATGCCATAACAAATTTAGTAAAAAATATTGTAAAGACTTTGACGCTCCGAATTTGCTAATGTTTCTATACGTCGTACATATTTTTTCTACACAATTTAAGCACTAGATTTTTAATATCGACATAAAAAAGTCAATGTTTTCATTTTCCTTTCCGCGTCATTTGAGCAAAGTTTTATTAATATCGATTCATTAAACGACCACTTAATTATCTATTCTTAAATTATCTTAAACCTCCAAATATAGCGTGAAATATTGAAGAAAGATATTTCAGGAAATAACTGATGACATTGTTATTCCTTGAAGAGTCTTTCACTCTAAAAGAAAAGGTAGTATAATAATGAGGTTGCGAAAGAAGCTTTCTATAAGATTAAGTTTTTTATTCTCAAGTAATCGATTTTATCACTGACTACATTCTCTAATTAGCACACCTCCCAAATTATTTTTACGAAAACTGTTTCTTCAATATTAAAACATTTTTTGAAGAACTACAGAATCCGAATTTCAACTTCAAAGTGTTATATATACGAACAGGTCGCAAAAGGTTATATCTCAATTGTTGCAAACACAACAATTATGATGCGTATTTTTACGGTGAACAATAGAAATGGTCGATACCTGAAGGGAACCATGAAACACATCTCCTAAAACCTCCTCCAGTGGCCGGCTAGTTTATTTGGTGGAGTGTGAGACTCTTAATAGTATCGTCGGGCTCTTAATAGTATCGGGTGTGAGCCACTCGCTGGGCATCCACAATGGAATAAGAGAACGAGGAGTAGTTAGAAAGCAACGAAAACGGCTTTAGGGAAAGCTCAAAAGAGATTGTCAAAATTCTATCATTGTTAGTTTGGCATTTTCACCAATAAACATTATCTAAATGAAATTCTAACAAGCAAAAGTGGAGAATTATTCTAAATTAAGTTACATTTAACAAAACTGACGCCTCGCTTCCCTTAAGTAACTGAGAAATTTTGTACTTTACCAGCGCTTCCCTTTCTATGTGCTGATATGAGATATGCTCTGCAATTCTCTTTTCTCGTTTCATTTAAAGTTTTTGTACCACATTTTCGTTAGAATTTCGATTATCATGTAGCTTAAGAAAATGGCGTTATCCACACAAATCAAACCCCTTCCCAGAGGGTTTTAGCGGCGTGAAACTACTATGCTTATTAAGAGGTGTGCGTGTGACACAGGATATAAAATTGATTGTTGGTGATTGTTGGTATATCCACCAGTACCATCCCGTCCATATATTATTTTAAGCTCTAAGTCTTCTTCCAGGTTAAAGTGATGTACTGGAAAACAAAAGTCTTCCTTTTAATTACCATATCCATCATTCAGCCCTGCCCTATGAATGTACCATCGTTATTTATTATTCCCCTGATTCGTATTTTAAAAATTGGTCAACTCTAGTAATTTTGCCAAGACAAACAAAATAATAAAAGAATAGCTGTGCCTGATTTACGAAGGCAAAATAATTGAATAAAAATTTGAGAGAATTTAATCGATTCCTTGAATAATCAAAAATTACTTTTATAAAGGTATATGGTTTGTTTGTCACTATTTTGGTGTCTTTATTTTGTCTTAATTTTTAAAAAGAAACTTTCATTGGAGCCTTCTAAGTGCAAGAGAAATATGGGAGCTTATAGTCTATAATACAATTGAGCATAATTGAGTTTTAATATTTATTCACAAAGATTAACTGCCTCAAAGTTAAACTAAATTGATTCCGAGGCTATATAAAGCTCATTTATGGTCTTGTTTCATAGTGGCATCCACTTAATGTGGATAATAAAATGCAGCAGCAGCTTTTGGACAATTTGTGCCCATTCAATTTACTTTAAAACTGAATTTTCTGCAATTTTTTTTTTTCAAACTGATATAAAACACCTTGATGTTTGACAAAAAACTACCTCAAAAATCCTCAATCATTTTTGTTGAACTGAGACGATAGCCGTATCGTCTTAGTTGGTCAAAGATGACCAATCATCACCAATTTCAAAGTAACAGCAATTTTATAAAATTTTAGAACAAGAACATTCCTCCTTTAACACTCAGTATTTCTTTCAAACAGTTTTAAAGATAATAAAATAATTTATTACAAAAATTTTGACTCTACGAACAACAGTTTAAATTTAATTAAAATTTATTTACAATCCAACAAAATATTTGTATGTATACCGCTCACAACTTTGTATTTATTAAAGCGTTGAAAGTTAGTTCTCAACGATCCCTAATCCCACACTACTATTACTTAAAACTTTGGGTTCAACTAATTTAATTATAGTTGTTTTTTACCAGTACAAAGCATACGTATATTTAGAAACTTCTCTCTGCTTATTAAAAAATCCAGTTTGTTAAATTTTCTGTAATGTTTAGGTTCATAAATCATAACGTAATTCTGTTTACCTTTTCATTGTTTGTTGTATTATCCTTGTTTTATGTACAGATTTAATTTTGATCACTCACGCTAACTCGTATGTTAAAAGCAGGGGCTAGTGTTCGCAGGGTTGTCATACTTAAAAACTGATCCCTCCAAACGTTCATCCTTTCACTTTCACGGTACTGAATCTTTATTTTTTGACTTTCAGAACTATCGAAATTTTACCAGAAAAAACCAAAACTATAATCAGAAAAAATTATCAAAATTCTCAATTTACTTTGCGTTTGTAAAAGATATTCAAATTTTTATTTAATGGTTTTGATTTCAAAACGGTGAAATTGAAACTAATTTTTGAACAAAATCGAAATGATCGGCAGTGTCAGATATATTTTTCGTTGCAATTCTGGTACGCGTGCCGCATATTTGCGATCACTGTTTTATATATACTTGTAAAATTTTATTACAAAATTTCTATAATTTCCAACAAAATTGTCAAAATCCAAATCTTTCGAAATATGTAGAAAATAACGAAGTTACAAAATTATAGAAGAAAATATAATAAACAGCGGGGATATCAACAATCCTTATTATTTTTTTTTGTTTTTTATTTTGTAAAATAAATTATCAAAAGTTTACATTTAATTATTTGTACTAAAAAGTACTTATTTTCACCTTTAAAACGAGATCAATTTTTTTAAAATCCGTCAAGTAGTTCTTGAAATACGTTAAATTGAATATATTTGAAATCCGTAGTCTTAAAAACTACCCCTAGCTCAAGAACCTCTGCAACGACTTAGAAAAAATTTACCTCGTTTTAAAGTGAAAAAATGAGTTATTTTCAATTAAAATTAAAATATTTGCTAATTTTTAAGGAAACTTCCAAAAAAAAAGAATAATAAAAAATAATAATTTTTTCGATCAAACTTTTTTTTATTCCACTTTAAAAATTTTAAATTTCACCTTTATATTCCACTTTAAAAATTTTGAATCAAATCACAAAATGTGTGTCAAAACCATCGAAGGTTTTAGTCGAAAATTCGTGATTTTGACCATATATGACTTTTATGCCTCCGGTTACCTCCGGTTCAAAAGGCTGATTTGCCTGTCTTATATCTAATTTTTAAAGACAGAATAGTTCTTGTATGTCGTGTGTTTCTCTTATACGATTCATATCAATAGTTTCTAATATGCCCACAGTAATTGATGCTAATTTTGTGTCGTTAAACATTGTGACCAGTAACAACCATTTGCGTTCTTTCGAATGTCAGACACCTAAAACTTTACTTGTGGTGCTTATTACTACCCGAGCAGAAATTTGTCAGGGCTCAAGTAAGGCCCTGATCAGGTTTGCCCTAGTCCGGATCAGGCATTGGTAGGGCAGCCTGATTGGGCCCTGATCATGAGTGTAACGCTTTTGCCCTATCAGGTCCTGAGAGGGATTACCGAATCAGACCCTGATTGGGATAATCGGATCAGGCCCTGATTGGGATATCCGGACCAGACCTTGATATATATTTATATATTATATATATAAATTAATCAATTTAAAATAAAAAAATTACAATGGAAAAAATTAAAACATACATACCACCTTAATCACTATTATTATAGTCTTTCAGCCGAGAAGCGATCACTAAAACATGCATGAAACGATTTTAACTATATATTTCTAAAAAGGATAATGCTCTAGTGAATTTTAACAAATTCAAATTTTAGCTAGGGGTCCAATACGAAAAACCTGATCAGGGCCGGATATATTCAAATAAGGCTCACCCTAAAATGGTATTCTAAATCAGGCCCGGAACAGGCCCACATCAGAGTGCCCTAATAGGGATTGCCCTTGTAGATCTGACCAGGTCCTGATCCCTAAGTAATTTCTGCTCGGGTAGTTGCGCGATCAGGTATGGATGTACAATTTTTTGTTCTTCTTTATAATCTCTGTCAATTCGTACTTCTCCTTAAAATGCAGTACAAACCTGTTTGTTTGCATCTCATCTAACAATTTAAACCTCGAATGCGATTTGTGAATCAAATGCATAAATTAATCATTTCGAATAGGATTGGACCTTCTGCGACAAAATCCTTAAGTCAAGCTCAAGTGTAAGGCAATTGTTTCTCCACAATGTGTCTGTGTTTATTAGGGTTACGTGTTTATTCAAACAAAATTAAACAAACAAATATTCGACCTAAATAATTTAATATTAATGAACCCCTTTCCACAAATCTGCATACTTGTAACTGTTCAATATTTTTTCCACACAAAATTTTCTCACGCTACAAATACAAAACTCAACTAGTACTTCAATGATTTTTCAGTTCATCATTAAAGCGCATGACTTATATGTGACTAAAACAAAATAAATGAAACCATCAAAAGAACCCTTATTGTAACGATACAATAACAACAAAATAATAAAAAATTAATTAGATTTTTTTTTTCTTCAAAAGTTCTTCTGAACTTTTATACTCAAAACAGATGAGAAAATTCGTATTCTTAATGTAACAAAAACCAACCAAAAAAAAATAATTGAAGAAGACTCATTCATTGTCTTTAACAAAAATAGGTAGAAACAAAATAACAACAATTTGATGAAAAGGCAGAAACGAAACGTAAAAAAAATCACAAGTGGATTTTGCGACAAAAAAAAATTAAATTGCAATAACGATGAGAAAGTTTTTAAGTTTTTCAAAAAATAATAATGTAATATATAAAATGAACGTGATTGAGAACATAGTTGGATGATGTGAAAACTTTTTAAACATTGAACAAAATAAAAATCGTTCTAATCTCATCACGCATTTACTTATAATAATTTCGAACAATCCCCATTTAAACCTTATAAGGGTAACATCACCTTTCAACCGATTTTGACTTTGAAACATTTGTATAAATTTTTTCAACAGAATTGAGTATTGACGTCTCCTACATCACTTTATCATTTATAAAATAACAACAAATTGTTTTCGAATAAAAAACTTAAAAAATTAAATTTAAATAATATAAATAAAAAAATAATTTATTATCTTGTTTCAGAATATTCTCATTTATTTGCCATTAAACACATTCGTTTTAGTTCACTAATCGAATAAAAATAAACGAAAAAAAAAACTGAAATAAAAATTAACGAAAAATAAATAAATTAAAAAATCTTAAGAAATTTATATCCGTGAGAATGATCAAAATTAATCAAATGAAAATAAAAATTGGAAATTTATTCAAACACAAAAAAAAATCAAATAAGTTGTCATCTCAAAAATCAAAAATTGCAATCATAACCATAAAATTAACCAAAATTAATTGAACCACCCTTAAAAATATTCATCGCGAAATAATGCGAAATATTAATATTTTTGGTTCCCATCATGAGCTTCGGTAATAATTTAAATAATTTTATCGATAAATTACAAAAGTTTGAAACAGAGGCGGGATTTGAACTAAGAAAATTTTTTTTTCATTAATTTCTTGTTTTTTTTGTTCTTAAGATATTAATTTAAGGAAACAAGTTGGATGTTTTTTAATGTGCGATAAAAATATGCATATTTTTGGATCGTAATGATGCTGGTTAGTTGATTGGTTGGTTGGGTATGGCCTTTTTATAGTGTTATTTTTTGTTATGACGATAGCCATTACGATGTGTCATTATTTAAATAATTTGTTGGTCATACGGTTGAAATTATTTATCTAAGTGCAGAATTTTGATTCGTTCATATTTTTAAGATGTCACTGATAAGTGATAATCGAATTAAGAATTTTAGAGCTCCGTTATCGTTGATCCTCTTTTTAAGATAATCAAGAATAAATCAATTAACTTTAGTCACCGTTTATGCTTATACAACTTATTTACTTTATCGCTTAACACTATATTGCGTTGCGTATAATGAGTAATGTATATATATATAAACTTTTTTATTTCGATTTTCCGTCGTCGTTTATCATATATAGTTATTCGGCAAATTTTCTGAAAATAAATTTTCTAAACCGAAATGACGAATTAAGAGCTTTCTATGAAATCTCCCTAAACATGAAGCTAGAATGCATGATTATATCATAGATTACTGTCATTTTATAATGTTATACTTTAGTTCACCGATGGCGAAAGTATATGAAAAAATATCAATTTGACAAATAAATAATAATATTTATCCTTTCGCAAACAATAAAAATAAGTTTACTTTTGTTTTTTTAACAACCATGGTATATGTTATTAGACTTACAGAATAAAATAAACTGCGTTCTTTTTGTTCAATTGCGCAAAGATTTTTGAATCAACGCAATACAATAAAACAAATTATTTGATTGCATTGCATTCATAAATGTTTAATTTTTTGATTATATTCTGTAAATATTTTGATTTTATTTTATAAGAACAATCTTCAACAATCAACAACAACAAAGAGTTTTTATCAACAAACAACAAACAACTTTAAATGAGAAGTTATATAAAAAAAATTCATATTAATGCGCGTGTTCTTCTCTCGAATAAAAAGTCAAATGTTTACTATATGCTTTCATTTTAGTTGAATTTTCAATGTGAAAAACATTGTAAAAAGTGATAATTAAACTTTAATTAAACTTAAGTCATTCCATGATTCATCAAATCCGACAATTATTTTCATACAGAAAGATAGCTGTCGTATATTTAAGTTGTAAATTGAAAATGTATATGCGTGATTACATTTGTAAATGATGCGTCCATTTTTTTAATGATATAGTTTAAATGAAAAAATATCAGAATTCGAAAAATATAAATTTTTCACTTACATTCCTCCTTCCGCATGGAGGGATCAGTTTTTATTGTTTATAAATTTTTTTTTTATTTTTGATCTACGGGTGTGACACCCCGCGCACTTCAGTCCCTGCTATCGACAAACGAGTTAACGTGAGATATCACATACCACTGGCAATAGCAGTGAGATATCACTAGCCAAAGTGACATCTTATGGGTGGTGGCGGATGAATTGTATTCAGTCAACGGTAGCACCCTCAATCTTAGCTGTGAAATAATCCTTGATGATGAGACGCTATTGCTTCCTTGAAGAAACGAGTCTTCATATAACTATGTGTGGACTTTAATCATTAAGAAAAATAGTGCGTCACAGGATCAAGGAATATGCAACCGGCTGGTTTATTGGCAACTACATTTTTATTTTGTTTCAGCAAATTTTTGAAACTTTTTAAAAATTTGCTATTTACCTTTTAATTTACTTTTATTTTCTCTATTCTATCATAAAATATTATTATCTTAAAATATTATCCATTCTTTTGCAAAAAATATGAAAAAACAAAAAAAAAAAGATTTACGTCCATCACACCTTTAAAGTCTGTTGTTGTGGGACCTTGGTCTTAAAAGGTTTTTATGTGTTATTGTGACACATATTGTAATTCCTACTACACAACACATTTTATTTAAAAAAAAAACATATAAAGATTAATATTAAATGTCCGTAACTTTCGTAATATTATACAAAATAAATTTATATCAGTAAACCGACATAAAACAAGGCAAATAAAAAAAATTAAAAAAATAAAATAATTTTTTTGTATTGGTTTAAGGTTTAACGAATTCTATTCTCTCGCAAATTTGCAACTTTTTAAACTTTTGCTCCTGAATAAAACATATCATATCTGAATAATACATATCCGATCCGAAACACGTAAAATGTGAATTGTAGTTTTTTTCTGAGAAACTTCAAACCATACCTTTGAATTGAAAATATTCCAATTACTTCTTTACTTACTTGAGTTTAATTGATCTCAAAAATCCAAAATATCATATAACACTTATTCAGTAAACTACTATGAATGAATGAATGAATGAATGAATATACCAGTAGCAAGATGTTGTAACATCACTTTTGACGATTCTTTCGTATTTTACGCTAATCGGTATGTTTTAACACAAAACGACTGTCGATTATCGTATTTACGACAGTCGTTTTGTGTTACAGCATACCGATCAGCGTAAAATACGATAGAATCGTCAAAAGTGATGTTACAACATCTTACCACAGAAACCAAAAAATGTTGGTATGTAATTATATTAAAAAAAAATTCTAAGAAAATTGAGATGTTGTTGTTAAATGTCGATAAATTAAAACATTCAGTTAAACTTGTAGTATAGAACAATATCCTATGTAAGAAAACGACGAACATGCAATCTGGGGATATTCAAAGCTATTGAGTAAAGTAGTGGGAATTAATGCTAAACATATTGGTTTGATTCATAAACAAAATTTAAACAACTAAATCACAAGGAACTCTTTTAAACTAGTACAACTAGTACAAATTTGATATTAAGCTCCCATCACCAAAAAAACTGTGCTGAAAGATGGGAACAATTTAAACCAAATAAGACATTCACACGACCTTACAAAGCAAACAAATTTGATTACAGTAATAAACACCTTGGAGGTAACTATGTGGAGCACGACTAAACTTTTTAATTGAGCGGTACCTCTGGACTATAATGTTGGTTTCAATATGAATTCAAACTGCAAATGCCAATGAAATGCCAAATGGAAAAAAATCTAAAATAATTTGCAAATATTTTGCAATCCCTTGCCGCGATTTACTCTGATATTTCTGTGTTTGTGTATAACGCCGATTAATTCTACTAGCGAATTAACTGTACTAATCCTTTCGTTTTTCTTAGCTTTAAACAAATTTGTCATTGAAATTTCACATCAACGATGAGGAACGTAAGTTATCGATAACTCCGTTCGCGTATCACAACCAAATCAAGAGAATCACTTATCCTATTTCTACTTACCTGAATAAAATTCTTGAATAATTGTTTTGGAACAGCTACGTTGTATTATCTGTCTCAACCGGATTTGATTTTAGGGATGTCGCTAGATACCTGCATCTGTATCAACTTTATACATTCTTCGTTCCAGCATTTCAATAATAGTTAAATTTGTTAACTTTTAACCTTTTCGGCATTCACGAACAAACACTTGTTAGCTCTTTATGAATTTCGCCTATTCACTTGTCTGTCTATTTGCTGGCAACATCTGAGTTGAACACATCCCTTCTGGTAATAATAAAGTCAAAGGTATTCAATTTTGGCTGCTATGAACTAGCTTAAATGGTAATCGCCTCATTCTCACGTTCTCTCCACTTCGCCGTTAGAGTCAGGATTAAATGGTGGTGTTGTTAGATGTTTAACACCAATTATTTTATTAATTGCTATAGCGAAAATTATACTTCCTATTGTCGGTACTCAGTGACAATGTCTTCCGGTAATCGTTTTATTGCAAAAATATTCAGTAATCTTCAATTACGACTGCAATGCAATGATTTTATTGGTGGCCGTAATCGATAACTTATATTTAAGTTTATATTTATATACCATTAGTGCAATAAGCCATCTCTGTAAACGTGGTTATGTGGTGGTCTGTAAGTAATTCAAATTTTTTTGTTTTGTTAGAAAGTGTTGTGTAAAAGAAATTGCTATATATGTGACACAGCAACAACAAAATGCGGTCTTAGGTGTTATGGTCGCAATTTTTTTATTAATTTAATATGCCAATTTAATATGCAGCCCTTTCCGATTTGTTGGTGCTGGTAATTCCTTTATCGCTACCACTAAAATTTCAGCTGGTCATATGCCAAGAGCAATAAATATATGTCCAAGATTTACGCTAGTTCCAATCGTTTAATTAAAGTATTTTCTGTGTTTAACAGCATAACGACCTGTAACTTTGTAACCATCAAAATAATTTGCACAAAACTGCAAACCTACTAAAATTTGTTCGAGTCAAACTACGTTAAAATATTCCAGATAAACTTACAAGTCAAAGCTCGAGTCTTTAGCTCTGAGCTTTTATTTGTTTTTACTTTGGTTTTACTTGTAAATAGGCACTCGATGAATCAATTTTCTGTAATAACTGTTTTATACGCAGTACAGGATGACGATCAAGATATGGATTAACTATTGCTTTAAAAGCAGCGCAGATTCAAACTTTCTCTTTGATTTTTCTACAACCACAATAGGAGTGCTCAAACTACTGAACCGACCTGATTTATTTTAACATCCTTATTCAACAAGATCGATCTCTCCTTAAACTGACACGCAGTTTGTCGATTTTAGCTGACGTGGTTTGAAATTTGTCGGCCGAAAATCTTCTTTAATCTAAAAATGTGCTTTGAACGTCATACTGCCTTATCCCAATTTGGAAAATTAATTAACTCCCATCAAATTCTTTCCATTTTCATAATGCGCTACTATCAATGGTAACTCGTAAGTCGTAATATTGATCTATATGCATTTCACTTGGACATATAAGATAAGTTTTTCTGAGGTTTTTTTTAGTTTGGCTGAAACTTATCTGAATATGAAGAACACAAACACGATTGCAAAGATTACTTTAACACGCTTCTTTCTAGACATCATTTGTTTCTGAGAAAATAGCTAGTTATGTACCGGCCGTTATAGAGGTTATTACACCCGGAAAGCGACGAATTCCAGCCCGAATGATGGATGTATCTTGATGGGCGAACGAAAACAAAACAAAATAAAATTCTCACTCTTAGAAAACTTAGTTCTCAAATCTCAACCACTATCAATTTTGAGATGGAATAAAATACATAAGCAAATGTGCAAGGTTTTATGTTATTAAATTTAAAATTCTGTTACTACAATCTCCTTTGGGCCAACCGAATGTTTTCTGTCACACGTTAAAAACAAAACCATCGAACTTGATGTCAACGTGACAGAAGCAACATTCGGGCATACAAAAAAGATTCAGTGGTCACAAATAAATGCTGATTAGTGTGCCAAAAATTATTTTAAAAAAATTGATTTTTTCGAAAACCAACCAAATTTTTTCACTCCGTATTTGTAAATGTTTCTATACGGCATACGCATTTCTTCTATACAATTGAAGCACTAGATAAGAGGTCAAGGAACTGTGAATTCTGCTTTCTAAATATATATTTTGCGCAAGTATTACACAGTCAAAACCATCACCCACTGTTCCTTAGGCCTTATCAATCTTCCAGCCTATCCAACCCAATCACAAACATTTTTTATCTTCAATCTTATTAATAGTATCACCACTAACCACTCAGTTGCACATTATCAGCCAATTATAATAAATTTATTTGCGTGACATAACATCAAATCATCATCATCCTCATCAGTTTGTACGTATGATTTCTAATATAAAAAAATTAAGTAAAAATAAATAGATATGATGTCGATTATCAGAAAAAAATATATATATTCAGAACTTAATTATAATTACAAATATTATATTTCTTTTTAAAACTTTGCACACTGATCCAGCTTATTTGATTGAAATTTACATAATGACCTGTACCAAACAGTTTATCGAGTATATATAGCAAACTTCTTCATCTCTTGTTTCTCTTTAATTATACTTTTAATCGCACACAAATTTAAAATTTCCCCATAATACCTAAATACAAAATGCAAGTCAACCACTTCCATATATATCATCTCAATAAACAAATCTTATTTAAGCAAAAAAATATTCTCTACAACTACAGACAACCATTTTCCTTTTTATAAATTGCACAACCGTCTTATATCTACATATAATAGTATGACTAAGCTTTACATAACAAAAACTCTTATTATTTATGTATATAGAAACATGCATTATTAATTAACATTGAGTGACGCAACAAAGCAATTAACTGATAAAATGTAAAACATTTGTTGATCAACCTGTTGCATACATACATATTTTAAGTTTGTTGAAATGAATTGTTTTATTTTAAAGGCCGAAACTGAAATAAATTAGCAAATCATTATAAAATTTCCCTAATTACGAAATACTCTTGTTTCTAGAGTAAAAATCGAAATTGTCATCGTTACAAGTTGTAATGAATACGTTGAAAAAAATTAATGTTTAGTAGTTTCTCTTTTTACACATGAAAGAGTCGAAATATGAAACATTTTGAATTTTGGATATTAAGTTCAATCCTTGCCGTATTATATGAGCTAAATTTCATTAGAGTACAAATTTTATACTTTTAATTATTCTATAACTTCAAATAGCGTGAAACGTAATATTGACGGAAGTTACTTCAAGAAAGCTTTAGAGAAAAAGCAGGCTAATGGTTTTGTGGCAAAAAAAGCTTACACTTCTATAGTAGTTTTTTATCACTTATAAAACACTTTATAAAATGGTTTCATTCAACTTTTTATGAGATATTATAACTTTCGTAATTAATAAATCGATGAATTTTATTTTATTTTCATCTGAAATTATAACGAAAGAAATTTTTTTGTGAAGGCAATGAAAACATACATAAAAATCAAGCGGGCATTTTGAATAATTAAGATTAAAAAAAATTATTATATATATATAATAATTTTTTTATATTTCTCAGTAGCAGCTTATTTATAGACTATTTATTATTTTAAAAAAATATGTTTATTCCAATATTTCGACCTTGCGGGTCATCATCAGGGGTTACATATATTTTATTATATTTAATATTACCTACAAAACAATTAATTAGAAATAACACAAAAAATTAACATAAAACTTGCATAATCAAAAACTTTTTATAAATTTTTTTTAAAAAATACTTGAAAAAATTCACAATAGTTTAAAAAAAGGTAACAAACATAAAATGTTTAAAAGAACAAATTGCACACAAATTCTACAAAAACTTTTATTAGAATCATTATTATTATTAATTCAAAATTATTTTATATCTTCCAATCACAACAGAAAAACTTTTAAACTATTGTCAATTTTTTCAAGTATTTTTTAAAAAAATTTTTATAAAAAATTTTTGATTATGTAAGTTTTATGTTAATTTTATGTGTTGTTTCTAATTAATTGTTTCGTAAGTAATATTAAATATAATAAAATATATGTAACCCCTGATGATGACCCGCAAGGTCGAAATATTGGAATAAACATATTTATTTTAAATAATAAATAGTCTATAAATAAGCTGCTGCTGAGAAATATAAAAATTAATAAAAGACTATAAATATTTAATAATTATAATATTTTTTGTTTGTCATTTTTCATGTCGGTTTACTGATATATAAATTTTTTTTTTATTCTGTTAAGTAAATTGTGGAAAATTAATACGATTTCTTATACGCAAGCCAAGCTGAGCTAGCTCAGTTTGTGGAGTGTAGGACTCTTAATATCAGCATCGTGGGCGTCGTTTGAGCCTCACGCTGGTCATCCAACGTAGAACTATAGAACAACTAGAAGTTAAGTAAGCTGTTCAAGAGCGCTTTAGGGAAAGCGCTTAAGATATTTCCCAAATGCTATCTTTGTTAGATTAGCATGGATACCATTATCTAATTAAAATTCTAACAAACTAGTTATTCCGAATTTAACACCATTTAACAAAACCAATGTCTTGGTTTCCCTTTAGTAACCGGCAAACTTTGTTCTTTGCCCGTGTTTCGCTTATAAGGTTTTTGGTTAGGTACAATAAATTTTTCACACAGATCGAATCTCTTCTACTCACATCTGTCTTTGGAGGACTTTAGTGGCGGGAAACCAATATATTTGTAAGAGGCGCACGTAATAAAATTTGACGTACAAAATCAAAATAATTTATTTTTGTTCTTTTGTCTGATCGTTTGACTAATATTCAGCGATGAAGTTAGCAAAAAAAAAGTATAACGTAAAATATCGTGATTTTTTTATCAGTTTTCCCGACCGCACACTACCATTAAAAATTTATTTAAAATGGATTTATAATTCAACTAAGTATTTGTATGCATAACGTTGAGAAATTTGCATTCATTTTTGGAGCCGAGTACTTCTGGGGCGTAGACGCGTCCGTCTTGAGAAGCAAAAGCGATCTTGAGAAGCAGCACTTTGTGTTCAACTAACTTCTTTAGAGATGTTGTTCATCAGTACAAAGCAATATATAAATATTTATTAACATTTGTCGGCTTATTAAAAAATCCAGTTTGTTCTTGAGTTTTCCTCTGTTGGTCTGTTTAGTGTTTCATAAAATTCTGTGAAGTTAAGGGTTACGTTATGTAACTTCTTTTACCTTTTCTTTGTGTTTGATTTTGTGTAGTCGGCATATTATTCTTTTTTTATTGACAAAAATTAAATTTTTATTAATTTTCAATTTCTATGCATCTTATGACTATTTTCAGTATGTGACAACCATTTTGTGTTTTAAAAAAATTTTAAATTTTCTTTTTCATGGTTTTGGTTCTGGAAAATCCAAATGAGACGAATTTTTTGAACAAAATCAAAATGATCGGCCGTGTAAGCTACGTTTTTAAACGTTCAAACACTGGCATGCAAGCCACATATTTGCACTCACTGTGTTATACTGTAGTGGTAGTCGTAAAAAATTTTTCGAATACATAAAAATTTGTAGCTATCAAACAATAAATACATTAAGACTGAATACTAATTAGTTGCTAAATTGTACTCAACATTACATTACACTAATAAAAAGTAGAACAAAATGTATATTGCATGTTTAGTACAATTTAGTAGCAATTGATACTATTTAGTAGCAATTGATACTAAATTGTACTAAGCGTACTAAATCAATTTAGTAAAAATTTATTTGACTAAATCAATATTTTGATTCTAAATGATTGAAAGAAATTGATGTTTCTATCAATATCAGACAACTTAATCGCATAAATTAAAATTAAAATTGGGCGATTTTGTTCAATCAAACTTAATTTAGCATTTTAAAAATATTGAGCAGCTTATTAGAACCCAGGGTTAAAACGCAATCTAATACTAAAAATTTCAAACATTAAAAAATATAACTATAACTCAATATCAAAGCAGACTGATTTTTTTTATGAAATTTGGTAGTTACCATACCATGGTTAACATATTTTCTAAATTATTAAAACAATAAATTGAGTAAAATCACAAAGCCTTAGATTTTCTCTTGTTTCTATTGGCGAAATAAAATTGTTGTTCTAATGTCGCTATGCTTACTTGATCATAAAATTATTAGAGAGATTAAAAAAATGTGATACTGGCTACTCCACCTATGTTCAGTAAAAATTTATTATTTATATTACTGAGTGTTTTATTAGTAAACTATTTTTGCTCGAAAAGTGCATATGAATTTTTAATGTGAATTTTATGTTGCTTATGCTCCATTTTTTCCAATCTGATAAAATATTATATTCCTTTATCATATATTTTTATATTTCAAAATTCCTCCACGTGTGCAACACTATAGAGTGTTGTAACAACAAAATTTATCTGTGTGAATTTATGACGATTAGTTATAACAATTCCACAATTCCAATCTGTTATGAATCATATTCAATCTTTTAAATTTATTTTTAATAAAAACAAAACAAAAAAACATTAAACAACAAATTCATGCTATGAATAATAACGAAAAAAAAAAAACAAAATTTAGAGTAACAAAAAACACAAAATTTTAAGATGCGGCATTTTTTCTAAGCAACATAACTAAAGCACATATTTGTAATTTCTATTTTTTTTTTATTATTATTAATAATTTTTATTTTTATTTATAAATTTTATTAAATATTATTTCTACGTTCTTTTTTTTGATTATTAAATAAAAATTTAAGTATGAATTTTTTTATTTCACTCACAACGTGTCTATGTCTTAACCACCAATTGATATGATATAGTGGATGAAAAAAGTGTTTATATAATTTAAATAAATTTGTATTTGCAATTTTTTTTATTAACACATTTTTTTTGTTGTTGTTTTTCTTGTATTTGTGTGTGCCTTTCTTATTGATGTGATTTGCATGTTTTATTATAAACATAAATCTTATTTTTGTTTTATTAATTAAATTAATAACTATTAATTAAATATATAAAATGATAATTTTTTTTATAATAGGATTTTTAGATAATGATGGTAATCTGAAAATCAGATAAAAAGAAAACAAAAAAAATTGTATAAAATTCTCATCATCATCATCGTCATCGTCATATAATGATCATTAATTAATTTAATAATTTTTGTCTGTTAGCTTTTGAATCATAGAAAAGAAGGAAAAAAAATTTTATTCTCATACCTTTTTTTTGTGTCTCCAAGAATTCGTGTTTATTTTTCTTCTTAAATTAAATTGTTTTTAATATTCATGTTGATATTGTTTATTATTCATCATCCGTATGGATGAACTTTTGGATTAGATTATTACAGCGGCGGTGGGAACGATAAAATCTTTGGATAAGGTTATTTTATAGACAATAAAAAATTTGTATTGAATTTTTAATACATTTTTTTATTAAATCTAGAATCGATGTTAGTACTAAAATATTTAAACCGTTTTAGTACAACAGTACTAAAAATAATTTTAACTCTGTTCCCACAAAGTTTATTATATTACAAATTCAATCGAACACCACTGACCACACATTTAAATTTAAACTTAACACTCGTGGTATTTAGTTTCCGATAAATTTTAAAGGCTCCATCATTAACTAAACTGATTTATTAGTGGGTAAACAGCATTGGACAACAATTTTGACGGTTTTACATATTATTTTATTCGAATAAATTAATAATAATTATTCCATCTTCTTATTCTAATTCTTTTGAATTTAACATTTTTTGTGGTTTGTTTATTTTATTTGTTTTAATAATTCATTTTATAATACTAGAGAGAAAATAACATTAATAACTAGAAATTAAAAATTATATAAATATATAAACTTTTTTAATTTTTTTTCTTAAATATTTTAAACAGAATAAATATAAAATCTTAGCGACATGATGCTACTGTAAATGAAACTTACAAATGAAATGTTTCTTTTAGTTTTATGTGTAACATTTAACATGCGCTTTGATTTGATTTCTTGTCAAGATTACTGTGGATAAATATGTATATCTCGTTTTATTATTATTTTATTTATTTTTTTCGTTAGTTCTTATACGGATGGTCAAGTTATTTAGTTATGGCTTAGAAAAAATAATTGTTTTGACTTTTTAGTTAAGTTTAATTATTTTAGAAAGGAATTATGTTGGGGTCGAATTAATACTTTTGAAAAGTTTGAAATTAGACATAGACAGACATAATTGCAAAAATTAAAATTTTTAAAAGAAATTTATCCATAAAACTTCACTTAGTTCCCACAGTACTAAACATTTTATTATTTTTTCAAAAAAAATCAATTAAGTCAACTTTAAAGTTTTAATTACCAAAGTGAAGGGTAACTATCTATTTAAATCGTATTAATAATTACAATTTAGCTACCTATAAAAAAAGTCATATACTTTATTTTATTTTTAGTTAAACGAATTAAATTTATTTTCATCTAATTAAAACTTGGTATATAATATAAATTATAATTTTTTAGCGTTCTATGACATAAGTAATAAATTTAATTAAAATAAAAATGTTAGCATAACACTATTTTACATTCCTTGAATACCTTTTTCAATCTTATATCTTCATAGGTATGCTGTTAATTGTTATCCATAATTAAATTTAATTTTGTGTAAAATTACAACAACATTTTTCCTTATCATTAAAATTTACACTTGTTAGTTTTTTTTTTAAATTTTAGTTTAAAAGTGTCGCAAATGTTATGTTTAATAAAAATGTAGTTTTTATGTTATTTTATCTAAATTGATTACTTTAAATGGACAGTTTATACATTAAATTGTTTTAAGTACAAATTAAATTAAAGTTTACAAATCAACATGTATGCGTCACTCTTACATAATAAGCATGTATAGTGAAATTGTATAATTGTCTTAAGTTCAGTCTAATTTAGTCCGACGTTTGGACGCTTGTTTGATTATTGTGTGATTTGTGTGTGTGTGTGTGTGTGTGTGTGTGTGTGTGTGTGTGTGTGTGTGTGTGTGTGTGTGTGTGTGTGTGTGTGTGTGTGTGTGTGTGTGTGTGTGTGTGTGTGTGTGTGTGTGTGTGTGTGTGTGTGTGTGTGTGTGTGTGTGTGTGTGTGTGTGTGTGTGTGTGTGTGTGTGTGTGTGTGTGTGTGTGTGTGTGTGTGTGTGTGTGTGTGTGTGTGTGTGTGTGTGTGTGTGTGTGTGTGTGTGTGTGTGTGTGTGTGTGTGTGTGTGTGTGTGTGTGTGTGTGTGTGTGTGTGTGTGTGTGTGTGTGTGTGTGTGTGTGTGTGTGTGTGTGTGTGTGTGTGTGTGTGTGTGTGTGTGTGTGTGTGTGTGTGTGTGTGTGTGTGTGTGTGTGTGTGTGTGTGTGTGTGTGTGTGTGTGTGATTTATCTCTCTCAACCAAATTTTAGAACTCTTGTCCCCTACGTGTGTTCACTAAGGACACCAAAAACTATATAAAACCAACAATTTTTTTGTAAAAGTCCGAAATTTACAAACAATATTGTTAGTTGTCAATTGATGTCATTCAAATTGTTAAAATTATAAAAATTGTTAGATTTATAAATTCACTAACAAATATTTTGTCAAATCTACAAATTTCACTAGGTTCAATAAATACTTTTGTGGATTTTATTAGATTTCTGGTGAAATTAACAAACGATAAAATGCAACGTTTTCGATATGTGTCGAAAATGCATTTTCATATGCTACCTCCGTAGAAAAAGACTTATTTCCGTTCAGCCTTTGTAAAAAAAAAAATTTTAAGTTTGTTTTTTTTTCTTATTTTTTTCTTGGTTATTGTTCACTTTGCTTTATATTCTCAAGAGTATCAGGATGTTTCGTAGTCCTTCCAGGTTCGATAACAGATCATTTCTCAAGATAACAATTTCTCTTGAAGAAGTTATACTACTTTTCTTTGTAGTGCGCCCTTAGAGAACTCACCAAGGCAGGCTCTGAGGATCCTATCCCAGCAATCCACAGATTTCTTAATTGGACATATGAGGTTTATTTCCTCAGCCTTCCCCTGATCTGCTAACAACCTTGTGAGTTCGAATGAATTTTCAGAAGAAAAGCAGAATTGCAGGGTTTATAGTGTTAAATAGCCTGTACTAATAATTTGTTTACCTATGTCCTGATTAGCAACCCAGAAAGAGTGTTTCTAGTAGAATTGTTTCAAGAAATCCATACTGGTATTAGCCCACTGATCACCTGGTTGTTGGAAATAACCCGAAACAGTCAGACTAGTTAATAATAATTGGCGAGGTCTTGATGCCACAGAGGACATACGGGGTTTCATTACATTAGTGCCTCCATGCTTCACTTTTCGCATTTGTCGTCTCAAATTTTTTAACAAGTTTAGCCTATAGAAGTCGTTGTTCAATGAAGTTCTATATTTATTTGCATTCTCACAGTGCTTCTTGGCACTTCTGGTGAGTAACCTGACGTTAATTAGTCCAACATGGTTTAATAATTTTCACGTCGATTTGTTGAGAGTGCATTTTCGAGAGAGCTTGGGCGTTTTCTGAATTAAAATTGGGAACAATTTACCCAGAAATCAGAATGCTGCTAATGGTGTCCAAGTGTCTGTCACCTATTTCTAAAAACAGAATATTATAAAGGCAAAATGTTCTGCAACTATCACTGCTGAATGCAAATTGTCACTGCTACACCAGATCGTGTAGTGTATTTTTGCATCACTTCATTTTGCATTTGACCATCCGTACCCAGAATACTTACCCTATCAGGAATTTTGAACCCTATCAGAAAATTATCCACAATTTTCGGTTGTTAAACTCCAAGCTCTCCGTGTTGGTGTCTGTATCCCTTTTCCCTACATGTCTTACAAATAACGGTTTTGAGTCTTGAGTTCAAGTAACCGGTTATGGGTAATCCGTACTAGACGCATGGTTCTTGGATGATAACAACAACTAGCTCATCTTTTGTGAATTTGAGCAAAAACGCAGCAGTTGTTTCCTTAACTAATGGAGGTTGACTTGCATAAGCTTTAGCGTGTATACTGTTCTCTCCACCTCCACAACCGTGACTTTCAACTTATCACTTAGGTCACGATAAAAATCATTAGTTCGCGCAGAATTCTATAAATAAAGATAGCTCCGTATCTGTGAAGCAGGCGTCACTATCGATACGGGTTGTTTAAATAATTTGAGGTGTTCAGGCATTTTTGGAAAAGTCATGGGCATTTATTGTTAATTAATTCAATCGTTTAATTTGCCCTATAATGCTGTTCGATCCGAAGCGTAGTCAGGATGGAATGTGTTTTGTTAAAACAGGATTGTTTGTTTGTTTCTACGTTCGTACGTTCTACATTCGTACGGATGGAATGTGTTTTGTTAAAACAGGACTTTGTTTGTTTCTATGTTCGTTTAAATCAAACGCTGGGCGAATCTATGTGTACCGGATCTGGTGCTTGCGTACAACTTCAATGTAACTTTATTTTGGTGACTTTCGCTAACTGAAATTTATCCCGAATGGGCTCGGTTTGGGGTTAACACTCTCCTCCGCGAAAATAAATTTTAAGCGCTGTTGAAGAAATAGTTGGACGGTCAGAAACCCACTTCGAGCAACCCTGGATGGATCAAGCATATCGTGACGCGATAATTAGTACAACAAAGATTGTTATCTAAAATTTCTACAGGGACCAGGTCCACAAAGGAGATGGGGCGGATCATAATTATTCCCGGCCACAAACCGTAACGATCCGAAATACTTCTCCCTTTCGTTTAGTTAGTGTTATCCAAGCACGAGGCAAAATTCACAGATTCCAAGAATTTCTTCCAAGGCCAGTCACATCACTGACATCACTCTTATTCAGCCACCCATTGTAGATACAAACAAAGCGCTCTAAGAAACACTGCCTTACAATTTATCTCCATCAGACAAAAATAAGGTCGAGGCGCAACTAGGTGAACATGGTGGTCACATGGGGGACAGTAGGCAATCTGTCATGCTGCTGCACATTCAAGCACTAACGGGCAAAAACTTAAAACCGCATATTATAAAATCGTTATTGATCAGAAAACTCGCGGAAGCTGTCGAAATAGCGACGATGCCAGGAACAGTAACACAGTAGAAATTGGCAAAAACAGCTGATAAAATGTATGAAGCCATTCCATCTATGCAGATTACTGGGGTGAAACGGTTATCCTGCTCAACATCGCGCTCAAACCCTAATTGAGATAATCAAAGTCGGCTTTCTGACGTCTCGAAAACTCCAACTGAGAATCGCTTGGAAAGACTAGTAGCAAGGTTAGATGGATTGTTTCGAGGACATAGTCGAACAACGGATCGACGATCTCAGCCACGATCCGCGAGTCGGAAGACATCGTATTTCAAAAACAACGATACGGCAGCAACTCACGTCGCTCCACAGGTCACTGTTGGTTTCATACACGTTTTAGAACTACAGCAGGACAAGGTGCAACTCTTTGTAACTTTATTCAACGTTATATAGTCTTCGTTAAATTGACTTTGACAAATCCAATTTAAAAAAAAAACTAATTGTTGGAATAAAATAGCTGAATCTAGACGGCATTCCCAAACATGAAACTTCTAATCATCTCTTCATCCAAGGCAAAATCAACAAGCTCATTTTTCTATTAGCCACAGATCTGTTTATTTTTAAACAATCAAAATTCCACATTTGTCATTTGATTGAGTCTTATCAGCCGCTAATGATTCTATCATTCTCACTTATGGTACGCAATTGCTACAAGTCAACATCGGAATCAAACCAACATTCACGTTTGCCTTCACAATAGGTGCTGTGAATCATCCGATTATTTGCTCAGATTTTTTATGTAAATTCGGTATTCTTGTTGATCTTAAACGCAAAAGACTGGTTGTTTCTCAATGTCTTAACGATTCGAAAATCTACTACAACACGGATCCTCTTTCAAGCCAACAACGGCTACGCACTATTCTCAAACGATGCTCTTTTCTTACAACTGAACCGAATTACAAAATACCGAAGAACAATACAAACTTCACTTGGATCAATTATAACAAAAGTTAGTAGAGTTTAACATTCACATCAAGACATCCAAATGCACCTTCATTGCGACTTCTCTTGATTTCTTTAGCCACAAAATCACTCCTGATGGCATTCTACTCTTTGAGGAACGCATCAAGGCAATTAGACAATTACAGGCTCCAAATTCAATAAAACCCATTCAACGCTTTGTCGGTATAGTAAGCTACTATCATTGATTAATACCAAAGTTCGCCAAAGTTTTAGCTCCAATTCATTCTCACTTGGCTTTCTTTCGACCTGCTGAATGCGACGAAACATTCATACACGTCAAGAATGAATTGACTCAAGCAACACTTCTCCGTCATGCACTAAGCAACTCAAAGCTTAGCATCACTACTGATGCATCAAGCGCTGCGGTACTGTAGCAGTTTTACAATAAGTGTTGGGAACCTCTGGGAATTTTTTTAAAGAAACTCTCAGATACAGAAAACAAATATTCCGCATTCGACAGGGAATTACTAGCATTTTACCTAGAAATCGAAAACTTCAAGTAGTTTGTCAAAGATCGAGATTTCTTTATTTATCCAGGACATAAACCTCTGAGTCGAGCTATCCAATCCAAAACAGAACGCAATCCAAGACAATCACGTCACTTGGATAATATTCAATGGCAAATATAATGTAGTAGCAGACACAATCTCTCGCACTATAGGAACAGAAACAGCCACAGTCGAGACCAAATTCGAAACCCAATAGTGCCAATAGTGCAAGCACAAAAAGCAGACGTGGAACTTCTGCTTAGTTCCAACATGAAACTATGACTTTTAGAAATCACCTGCCAATCGCCCAGAAGCACTACGTCGAACAATTTTCATTAAATAACATTAAAACATGAAATTAAACGTTAAATAACTTTTCACATCCTGGTGTCCGTGCTACGCGTAAATTAATCACCTAACGTTACTGTTGGCCTAGTATAAACAAGGACGTAGCCCAGTCAGCGAGTTCTTGTTTATCCTGTCAACGTTCCAAAATGCAACGTCATACCAAATCACCCAATGAATAATTCGGAATTCCTTCCGGTCGAGTCCAACCTTTTAAGTGTTAAAACTAGACGATGGTTGATCGATATGTTGTTGGGTATAGTTTCAATGATTTAAAGCAAAACTCAATGATTTAAAGCAATTCTAAAAATAATGTCAACCATTTCATATGAATTTTTTCTATAGTTGTTACGGTTATTTTCCTTTTATTGTAACGTTAACAAATCTCTAGATGATCGTGAATCTATACTTGCTTTAGAAGGTGCAGAAAATGTTCAAACTTGAATCTATGTTTATATACAAAGAATAATTTTGTAACCACACTGAAAAAAAAGAATTTTTGAAAAATATTTGCGGCAAACTTTCTTATGTTTGGTAGAAACAAAAATTTTTTGGATAAAAACATTTATTGTTGATTACAAACCAAAATTTTTTGCTACAAACAATACGTTCAAAATTCTGTTTGAACGAAAAAAGAATATTTTTTGATTATCTGATACATACATTTTAGTGTTCAGTTCAAACATTTCAGGTGTTTGTCTCTACTAAACTCAAGACTCAAAACAAATAATTTCTCCCAAACAATGAAATCATTCGCTACAAACACTTTGATTCTTGGGGTTAAATTATATGGCAAAGAAGTGTTTATCGTAAACAACAAATGTCTGTAGTAAAAAATCGGTGTTTGGGTAAATTTTTTAGTTTTCGAAATTGCATTTATGTCTTTGTCATTTGTATTGTTAAAGTGGTGAAGTAAAGAAGATTGGTTTTAAAATTTAATATATTATTATTATTATTTAATATATTATAAAATTTAAATTAATTGATGTTTCAAAAAATGTTTTGGTGAAAATTGAAATAACGTATGAGAAAAAAGTGTTTCTAAAAACTATGTGATTATTTTAACCTATTTAATTTATTAAAATAATTATTCCTGTAAACATTTTACAAGCTGCAGATAGCAAAATAAAAGTGTGTAAAAGGTGAGGTGAGTTCATATTTTTATAGAAACTTTTATTGTGTTTATGTGTGAATTTATTATTAAAATATTTTATTAATTAAATGTAGGCTTTACAACCGCAAATTTTGCCAAAGTTAAATGAATGGATAGTGTTTTATATAACATCTACATGTTTACTATAAACGCATGAAGAAGGAATATTTTGCATTCCCTCTTATTTAGAGCATTGCCAGCAATTTAAATGGATTGAACTACAATATAAAATAAAAACATGTAGTGCTCGTAACTCATCAGTAAAATGATATGCCAGTATTGAAAATTAAAAATGAATGACTTGAATTTGTCTGTTGTCTGTAATCCACACTTACAAGTATTTTTTACTATACATACTTTTATTTTTCTATCTTTTCCATTTGAGAAATTCTAAAATTAAAAACTCATAATTTATTATATAAAAAATCATTAAAATATTAAAATAATTAAAACCATTGTAAATAGTAATAATGTAATAGAAATAATAAACAAAAGCCCGTTATAATAAAAATATAAAATGTTTTAAAAATTTGAGTTGTTTTTTCTTTTACACCCTATAAATTCAGCTGATTCAAAAATATCAAGGTCTCTTGAGATAACCACTTATCATATGGTATCGTTCGTAGTAAAAACAAATTATTGTTTGGACTAAATATTATAGTATTTTTTGCAAACACTTTTTATGTTATAAATGTTTGCCACAAAAGATTTATATCACTGATGACAAACATTTCTTGTGTATAGAAAACAACAATTTTGTTTGTTCTGAACATTTCTTATTTGCTCCAAAATATAAGAACATTTCAGCGAAAAGTAATAATATTTTCCTTGAACAATAAAATTAGTTGGAACAAACAATACTCCCAAACACTTTTCTCGTTTCCTGCAAAAAGTGTTTGAGGCGAACATATCGCTTTTTGAGTGCACGGTTTCAACTTGTTTATTTTTAGAAAAAGACACCAAGTTCCAAAGTCCACATACATAACAGAATTTCAAAAATTAAATTTTTACTAAAAGTTTTGTTCTGAAAAACTAGAAATATTATTGCGGTTTTTCCTAATTACTCTAGCTTTACTATGCCGATTTTCTAGAATGTGTAATGAACACTGAATCTGCTAGTGACTCACTAACAAGAAGCAATCGGAGGACTGCGTGCCTAGCGGAGTTGTAGTCCAACGAGCTTCAGTCATGTGTGTTCGAACAGTAATACCTCCCAGTTCATTACAAATAACCAAATATGCACGTAAAAGAGATTGTTTAAACGGAATTAACAGAGCAAAACAAAGATGCAAAAACTCATACAACCCCAAAGATCAAAGAAACCGAGAGCATTACACCAACACCACAACTATTACAAACATTACATTTAAACGTTTAAATAAATTATGCACTTACCCCATGATTGTTATAAATCCAACTCTTCATGTCTTCTGTCAATTTATTTGCTCATACTAATAATACAATTGAACGGACAAAACAACCGTGACTTTTCAGTAATATACGTCATAAAATTCATAATTTTTTTTTGTTAATTTATTATATTATAAATCTTTATTATATTATTTTTATCTTAATTAAATGTTTATTTTGTAAGATTTTCTTTCTTCCCCCTTTCATTTTTTTCTAAAGCGTTCAAGTAAGTATTTTTCACTTGTCATACTAGCTTTGACCAAACCTTAATTCCTTTTTTAGTTTAATAAAAATTTTATTTTACTTTAGATTATCTCAAGGGACTTAAAATAATCAAATTGACTAGCGTTCAAACTTGTTTTTTTGTTTTTTTTATGAATTATACTAAAAATTGAACATTCTATTATTGGTTAAAACTTTCCATTGAAACAAAAAATCTCCAAACTTTATTTCCACTCTAATTCCCACACACGTCAAAAGATATTTACCGACTGTGCTTTAAAAAAAACAAACAAGTAATATATTTTGTTTCTAATGGTTTGGATTTAATTTTTATCAAACTACACAAATTTTGACTAAATTCACATAATATTTCTTTTCCGATATTGATGAGATGGTCATTTAATTACGATCGACTGTTCGAAAATCCAAGTAAATATCAAAATAATTTCATGAACCAACAGCATACAAAATGAGAAAGAAAATCAAAGAAAATATAATTAAGGACCGGGTGAAGAGAAAATATAAATAAAAAATATGACCACTTGTATTGAATGCATTGATTCACATAGAAGAAAGTTGCGTAAAGAAATGAACTTTTACGGGTTAAAAAGCTTCGTAACAAATGTCCTGTATTGTATTGCTTATCAATCAAAGCATTCGACAATTTCGGCTAATTAAGTCAGCATTTCTCCTTCGAAACGAAACTGCCACCATAACATTTTACAATTTTCGTTGTTTGATAAATATACAAAATACAATTATCTTGCTGCGCAAATTTATGAAGCACAGAATTAATTGCATTGTATAGCTTAGACAAGGAATATTAGTAGTTTTTTAAAAAATAAATGAATGCATTAGTACATGTTTCATTATTCAAAACAAACCAAGCCTTTTCTTTAAACCGCAACATTGGCAGTATGAAAAATTCAAGTTGGATTGACTTTCTGCTGCGTTTTGATACATCGGATATAAGCCAAAGTCCAAAGACCGTAGTCCAGACAGGGTAATCAAACGGCCCAGACAAGGTAATTCTTTATAGGTAATACCACTATATTAGCTACAAACTCGTCCTAAAGTCAATTAAACTAATCAACGATTCTGTCTTAATTGTTCATGTTCACCAACCTTCTATACTCATAAATATATCTATAACCTTACTTCACAAATATATCAATCATAGATCAACGATAAATCTATCCATTAACATAATATTTCCATTCTATTTGATTATAATCAATTCAACCAAAAACAAAATCCAAAACAGTATCAATTTAATTTAATTTAGTTCAACTACTTACTCTCAATCTCCTATAAAACTAATTTCTTCTTTTATTTCTTGTCAAAAAAAAACTATAAACTAACAAAAAAATAATTATGTGTTAAATTCCATCATCATGTTATCCGAGTGACACGATGATAACTTTTCAATCTTAACCAAAATAATATAAGCATCTTAAAACAAATAATAATAAAATCTGAATCCCACACAATAAAAAAAACTATAACTTTTACTATGCGTACTAAAAAAAACCTAAAAAACTGTCGTCTTACGATTTGTTTCATTAATTATGCGTTTCAAGAAAATCAGAAGAAACAAAAATATTAAATTTTTTGTTGTTTTTAGTACTCATATGAATTTGATAGTACTAAAATAAACAGCGAAGAACATTTTCACATTATTCTTATTTTTTCGATTTTTTTTTAAATTATATGAACTCGACGGACAGTAATATGCTTGCATGTGAAGGAAAAATTTTGAATGTGATTTTGTGCAATCAAGAATGAATATTAGTTGTAATTTGAAATTTTGATAATTGAATTTTGTTTTTGTGTAATGTAAAACGATATGATTATGTAATAATAGATCATAATTTTAAAGCTTTTTGTTTTTTAAGTTTGGTAATATGATGATTTAATTTCGATAAAATGTTTTGTCTTATTTTAAAATGATTGAATTTAATTTTGATTCTATATATTATAATGAAGTGATCCATCAAACGAATATAAAATGAATTAATATGATTTGGATGTAATTATGATTGATTGTTGTGTGTGGAATAAGATTGTCACGGATTTTTAGGTTATAAAGTAATATAGTTGGTAATGCAGCAGATGAAATTTTTTAACAATGACAAGTTTTTAAGTGAAAGTTTGGTCATCTATCTCGATCAATTCTAGCAAACTATGTAATTTGTTAGAAAAATATTATAGGAAGATTCCATTTTTTTTTTTGCTCCCGTTAATGATTCATACGAGAGCATCGGCTATAAACCAGTGTTCCTAATTTTTCAAACATTTCGTTTCCTTAAAACTTGTAATTAAAATTAGATGACATTATATTCCAGATAACATCCCTTCCTAATGACATTCCTTTACTTGCTTCGATACTATATGGTAGAATAGCCTGAAGTAAAGTGTAATATTCACCAAGTGGCAGTTTGACACCAAAATCTTCTTTTCTAAATTCGATTGCAGCTCCTACACCATTTATGGTGATTGATTCATCTGTATAGATGTCCAAATGCTCGCTTGATCTGTCCGATAACATATTAATTTCAGATCAGGCCTCTTTCGTTAGTTTTACAACTCTGCAGTGTCTTCGAAACTTAGTTAGAGTTATTGTCTGGAGTTGACATGGAAACATTTGTCAAGAGTTCATTCAGATCCCTCCATTATTAGCCTTTGATGAATTTTTCTACACTCCATGAAAGGAAAGTTCCTATAAGTTTGAACCTTGCTGTGGTTTTCAAAGCATCCATGCCTACAAATACATACAAAGCAGGTAGCTTACTTGCTGTAAACTTTTATAGCTGCAGGTACCCAATTTTCGGTATCAGACTTCATTTCCCACCTAGAGTCCTTCTGCAATCTTTTTTATTGAGCTCGAGGTGTAATTGCAAATTTGGTCTCAACGTAAGCAGACCCAGCAGGGTCAAAATTACACTAACATTCTTTACACGATCTAGGTTAAACCTTAAATAATTTACATGTACCAAAATATTAATTTATTTTGAATGAAAACCAAAAAAACTACTCTCTCTCTCTCTGGCGTTTACATCCCATGGAGGGATTTTGCCGTCTGTGCAATCAGCTTCCAATTATCTCGTTCCATGACCAGTTGACCCCAGTTTCGACATCCTATATCACGAAGGTCTTGGATGATGTCATCACGCCAGCGTTGTCTAGGTCTTCCTCTTCGACGAACACCAGCTGGTTGTTGGGAGGTTGGTTGGAGGTTGGTTGTTGCAATGGAGCCCTTTCTACATGACCAAACCATCTAATCCGGTTAGATTTAATGAATCCGATTACATCACAGCCTCCAAGAAGCTGTCTGATTTCATGATTCATTCGGATTCTATACTGATTTTCAGCAACTTTGCATGGACCATAAATTGTTCGTATGACCTTCCTCTCGAAAGTTGATAAAATTCTACAATCGGAGGAAGTCAGTGTCCAGCTTTCACTTCCAAATGTAAGCACAGGTCGAATTAATGCTTTGTAAAGTGTGAGTTTACACGACCGCGAAAGATACTTTGATCGCAGAAGTTTTGAGTATGCGTAGAAAACTCTGTATGCGGCAGAGACACGGGCTTTGATATCTGCCTGCATGTCATTTGACGATGTTATTACAGACCCGAGGTATTTGAAGTTTTCCACGCGTTGCACTTCATAGTCGACAGTATCCAGATTTCCGGGAGGTATGTTCTTAGATGTTGTTAACACTTTGGTTTTGCCGGTGTTGATGCATAATCCAAGTCGTTTAGCATTTCTTTCAAGCTGAGAGAGACTATCCTTAATATCGCTTGTTCTACGTCCGAGAAGCACAATATCATCTGCGTAGCCAAGAACTTGACTAGATTTGTTATATATGCAGTTTTGTGTCTCAATTCGGCTTTTTCTTATCGCGTACTCCAGCGCCAAATTAAACAGTACGGGCGCGAGTGCATCACCTTGTCGAACACCTGATGTTATATCGAAAGGATCAGAAACTGACCCTTCGATTACTATTCTACAATTTGATCCGGATGTTGTGAGTTTGCACAGAGAAACAAGTTTCTCTGGGATGCCAAGGCATATGAGTGCGGACCAAAGGTTTTCGCGGATGATACTATCATATGCTTGCTTGAAATCAACGTAGAGCTGGTGAATGCTGATGTTGTACTCCCAACATTTTTCTAGAATCATCCTTAAGGTAAAACATTGATCTGTGGTTGAACGGTTGGGACGAAAACCACACTGATAGTCACCGATGATAGATTTGGCGAACGGGATGAGTCGAGCAAGTACGACATTAGCTAGTATTTTATATGCAGTGTTCAACAGTGCGATGCCACGATAATTCGCACACTTTAGACGGTCACCTTTCTTATGCAGCGGAACAATGAGAGCTGTTTTCCATTCAGCAGGTAGTTCTTCTTGGTCCCAGATTGCAAGAATCAGATCATATATACGTGAGACCAGAGCTGCTCCTCCATTTTTCAAAAGTTCTGCGGGAATACCATCGAAACCTGGTGATTTGCCATTTTTCAGTTTTTTAATGGCAGCTTCCACTTCTTCTATTGCTGGGTAAGGGACAAAAATCTCCTCATTTGACGGAGCAATTGCTCGAATAGGATGAACTTCATTCGTTCTATTCAGAAGGTCTTGAAAGTGGGATCGCCACACTGCCAGCACATCGCGTTCACTTGTTGTAAGTTCATTGCTTTCATTTTTGATGGCTGTAGATCTTGGGTGGAAATCTTTTGTCAGATTCCGTGCATTGGCAAAGCACACTTTTGAATTTCCGTTGGCCGCATGTAGGTCGATGTTTTCGATGCAGCTCTTCATGTGTTCGCGTTTCTTTTTACGCCGAAGTTTTGCTGAGGCTTTTCTGGCGCATAGATAATCAGCTTGGGAGCTTCGGGTGTTCCTTGTTAACCATTTTTTTCGCAGTTTTTGTTTATTTTCAACGGATTGGCGGCATTCGTCGTCAAACCATTCGTTGTGTGATTTCGGTGGTCGTTTTCCGATTGTAGTTTGTGCTGCGGCTATAATGGTTGATTGAAGCGTTTGCTATTCTTCTTGTATGTTTAATGGCATCTCAGAAGAGATGTCATGCTCTTCTATGTTGTGTGTTATTATTTCCTGATATCTATTCAGCGTTTCCGGATGTTTAAATGCTTCGACATTCCAGCGCACGGTCTTTTTTGCTTGTCTGTTAAATGTAGATGATAATTTGCACTTGTACTTAAAGATGACAAGCATATGATCGGTGTCCATATCAGCACCTCTGTATGATCGAACGTCAGTTACACTTGTAGAGTGTCTCCTAGAGATCATGACGTGATCGATTTGATTTTCTGTTCTTCTGTCATTTGATTTCCACGTTGCTTTGTGAATTCTCTTGTGAGGGAAGAAAGTGCTGGAAATTACTAGATCATACATCATAGCCAGCTCGGCTGCGCGAAAACCGTTATTGTTGCTGGTATGATGCAAGCTGTTGGGGCCGATATGTGTTTTAAGTTCTGCAATCCTACACTCAGAAAAAAAAGATAGCTTATTTAACGTAAAGTATATGTAAATTTAACTGAAAATGACGTACGAATTGAGCCAGCGGAGGCATAAGTAAACTAAACAAAACTGACTAAGTAAAATCTACTTAAAAGCATGTAAAACATTTTGCGCTGTTATGCTACTATTATGCTACCATCTTGTCTCACCAAAAAAATGAAAAAAATTTAGTTTTTTGCAATTATTAATCGTTTTTTTATCAATTCAGGGTGAGAGAATTTTATACACGGCAATGATTAACAGCGGTTAAGAAGGGCTCTGTAAAGATAAAATGCTATTTATTATTAATATTTATTTTGGACTTAACCCGGATTCGATCTCCAGACCTCTGTGTACAAGGCCGCAGCATTAACCATTCGTCTATCTAAATAATTATTTACATCAATTTATTTATGAATATTATGTTGATGCTTAAGTTTAGGACGTTTGAAGGTTTGATTCACAGACTGACCACTATTTATTTTTATTACATTTTTATTATTTTTTTAAAATAACATAAAAATGATTCCTTTTTATTCATAAAAATTCAATTTCACAGCATTTCAATTTATCGATACTGTAGTTATTTTAAAATTATATAGACCTAAACATTTCAAATTTATTCCGACAATAATAATAATGTAACTAAGGTAACACAGAAATAACAATTATATATATGTCAAATTCTTTTTGCCAAAACACTGTTCTGACATTTTTTGCTCTCAGATCAATTTATTATTTGACATTACGTGTTTTATTTGGTCAAAAAAAGTGAGTTTTCACCCTAAAAAGATTTTTTTGAATCTAGATTTTTAGCTATAGAGCAAAACATAAAATACAATAAAAAAAAGAAATACATATATCTCTCAAAATTAGTAAACAAACAGAACGCCACGCCAAAACGTAAAAACATGTGCTGCATAAATTGACAGCTAGCTATACATATGTAAATTTTACTATTATTTTAAGTAAAATTTACGTTTTATATGACTTTAATACTCGAAGTCATACGTAATTTTCAAACTATGAAAACGTAAATTTAAAGATGCCTTAGTAAAAAGTACGTATCATATAAGCAATTTCCAGCATACTTAAGTTAATCTCTTTGGGTATATAGTGGATTATATATACGCGTGTGTATAAGTATGTTTAGCACTATTTGCCATGTAAATTTAGCATTTTTCGACGGTTATGTTTTACAAAATTGTTAAGTAAATATAACAACCATTAGGTAACTTTGTTTTCATCTTTCAAAATTTGTTGTTTCAGTAGTAAATTTATTTTCAAAAATTTTACAATTCCAATTTTGCTTTATTAACGTGGCACAGGATAATATTACTTAAATTATCAATACTTTGCACTAGGAAATTTTAGAAAAACGTACGTTATGTTTACAATTTTGGAGTTACTATAGCGCATAAGTAACAAACGCATCGTTTTTTTTCTGAGTGTACCAATTTGAGCATTAAAGTCACCTACCACGATTTTTATATCGTGCCGCGGGATGTTATTGATGACTTCTTCGAGTTCTAGGAAGAACAGGTCTTTAATATCATCTGCTTTATCTTCAGTAGGTGCATGAACATTGACGATCGTTACATTGAATTTTTGCGTGCGGATTCTCAGTGTGCATAACCGCATATTAATTGGGCAGAAGTCGATAACATGCTGATTCACGCGACGGTGTATAAGAAAGCCAACTCCAAATTCTCCTCCGTTTTGATGACCTTCGTATCCTTTCGCTGTTTTATGGATTCCACTCCCTGGCCATCTTAGTTCTTGTAATGCTACTATATCCAGTGTGTAGCTCTCGACTTGTTGTGTTAGTTTTAGGAGATCTCCTGGTCTTCTGAGGCTTAGCACGTTCCAGGTTCGCATTTTTAAATCGTAGTCCGGGTACAGTTTCCGAGGTCGTTCCAATATTGAATCCGAGATATTCCGAGGCCTGTGTACAGAATTCATGACAATAATTTTTTTACGGAAATGGGGTGTTAGCCCTTCGCCCAACCCAAATTTTCGTGAATGTGTTCGTTCTACATCTTAAGGTCACCAGAAACAACCTTTTTACACGTTTGTATAGCGAGCCGCTTGATCCAAGACAGACGCCCGCTGCAAGCCGCCCCTAACATGGAGAACAGACGCTTTCTACACATTTATATAGCGAGCCGCTTGATCCAAGACAGACGCCCGCTCCAAGCCGCCCCTAACATGGAGAACAGACGCTTGAGTTGCACTGGTTTTATGGCGCCAATGACTCGCCATGGTGCAGAATCATTGAGTATAAGCAGTATTTACTCTGCCCCTCTCAACTACACCAACCTAATTCTGTTAGCGTTACCGTTAATTTCGGATTTTCGCTACCCAAAAAAACTACTCAATTTCTAAAAACTTACAAATTTGCTCTGAACAGTTAATTATTAATTTTTATCAAATACATTTATAAATTTTATATAAAACAAAATTATGTATCCGAAATTAAAATAACTTAATAAAAAAATCTTAAAATCCACAATTGTCTACCCAAAGCATCAGCTCCTGGCAAGGTCGCCATGTGAAATGTTTGTACTTCACCTTCCTACGTGAGAGCTTGTAAACGTTAACAGCCAAACGGGTAATCGAGATAGTGACTGTATTAGAAGTATTGGACTAAGCTATCTCTATTGGGAAATCCCTTATTAACAATATATTAACCTAAAAATAAATCATGTGTGAATATAAAAGAAAACAATTTAACAAAAATTATATAAATTAAAATCAAAAGCTTACCTACATGTAAATTACTAGCATCTCAAAATTTACAAACTCTGGTAAATTTTTAGTATCATCATTGTTTTAGTATCGTTTGTTGATTCAACAAATTTTAAAAAATAAATTTGACAATGTTTATCACTTATTGATTGTTTCACTTCTTATTCTTCTTCTTCGTGAACAACCTTATCAGGACAGCAAACAATCGAAACATTACGTTTAAGCCAACAAACATTTGCAGTTTGAACTTTTTTATTGTATGGGAATCTTATGCTTTTATTCATATTTCTTGTTCCCCAGATTTTCGTACTTCACATTCACTATCTTTAATATCAGCAACAGAAAATGATATTAAACTTTTGGGACAATTTGATTATAATTATTTGTTATATATGATTTTATAACATCAAAATTACAAAAACTTTACAATGTTTATCTTTGATTCAAATTTACATAATTTTTTGTTTGATTAAAATTTATACAATATCTAGATCGAACATTTGATCGATCATTGATAGTTAGAATGTCGATCTATTTTTTCTCTATTAATTTTACTTTTAATCACAAACAAATTTAAAATTTCCCCATATCAATTAAATACAAAATTCTAGTCAACCATTTCCATATATCATCTTAATGAACAATTCTGGTCAAACTAGAAAATATTCTTCTCTATAAACACAAACAAAAATATTACTTTTTATAAATTTGAACAACCGTATTATATCTACATATAATTTTATGACAAAAGATGTAAAGCTAAAATTTTTTTTATTATTTATAGAAACATGTATTATTAACATGATTAACATGTGAATGAAAATTTCATGATTAACCTTTAGCACACACACACATAAATGTTTTTATGCTTGTTGATATGGATTATTTTAATTTAAAGGCCGGAACCGAAATAAAATAGCAAATCATAAGAGAATTTCTATAGTTATGACTATTCTTGTTTTAGAGTAAAACTCGAAATAGGCACGTCGTTACAACTGTTTTTTCAAAATTTCCGCGAACATAATATACCAAGTAATATATGGTGACTCAATTTAATAAAAAATGTTCATGTAAATTATTACTTTCAGTGAAGGATAGACGCTAGAAAAATAACAAATTAAGAGAATAAAAATCATAAAATTTACAAACACAGTATCACCAAAAATTAGAATAAAATCTAAATTTTATCCGACAAAAAACGGTATTTCAATGTTTTCTAAATTAAACGTATAGTTGTCGCCGGAATTATCATTATTGTGTTCTGATATGACACATAATTATTTCTAATTTATTGCTTACGCTGAGTTGCTACTAGCTGTGAATTTTATGATTTTATTTGTTTAAAGTTGCAAGTTTAAAGTTATCGTAATATTTCAATCTGGTTCTTAACTAAAAACTAAAATAGATTTTACGACTAAGTTTTTTTGCATATACTGATTTATTCTAGTATACTATATACATTTTGCTAAAAGAGATGAAAACACCGTTCTTTTGTGAATGAACATTTGTTTACGTAATCCTTCTCCTCATACATCTTTCTTTTCACTTTTCAAATATAATTCAAATATAATTCTTTTAATTTATCAATGAAACGTAATTTTGATATCGCAAATGAATTTTATCTTCTGTACCAACGGAATAGAGCTTAGTTAAATTTAAATAATGTAAAAGTTACTGAATGATCGTTTTATATTAATTTTCTTTTAGAAAATTTCAGATGTAATTTAATTAATCAGAAGCAAATCCGCAACACTTTTTCTTTTCTCGGGTTTGAAACGTTTCTTATACCACTCCTTTAACCCATTCTTTTTCTGAGAGGAACATAAAAAATTTTATATTCCTAAACACTAAATAAAAAGAATGGCGAAAAAGGACGAATAATATTAAAAAATATAAAAATATAATTGTCTCCAAAGGAATGAAATAAAATAATAAAAAATTTCACTCTTAGAAGTAAGAAAGAAAATAAAAAATCAAAAAATAATCTTAATGACTGAAATTTTAAAGAGTGGGCGCTCTTTCCGCTTTCCACTCTAGTTGGTCAATCTCGTACAAGAGTTTTTTCTTTTAAAGCTCAAATTACTAATTGATCAAAGCTAGCAAGTTAACTAACTATATTTTTAAAAAATGTGGTTTTCACATCGATTCAATTATAAACGGTTTCCATCAATCCTCAGTTGTTGTGATCGGTTTTCTCATTCCAACCTAAATAGATCAACACACACAAGATAAATTCACCCGTGCATAAATAAAAAAAAATGAAACCGACCTATAAAAATTATTCATTTAAACAGCTTCATACTATCATATCAAAACACAGTATCTCTCATAATTTAACCAATTATCAATATTGCGAAATCATTTCAGTCAAAACAACACAAAACGGATCACCCTCTTGATGATCTCAACATCAACGTACCTGCGCAGAATCAATTTACTTTATTTTGGTTTTAGTTTAAACAAAATATGTTTGTTTCATATTGCAAAGAGAAAACAAAAATATGCATTACAGTGGAACGTCATACACATTTTTTGAGTAATGTTGATTCTAGTGTGGTTATCAATCTAGCTTCTTTAAATTAATTTTGCTCACATTTACTTTTGATTAAGCTTTGATTTAGTTTTAATCCAAATACATGCCCATCTGCTGCAACATAACCATGAGTTGTATGAAATCGATGTTCACGATAGTGCTTTTGCTACAAAACTCTAAGTTTCTTCTTATTGAATTGACTTCCATAAGTTTTTGAAGCTGCCCAAACAAAAGATACCAACTCACTTGGGTTTTCAATTTTTGAAAACTTTGTTTTGGGGAATTTCTTTAGTTCTGAAGCAAAAATGAAATTAATTTTATAAACTTGCTATACCTACCTGAGTTAAACTATCTTTTATTTTACTACAAGTATTTTCTTATTCTCCATCTGATGAACAAAAGGTGAGAACGCCAGATTTTACTAGATATATGCATACCGATGTTATTGATTTGCTGCATCTGCTAATTATATTTACACTAAAATTTGATGCACACTATTTCGCGTTGTGTATACAATCGTTTTCAGTATATTTTGTTTCGTATTAAAAATAATTTTTATTCTTAATATCGACTAATTAAAATACTATTTCTTAGGGCTCCACAAGCCAAAAAACATTTGATATTCTTTTTATATCGGCTGTCATCCATTAAAAAACTTGCTTAAACTGCTGAAAATACTTTTAGTTTTACTACTTACAATTTGAGTAACAGTGATTGTATGTTGTTTCATATTTATTTTTGTTCGGTATTTTACTTTCGTTTGTCACCCTTAAACATTTAAATTCATAGTGACTGACCTCTTTTCAAGCAATGTTAAATTGGAAGTTAAGTTAAAAGCTCCAAAAAAATTTCTTAATCTTCCCAGTTGTCATTAGTATAAGTAATGGAAAAAATATCGGAATGTGGATTTTTAATTTCACCGTTGCTCATATCATTTTACAACACATCCAGCTATCGTTTATTCTTTTTAATTGTGCTTTTCCTTGAAGTTCTACAAATTAAAGAATTCACAAAGTATGTTTTGGTCACTAATCTCTACCGATTACAGTCTCGCCGCATTGCTTTGAACCTGATCTCGTTGTATTTATAAATATGTTCACCTATGGTACTTAAAGCATTCTTATCACTGTTTTATTCAATCAACAGTCGTTCTGTTGAAATTTTCTATGTTCATAGTTCAGTCTGACAGAAGGAGTTCAAACTCTGAAATAGTTATTAACATTTAAACCAATTTTTGTTGTGAAAATATTGTAACTCCCATAACGCAACACAAAAAATAAAATGTTGTTTGATATAAAACATTAAAATATTGTCAACTACTGTTTTAAGTCATATCACTCGACTTATCATACGTCATATTATTCTTCTCATAACTAACATAAACAACAAAATCTAATACATTTTTTTTATCACTTTTCCATTACAGAGGGTAGAGAATGTGTAAATTGTGGAGCTACATCAACACCACTATGGCGAAGGGATGGCACAGGACATTATTTATGTAATGCATGTGGCTTGTATTATAAAATGAATGGACAAAATCGACCACTTATAAAACCTAAACGAAGACTGGTAAGTTGCTAATAATGATATCATTCTGTTTTGTTTCAATCCTTATATTCCCAGAATATTCCATATTGTCAGGGTTAACAACATTGTCTGACTATTAAGAATAATAATAATTATTATTATAATTTAAAATGAAAAATAAATTCTCGCATGAAGCTAATCGATATAAAGTTAAATTTTTAACGAGGTTGAGCCCCCTTCACTCTATTTTTTATATACATAATTTTTTTTTTTCAAAGGAGGCGTGTTATCCGATTTTTATAAATATTTTGTATCGTTTTTTTTATTGTGCCAGGAATATTGATGCCTTTACAATAAAAAAAAATATTTTCTTGTTCAGATTAAAATTGCAATATTACACTGATAAAATTCCAACAACAAAAAATTAAAAAAATTAAAAATTCAATGATCTTGTTTTTTTCTCTCCAGTGATCATATCGAAATTAGTTTTCACAGTGTGATTTTTTTTGTAATATAGAGAAGAAATCTGAGAATAAAATAAAAGTATAATAATAATTAATAAATTTTAATTATAAATAAAAAAATAAATTTAAAGAAAATATTGTAAAAATCTATGATCGATTTTTAATTAAGTTGCGATCGTTTAATTCTGTGTAGCGATCATGATGGCTTGTTATGATTTTTATTTTTTTTTTTTTTTTGGGATTATAATTAATTGGAAAATTATTTGATTGAAATTGAAGATTGTTAATCAGATTTTATTAGAGGTTGGAACAGTTGAAAGGTTGATCAAGGAAATGATATCATCTAAAATTCCTAATATTCCAAGTTATTTTACTTCCTTTTATACTTCGACCATCAATTTGTTTATTTTTTAACACCGAAAATTCGATATTATTTTATCGTTCAAAAATCTATTTGAAAATGGTCACTAAACTTTGCAATTGCCAAAATAATTCTATTTCATTTATTTAAATTTATTTTTTTATTCAATTTGAATTGATTGATTGATTTGTATTTGTTGTTGCTGATATGCAAAAAATAATATTATATAATTGACGTAAGACTAGCATATTAAAATTTAAATTGTTATTTACAAATGATGGAATGAAATGATCATATTAATACGCTTTATAAAATTGATTGAAAGATTTTTGCCGTCGGTTTGGATTTTAAAATGCAGAACGAATTGATTGTTGTAATTAGCGACTGGATAGAGTTCTTCGAATCGGTGACCGCTATGCATCGGTGACCGCTATGCATCGGTTGCACGTGGATTTTAGTTTTTCATTTTCCACTCTCCATCTTTTCACCTCTCCAACATCCATTATCAACATTTAAATTCCATAACGTCAAAATAAAATAAAAATATTAATTTATGATCCAAATTGATCGACAACAAGAAAACAAAAAAAATATCAGTTTTTTCCAATAAATTAATTAATTTCCTTCTTCTTCTTCTTCAGCTCAACGCTGATCTTCAATTTTTACAATTTAATTTGACATTATCAAGATAATAAAAATAAAAATAATATTTTTTTTATTCGCCTATATATTAAAGTGTTGCTTTATTACTGTGATTTGCGGCTTTAAAGTATCACTTTTCAACTATTTATTTTGTCGTCATAGCTACGTCCAAAATAGTAAAACGCATTTGTATTTGTTTAAATTCTATGAAAAATAAATTTTTTTATCAAAGCAACCCGCAAATTCAAAATTTCACTATCCAATTAAAATAGTTGTTATCATTTGTTGTCATAGAATTTGGAAAAAATAATAAATATTTTTTCAAAGTTTACTTGTTCCACATTTTTTTATTTTAAAATTTATGAAAATTAATAATTTTAATTTAGAATAAACAACTTTTCTTAAAATATTTTGCTTGCGGCGAATAAAAAATAGTATATGATGCACGGACGTAAGCTATTTTGGACTTAATGTGGGTGCAAATCTCGGCTAGCGCCTCGATTTGCAAACTCCACATCCGTCCAAAATCTTTAGCTTTACGTCCTAGCATCATAATGTACTATTTTATTTTAAATTTTAATTTAATTACATAAAAATATTTATTCAATATAAGAAAAAAAAAACGAAATAAAAATATTTAAATATCGCGATCAAGGTGCTGAAAAAAAAATTTGAATTTAAAATTAGTTTCAAACAAGTTTCGTTAGAATATTTTAAAATTTCTATTAAGATTTGTTGTTGGAATTGTTGTATGTTTTTTTTTTTTGAAAATTCAAAAGAAACAGAAGTGGAAGTTTTGAAAAGAAACAGAGAAAATTGAATAATTGACATTGAAATGCTTCTTAAATAAATCTTAAGATATATTATAGTTTTTGTTTTTTATTTTGTTGTATAAATTGATTTTAAATTGGATTTAGTAGAGAAGAAGGTGGATTTAATTATTGAAAAATATAAAATTTTATTATCACTGTAACAAGTGTTGTTATAGGTATCAAATAGGCGGGAACAGTTTTCTATGATTAAATAATAATAAATAATTAATTTAATTGATAAAAAAATAGAATAATTCGTTTCCTTTAATTTAAATTAAAAATTAAATTGTTAGAAAATTTCCAACGCGACGTGAGAAAATCTATCCAAAAAAGATATAAATTAAAAATAGAAATACATTTTTTATATAATCCTCATCCGGCCTTTGTTTTTTTTTTTTGTAAATAGTTCTTGAACTTTTAATAAATTTATTTATTACTTTTTGTTTGCTTATAATTCTTATTTATCTGTAGTGCAAAACCATTAGGACAAGTTGATAAGTATTTTTTTGAATAAGTAAAATTTTTGTCAACGGTGAAAGCTTCAAATGTATAAAAGCTCGGTTGAATTATAAAATTTGTTTATAACTTATAGCTTTTACTTATCTGTTATACTAAAAACTTATCAGCTAACGATTATATTTTCAATAATATTCAACTTGTTGTTACAATAATAAAAAGAAATAAAATTACAAAAATATAAAATAAACAGAAGCATGAATATGTTTAAGTTTTATTATTTTATTTTGCTGCTGCCATCTTTTAACATTACTTATTTTTTTGTTTTTAATGTTCAATAAGATGTTAAAAGTCATAAACAGTTTTGTGTTTTTTTACGCTTGCACTGCAATAACTGACTGTCTTGTTATTTTATTTATTTTCATCTCGCCCTTATGAAAATGTATAAAATTGCTTCTGGTCATAAACGAATAATAATTTTTATTTGATTTTGTAATGCAATTAATTACAGGCAAAATAATACCTACTATAAAAGAATTGTGAAATCGATGAAAAACTCAGTTTTTGTTGTTGTTATTGATTGTTTTTCACTATTATTATAAACTATAAATTAGGTAATGAATTCCCTCCCATTAGATAACATTATTAACGTTTTAATATCTCTATTATCTACAGTTTCGAAACACAAATTATTGAATGTAATAAAATTTTAAGAACCTGAAGGAACTTTCACAGTTTTTAAATTTTTTTAAATTGTTGCTTATTGATGATTCCATATAATATTAATCTGTTCAACCAAGGCTCACAAACAACTTCAACACAATCTTGTACTGGAAAAGTCTTTTACATAAAAACTATAGCAATAACAAATCTTCTCATTCATTTACAGCGATACTTCATCACTCATTATACTCTTCTCATTTGTTACCAAACGAGATTGGCAATCTTGTAAATGGAATTTTTTTTACTGTTTAACTCCACTGTCTAAGCATGAAAATTCTTACCGATTATTCTTACGATTAATAGGTGTTTGCCCTTCTCTTCAGCTGCGCCAAATAATCATAAATGCTATAGATTTGACTTAATCTTTTGTTTGAAAAACTATTTAAAATTTCATCCGTCGAAATAAGAATGAGTCAAGAAAGATCTAGTACATCCAACTTTCTATCATTATTTTAGTAGAAGTTGTGAGCGGATATTATTTGTGAAACAAATTCATATTCACATCATTATAAAACGCATTTTTACCCAGACTTAAATATTTTATTGCGCTCTCTTTAATGAAAAAAAAAATTTAATAAAACTGTTTGTTATATTCATAAATAGTGATTATTAATTTTCTTTCGTTGACCCAAATAAACAATTTCGTTGTTTCAATAAACTATCTATTAGCAAAACGAACGTTTTCATATTATTTATAAACTGTTCGTTGAGCAAACGAAAATAGCTTATAACTCACTGAATTTTTTTAGTGGAAAAATTAATCGATTGGGAGAATTGCAGATTGCATTAAAACTACTGGCTCTCATTTTTGTTAAAAAATATTATTAAGTAGTTGCCGCGATGTATGAAATATTTTCGTTACAGAGAAACGGCACTGTTGATGTCATTCGTCCACAAAAGTGGTTTGCTTTTGCTAAATTATGTTATGTTTATTTATTGCTTCGCGGTGAGAATACATTTCACTAATTATATTCTGCTTTATATAAGCACACTAGTATGAACGACTGAAAAACCATATCCAAACCATTATTTGCAAGATGAACGATTTTTATTTTGTTTAAATGATGACTATTATGCCCACAAATATAATACCAATCCAACATATCAAATTGCACACAAATTGCATCTACACGAATAAACCCTTAAACGATTAGACTCATCATACTGACTATTAGTATGGCCTGGGCCTTCACCTAAATAATTTTGTGATTACCACATATTTTATACTTCGTGATGCGCCTGTCCTTGACGAGCCTGAAAACATTTGTTCTATGATTTTTCTCAAATCGGCTGCTTTTGCGTTCGGCGAGCTCCGAAAAATGCCGATTGCCCGCGATATTGTAAATTTGCTACCACATTTATTTTTTTTGACTGTGGAGGTTGGAAATTTGTTTTAGAATACGAGGGTAAGCTTGTCCGACCAAAATGTGTTTGCTATTGTCGAGTCCGACAACTGACATTTTGGATGTTTGGGTTGTCGGACTAGATAATAGCAGACAAATTTTTGTCGGACCAGGTTACCCTTGTGTTCTAAATCAAATTTCCAACCCCCATAGTTAAAAAAAACAAAAATTTACAAGATCCCAGGCAATCGGCATTTTTCGGAGCTTGCCGAAAGCAAAAGCGGCCGATTTGAAAAAAATCGCAGAACAAATGTTTTCGGACTCGTCAAGGACAGGGGCATCACGAAGTATAAAATATGTGGTAATCACAAAATTATGTAGGTGAAGGCCCAGGGACTATAAATTTTCAAACGAAAAAACTCAACAGTTGATAATAAAAAAATTACGAAAACGAAATCAAGTCAAAAATGTTGAGTTAATCAATTTATTGCTTACTTAAAAAAAAAATAAGAATTTGGATAGCATTTTATTTAAGCGAAAGTTAAGGAATGTTGATAATGGTACACATGTGGGGATGACCTACATAGCCTACTACGATAGAAAATCTCAAGCCGGGAACAAACCAAATATGTGTAAATCTTCACGAGGAAGAGAAAAACTAGCAAATATTCTTTCTATAGCAAATTTATAACACTACCCTCGTTAGCTATATGTACCATTAATAAATTAACCTAAAATGAATAAATTTTCCTTTTTGGAAAAAAATTTCTAGGTAATTCTTCTATAGGGACAGTAACAGTGGCTATTGTCTATTTAAAAGTGTACGTTTATCAGTACAGCCTTACTCTAATCTTACTTCGTAACAGCCTTACTCTAATCGTAATTCATTATTTACTGTTTAATGTTTTAACTCACTTCACAGAAAAATTTTTCTATGTTTGTTTTTAGGTAGATTTCATATAAAAATCTACCTATTGCAATGGGCTTCATCTCGGAATTTCGGAAAAATTTTTGTGCCAAACGACTATATATGATAAGCGGAGACGAAAAAACAAAAAAAAAAAAATTTATATATATATATATATATATATATATATATATATATATATATATATATATATATATATATATATATATATATATATATATATATATATATTCTTTTTATCTAAAACAAATAAATTTTATTTATTTTATTTCAAAAGAAAAAATTGGCTACATCCAAAGATAATTTTATTAGCATAATATATATATATATATATATATATATATATATATATATATATATATATATATATATATATATATATATATATATATATATATATATATATATATATATATATATATATATATATATATATATATATATATATATATATATATATATTGTTACGTTTTTCCAACCTTACTTCGAATTGGCCCAACTCACAATTCGATAAACGCAATTCCCAATCTCTTCCGAGTTCGATCACTGATTAGTTAGCAAACACACCAGGTTTCAATAAGTATTCAACACCTTAATTGTTTCACAACAACAGGAAAACAATACAGCAAACAATATTCCTAACTAGAATATTCTTTCAACAGCTTCAGAAACTGCAACGGTTTATTGTAGAAATTTCCAGTAATAATAGCGTTAAAATAATACACAAAATATTTCTACTCAATAAAACTTATAACTTTATTACACTTATAACTTTACACAAAACTAATTTAAAGATCACTTTTATAATTTTAACTTCACAATCGCAGGTTTAAAATAAACTAATTTTACATTTAATTTCACTTTACTGTCGCAGGTCTAAAATAAACTAATTTTACATTTAATTTCACTTTACTGTCGCAGGTCTAAAATAAAACTAATTAAAAACTACAAAAGGTATTTTTCTTATATACCTTCTGCAATACTTCTAGATAATTCGACATCACTTTCCAGAAACCTTGAGAAAACATTAGAATACTCGATTATTTTACGTTATGTTGATTTGATTCATAAAATCGTTTATGTTGACCCTATTTCTAAGAAGAGACAACAACAACAATATTCATTTCATTAACTTGTTTGTTGATTTTATTTTCCTGGAAGTGACCGTAATCGTTTAGATCTTTCTGTAATCGTCTAGATTTTTCTGCACTCGTAACATTACCCTCCACTTAAGCCTGTTCGTCCCGAACAGGATCTAGATCTCTCCTCCAATTGTTGAATCCAAACATTTTTTTTCTTTTTTTTCCTATTTCCCAGGCTGTTTAGAATTACTTCCGGTTCCTTTCTAGGTACTGGGCCATTACCTTGTTCTATGTCAGCCCACCGTGATGAGTAGGGATTCTCATTATTTCTAAATTGCTTCTTATCACTTCCCTTTGGGAGTTTCACAATGCCATGTCTCCGAACCATTCTCATTTTCAGCTGCGATTCATCCCCGTTTGCAGCTATTTGAACCACCTCTTTTACATCGCTCACTTCGTACTGGACCTGAGCTTGTTTCGTTTTTAACTTTCGGCGTTTGTTCAAACGTCTGCGTCGGTTGACGTTTCTTTCCGTCATCTGTATGGATGATGGTTCTGGATTTTCATCTGCACTGCATAGTTTCTCATCGCTGCCAATATCTGTTGACTCTGCCTTATTCACAAGTAGTGGCATCTGGACATTATTAACCTTTAGGATCCCACATCCAAAATCGAAGACTAATCCCTTCGCCTTCATGAAGTCCATCCCTAAAATGACTTCATCCATAATGTCTGCCACTAGCACCTCTTGTTGATAGCAGTTATTTCCCAATTTTATTTCAGCGATTCTTTTACCTTCTATTTCAGCACATTCTCCAGTTACTGTTTGGAGTTTCAATCCATCTGATGGTTCCAAAACACCGTCAATTAAACCTTTGCGAACGAATGTTCGAGCTGAACCTGTGTCCAGTGTCATGAAGCAACCTTTGCCTTCAAGTTGTCCATTGATACCCAAGCTTTCACCATTTACCGCAATTCTTGAAATTGGAATGTAGGCTGCATCCTCCTCACTTTTTGGCTTAACAGTTGCACCTTCAACAGGCTTCCGTTGAATAGGAGACGAAGATCTATCACGCTTCCTGTTCCAGCAATCCTGTGAGATATGGCCCGATTTCCTACATATCCAGCACAGGAGTTTTCTACTGCTCTTCCTGAACCCTACGTGCTCTACTTCTTCGGCTCCTCTGTTCTTCACAGAAGACGACAATCTGTCTGCTTCCCCGTTTTTCTTGCACTCTCGTGCCATGTGACCCTCTTCATCACATACCCAGCATCTGATGTCGCTTCTATCTCTGTGTGCCAAAACTTCCCCTTTGATGTTCCCCTCTACATTCCTTTTTCTGCATCCACCAGATGGCATACACAACCTCTGTACCATCTCATATTGCATTGCGTATGCGACAGTTTCATGGAAAGTCGCCTTGGGTGTAGTCATTACTTTGATCCTAATTTCTGGATCTCGGATACCATCTGTAAAAGCCTCAATCTTCATTTTCTCCATAAAATACGGTGGAGTACTCGAGTGTGCCAAATGTACAAGCCGTTCCACTGCCGAAGAATAGTCCTGAATGCTTTCTCCATTCCGTTGCAAGCGACCCTTTAACTCGATCCGGTATAGCTCCTTTTTGTGGTCGCTGCCATATTTTCGTTCCAACGCATTCATCACTTCAGCATAACTTTTGCGATCGTTTTCTGGTACTGCTTGTAATGCTTCAGCTGCTTCCCCTTTAAGGGCAACTATCAATGCAGCAAGACGATTTTCAGCGTTCCAAACATTTTGATCAGCTGCGGTCTCAAACTGGAACTTGAAGATGCCGAAAGATGTGGTACCGTCATACGATGGTGGCTTTAGTTTAATATTTGCTATTTGTTGTACCACATGTGAAGTGACTTTATTCGTTTCAACATCTTGCAACCGTTTCTCGAAATCATCTACTTTTGCAAGTACCTTTTTGTTTTCGTCAAGCACTTTTTGTTCTAATTCTTGGATATCGTTTTGAATCTTCTCGACTTTTCCATCGAATGCCGTTGACATTTGTAGAAGTTTCTCATCCATAATTTGTTTGACTTCATCGTGACTCATAGCAATGTTTGTGTTTATTGCTTCTAACTGCTGATTGATGTTGAGACTAATTTCTTCCTTATTAGCAGCCAAGCTTTGATTCACATTGGAACTTACAACATCCAGTTTTTGATTCATATTGGCATTTACGGCAGCCAATTGCTGATTCATATTCAAATTTATTTGTTGCATCATAGCCATTAACTGTGCAAAATCACTATTTGCAGATGGCAATGAAGATGTTGTTTCCGCAACAAAACTTTTGTCTTCATCAACTGCTACTGAATCAGCATTTGTACTAATCACTCCAAACTGGTAACTTTCCACAACTACTCCACTAGCTTCCATAGCTTCTCGAAGCCGTATCGTCAATTCAGTTTTGTTGCCGGTTGTTGCCAATCCACGTTGTTCTAGTTCTTTCTGTAACTCAAGAACCTTCAAATCACTTAATAAAACCATTAATAACAGCTAACTAATCCGCCGATGTCACAAATGTTACGTTTTTCCAACCTTACTTCGAATTGGCCCAACTCACAATTCGATAAACGCAATTCCCAATCTCTTCCGAGTTCGATCACTGATTAGTTAGCAAACACACCAGGTTTCAATAAGTATTCAACACCTTAATTGTTTCACAACAACAGGAAAACAATACAGCAAACAATATTCCTAACTAGAATATTCTTTCAACAGCTTCAGAAACTGCAACGGTTTATTGTAGAAATTTCCAGTAATAATAGCGTTAAAATAATACACAAAATATTTCTACTCAATAAAACTTATAACTTTATTACACTTATAACTTTACACAAAACTAATTTAAAGATCACTTTTATAATTTTAACTTCACAATCGCAGGTTTAAAATAAACTAATTTTACATTTAATTTCACTTTACTGTCGCAGGTCTAAAATAAACTAATTTTACATTTAATTTCACTTTACTGTCGCAGGTCTAAAATAAAACTAATTAAAAACTACAAAAGGTATTTTTCTTATATACCTTCTGCAATACTTCTAGATAATTCGACATCACTTTCCAGAAACCTTGAGAAAACATTAGAATACTCGATTATTTTACGTTATGTTGATTTGATTCATAAAATCGTTTATGTTGACCCTATTTCTAAGAAGAGACAACAACAACAATATTCATTTCATTAACTTGTTTGTTGATTTTATTTTCCTGGAAGTGACCGTAATCGTTTAGATCTTTCTGTAATCGTCTAGATTTTTCTGCACTCGTAACATTACCCTCCACTTAAGCCTGTTCGTCCCGAACAGGATCTAGATCTCTCCTCCAATTGTTGAATCCAAACATTTTTTTTCTTTTTTTTCCTATTTCCCAGGCTGTTTAGAATTACTTCCGGTTCCTTTCTAAGTACTGGGCCATTACCTTGTTCTATGTCAGCCCACCGTGATGAGTAGGGATTCTCATTATTTCTAAATTGCTTCTTATCACTTCCCTTTGGGAGTTTCACAATGCCATGTCTCCGAACCATTCTCATTTTCAGCTGCGATTCATCCCCGTTTGCAGCTATTTGAACCACCTCTTTTACATCGCTCACTTCGTACTGGACCTGAGCTTGTTTCGTTTTTAACTTTCGGCGTTTGTTCAAACGTCTGCGTCGGTTGACGTTTCTTTCCGTCATCTGTATGGATGATGGTTCTGGATTTTCATCTGCACTGCATAGTTTCTCATCGCTGCCAATATCTGTTGACTCTGCCTTATTCACAAGTAGTGGCATCTGGACATTATTAACCTTTAGGATCCCACATCCAAAATCGAAGACTAATCCCTTCGCCTTCATGAAGTCCATCCCTAAAATGACTTCATCCATAATGTCTGCCACTAGCACCTCTTGTTGATAGCAGTTATTTCCCAATTTTATTTCAGCGATTCTTTTACCTTCTATTTCAGCACATTCTCCAGTTACTGTTTGGAGTTTCAATCCATCTGATGGTTCCAAAACACCGTCAATTAAACCTTTGCGAACGAATGTTCGAGCTGAACCTGTGTCCAGTGTCATGAAGCAACCTTTGCCTTCAAGTTGTCCATTGATACCCAAGCTTTCACCATTTACCGCAATTCTTGAAATTGGAATGTAGGCTGCATCCTCCTCACTTTTTGGCTTAACAGTTGCACCTTCAACAGGCTTCCGTTGAATAGGAGACGAAGATCTATCACGCTTCCTGTTCCAGCAATCCTGTGAGATATGGCCCGATTTCCTACATATCCAGCACAGGAGTTTTCTACTGCTCTTCCTGAACCCTACGTGCTCTACTTCTTCGGCTCCTCTGTTCTTCACAGAAGACGACAATCTGTCTGCTTCCCCGTTTTTCTTGCACTCTCGTGCCATGTGACCCTCTTCATCACATACCCAGCATCTGATGTCGCTTCTATCTCTGTGTGCCAAAACTTCCCCTTTGATGTTCCCCTCTACATTCCTTTTTCTGCATCCACCAGATGGCATACACAACCTCTGTACCATCTCATATTGCATTGCGTATGCGACAGTTTCATGGAAAGTCGCCTTGGGTGTAGTCATTACTTTGATCCTAATTTCTGGATCTCGGATACCATCTGTAAAAGCCTCAATCTTCATTTTCTCCATAAAATACGGTGGAGTACTCGAGTGTGCCAAATGTACAAGCCGTTCCACTGCCGAAGAATAGTCCTGAATGCTTTCTCCATTCCGTTGCAAGCGACCCTTTAACTCGATCCGGTATAGCTCCTTTTTGTGGTCGCTGCCATATTTTCGTTCCAACGCATTCATCACTTCAGCATAACTTTTGCGATCGTTTTCTGCTACTGCTTGTAATGCTTCAGCTGCTTCCCCTTTAAGGGCAACTATCAATGCAGCAAGACGATTTTCAGCGTTCCAAACATTTTGATCAGCTGCGGTCTCAAACTGGAACTTGAAGATGCCGAAAGATGTGGTACCGTCATACGATGGTGGCTTTAGTTTAATATTTGCTATTTGTTGTACCACATGTGAAGTGACTTTATTCGTTTCAACATCTTGCAACCGTTTCTCGAAATCATCTACTTTTGCAAGTACCTTTTTGTTTTCGTCAAGCACTTTTTGTTCTAATTCTTGGATATCGTTTTGAATCTTCTCGACTTTTCCATCGAATGCCGTTGACATTTGTAGAAGTTTCTCATCCATAATTTGTTTGACTTCATCGTGACTCATAGCAATGTTTGTGTTTATTGCTTCTAACTGCTGATTGATGTTGAGACTAATTTCTTCCTTATTAGCAGCCAAGCTTTGATTCACATTGGAACTTACAACATCCAGTTTTTGATTCATATTGGCATTTACGGCAGCCAATTGCTGATTCATATTCAAATTTATTTGTTGCATCATAGCCATTAACTGTGCAAAATCACTATTTGCAGATGGCAATGAAGATGTTGTTTCCGCAACAAAACTTTTGTCTTCATCAACTGCTACTGAATCAGCATTTGTACTAATCACTCCAAACTGGTAACTTTCCACAACTACTCCACTAGCTTCCATAGCTTCTCGAAGCCGTATCGTCAATTCAGTTTTGTTGCCGGTTGTTGCCAATCCACGTTGTTCTAGTTCTTTCTGTAACTCAAGAACCTTCAAATCACTTAATAAAACCATTAATAACAGCTAACTAATCCGCCGATGTCACAAATGTTACGTTTTTCCAACCTTACTTCGAATTGGCCCAACTCACAATTCGATAAACGCAATTCCCAATCTCTTCCGAGTTCGATCACTGATTAGTTAGCAAACACACCAGGTTTCAATAAGTATTCAACACCTTAATTGTTTCACAACAACAGGAAAACAATACAGCAAACAATATTCCTAACTAGAATATTCTTTCAACAGCTTCAGAAACTGCAACGGTTTATTGTAGAAATTTCCAGTAATAATAGCGTTAAAATAATACACAAAATATTTCTACTCAATCAAACTTATAACTTTATTACACTTATAACTTTACACAAAACTAATTTAAAGATCACTTTTATAATTTTAACTTCACAATCGCAGGTTTAAAATAAACTAATTTTACATTTAATTTCACTTTACTGTCGCAGGTCTAAAATAAACTAATTTTACATTTAATTTCACTTTACTGTCGCAGGTCTAAAATAAAACTAATTAAAAACTACAAAAGGTATTTTTCTTATATACCTTCTGCAATACTTCTAGATAATTCGACATCACTTTCCACAAACCTTGAGAAAACATTAGAATACTCGATTATTTTACGTTATGTTGATTTGATTCATAAAATCGTTTATGTTGACCCTATTTCTAAGAAGAGACAACAACAACAATATTCATTTCATTAACTTGTTTGTTGATTTTATTTTCCTGGAAGTGACCGTAATCGTTTAGATCTTTCTGTAATCGTCTAGATTTTTCTGCACTCGTAACAATATATATATATATATATATATATATATATATATATATATATATATATATATATATATATATATATATATATATATATATATATATATATATATATATATATATATATATATATATATATATATATATATATATATATATATATATATATATATATATATATATATATATATATATATATATATATATTGAAAGAGATAATTAATTTCCTTAACCTCACTGTTTGTGATTTTCGAAAGTTAGTAGGTATATTCCATACTATCCTAAGTCACGTGTGCAGTTATTATTGAATGTTGCCAATCAATATGAAATCAATTTTACGACATAAATGTCAAGTAAATTAGTGAATCGTATGAATTTTTCAATTCGAAATCGGTTTTTGGGTTTATCTGAATAAACCTTATAGTTATTTGTTAATAAAAACAACTTTTATCTCTGAACGTGTTTCGGTTGGGATTCGAACTTAGAACCTCATCAGTACCAACTAAGTTTGAATCTTTTGGTAGACACGCTGTCAACTGCCCCTTGGCGTCGACATTAGAAACATTTTTAATTACGATGTTGTAATTTCTTTTTTCTTAGTGAAAAACTTTTTTGTCATACTTCACTGGCTACAGAGTTAGTATTTTTATTATATAGATTTTATACGTCTTAAACCCGACAAGGTAGGAATTTTTATTGAAAGAGATAATTAATTTCCTTAACCTCACTGTTTGTGATTTTCGAAAGTTAGTAGGTATATTCCATACTATCCTAAGTCACGTGTGCAGTTATTATTGAATGTTGCCAATCAATATGAAATCAATTTTACGACATAAATGTCAAGTAAATTAGTGAATCGTATGAATTTTTCAATTCGAAATCGGTTTTTGGGTTTATCTGAATAAACCTTATAGTTATTTGTTAATAAAAACAACTTTTATCTCTGAACGTGTTTCGGTTGGGATTCGAACTTAGAACCTCATCAGTACCAACTAAGTTTGAATCTTTTGGTAGACACGCTGTCAACTGCCCCTTGGCGTCGACATTAGAAACATTTTTAATTACGATGTTGTAATTTCTTTTTTCTTAGTGAAAAACTTTTTTGTCATACTTCACTGGCTACAGAGTTAGTATTTTTATTATATAGATTTTATACGTCTTAAACCCGACAAGGTAGGAATTTTTATTGAAAGAGATAATTAATTTCCTTAACCTCACTGTTTGTGATTTTCGAAAGTTAGTAGGTATATTCCATACTATCCTAAGTCACGTGTGCAGTTATTATTGAATGTTGCCAATCAATATGAAATCAATTTTACGACATAAATGTCAAGTAAATTAGTGAATCGTATGAATTTTTCAATTCGAAATCGGTTTTTGGGTTTATCTGAATAAACCTTATAGTTATTTGTTAATAAAAACAACTTTTATCTCTGAACGTGTTTCGGTTGGGATTCGAACTTAGAACCTCATCAGTACCAACTAAGTTTGAATCTTTTGGTAGACACGCTGTCAACTGCCCCTTGGCGTCGACATTAGAAACATTTTTAATTACGATGTTGTAATTTCTTTTTTCTTAGTGAAAAACTTTTTTGTCATACTTCACTGGCTACAGAGTTAGTATTTTTATTATATAGATTTTATACGTCTTAAACCCGACAAGGTAGGAATTTTTATTGAAAGAGATAATTAATTTCCTTAACCTCACTGTTTGTGATTTTCGAAAGTTAGTAGGTATATTCCATACTATCCTAAGTCACGTGTGCAGTTATTATTGAATGTTGCCAATCAATATGAAATCAATTTTACGACATAAATGTCAAGTAAATTAGTGAATCGTATGAATTTTTCAATTCGAAATCGGTTTTTGGGTTTATCTGAATAAACCTTATAGTTATTTGTTAATAAAAACAACTTTTATCTCTGAACGTGTTTCGGTTGGGATTCGAACTTAGAACCTCATCAGTACCAACTAAGTTTGAATCTTTTGGTAGACACGCTGTCAACTGCCCCTTGGCGTCGACATTAGAAACATTTTTAATTACGATGTTGTAATTTCTTTTTTCTTAGTGAAAAACTTTTTTGTCATACTTCACTGGCTACAGAGTTAGTATTTTTATTATATAGATTTTATACGTCTTAAACCCGACAAGGTAGGAATTTTTATTGAAAGAGATAATTAATTTCCTTAACCTCACTGTTTGTGATTTTCGAAAGTTAGTAGGTATATTCCATACTATCCTAAGTCACGTGTGCAGTTATTATTGAATGTTGCCAATCAATATGAAATCAATTTTACGACATAAATGTCAAGTAAATTAGTGAATCGTATGAATTTTTCAATTCGAAATCGGTTTTTGGGTTTATCTGAATAAACCTTATAGTTATTTGTTAATAAAAACAACTTTTATCTCTGAACGTGTTTCGGTTGGGATTCGAACTTAGAACCTCATCAGTACCAACTAAGTTTGAATCTTTTGGTAGACACGCTGTCAACTGCCCCTTGGCGTCGACATTAGAAACATTTTTAATTACGATGTTGTAATTTCTTTTTTCTTAGTGAAGAACTTTTTTGTCATACTTCACTGGCTACAGAGTTAGTATTTTTATTATATAGATTTTATACGTCTTAAACCCGACAAGGTAGGAATTTTTATTGAAAGAGATAATTAATTTCCTTAACCTCACTGTTTGTGATTTTCGAAAGTTAGTAGGTATATTCCATACTATCCTAAGTCACGTGTGCAGTTATTATTGAATGTTGCCAATCAATATGAAATCAATTTTACGACATAAATGTCAAGTAAATTAGTGAATCGTATGAATTTTTCAATTCGAAATCGGTTTTTGGGTTTATCTGAATAAACCTTATAGTTATTTGTTAATAAAAACAACTTTTATCTCTGAACGTGTTTCGGTTGGGATTCGAACTTAGAACCTCATCAGTACCAACTAAGTTTGAATCTTTTGGTAGACACGCTGTCAACTGCCCCTTGGCGTCGACATTAGAAACATTTTTAATTACGATGTTGTAATTTCTTTTTTCTTAGTGAAAAACTTTTATTCAGATAAACGTTTATTCAGATAAACCCAAAAACCGATTTCGAATTGAAAAATTCATACGATTCACTAATTTACTTGACATTTATGTCGTAAAATTGATTTCATATTGATTGGCAACATTCAATAATAACTGCACACGTGACTTAGGATAGTATGGAATATACCTACTAACTTTCGAAAATCACAAACAGTGAGGTTAAGGAAATTAATTATCTCTTTCAATAAAAATTCCTACCTTGTCGGGTTTAAGACGTATAAAATCTATATAATAAAAATACTAACTCTGTAGCCAGTGAAGTATGACAAAAAAGTTTTTCACTAAGAAAAAAGAAATTACAACATCGTAATTAAAAATGTTTCTAATGTCGACGCCAAGGGGCAGTTGACAGCGTGTCTACCAAAAGATTCAAACTTAGTTGGTACTGATGAGGTTCTAAGTTCGAATCCCAACCGAAACACGTTCAGAGATAAAAGTTGTTTTTATTAACAAATAACTATAAGGTTTATTCAGATAAACCCAAAAACCGATTTCGAATTGAAAAATTCATACGATTCACTAATTTACTTGACATTTATGTCGTAAAATTGATTTCATATTGATTGGCAACATTCAATAATAACTGCACACGTGACTTAGGATAGTATGGAATATACCTACTAACTTTCGAAAATCACAAACAGTGAGGTTAAGGAAATTAATTATCTCTTTCAATAAAAATTCCTACCTTGTCGGGTTTAAGACGTATAAAATCTATATAATATAAATATATATATATATATATATATATATATATATATATATATATATATAAACGATATGAGATATAACGAAAACGACCGGCACTCTCACGGTCGCATTTGTTGAGGTAGATCAAAAAAATTTTCTCTACTTGTGTGTTTTATTAATATCTTGGACACGTTCGTGAATTGATTTTTTAAAACCGTTATAACGGCCGTTTGGATACTAATATTTCAAAAAATTTAGCAAATTTAGAATCTTCGGAATCTTTTTTATCAATTTGTTTTAAAACTAGACCTCTGCAGTTAGAGGTCCCTGAGTGAGCGGCTCCAACAAAAATGTTTGCAAAAAAAAATTTTTTTTTGAAACAACCGGCACTCTCACGGTCGCATTTATAAAGCCAGATCAAAAAACCTTTTCTAAAAATGTGCGTTTTGTTAATATCTTCGACAAGTTCGTAAATCAGCCCAATCCAACACATGGTTAAGAAACTAGAGGCTTTATACTAGAAAAAAACTCTGTTTTTTAGATCCGTTATAACGGCCGTTTGGATTCTAATATTTTTAAAAACTTCATAAATTTAGAATCTTTAAAACCTTTTTAATCAGTTTCTTTCAAAAAAAAGACCTCTGCAGTTGGAGGCTTCTGAGTGAGCGGCTCCAACAAAAATGCTTGTAAAACACAAAATGCGTTTGAATCAACCGGCGCTCTCACGGCTGCATTTGTGGAGCCAGATAAAAAAACCTTTCTTAAAAATGTGTGTTTTAATAATATCTTGGACAAGTTCGTAAATCAGAAAAATCTGACACATGGTTAAGGAACTATAGGCTTTATACTAGAAAAAAAGTGTTTTTTTAATCCGTTATAACGGCCGTTTGGATACTAATATTTTTAAAATCTTCATAAATTTAAAATCTGTGGAAACATTTGAATCCGTTTCTTATAAATATAAATCTCTGCAGTTAGAGGTTTTTGACTTGTTGGCTTCAACAAAAAAGTTTGCAACAATCCCCAACTACAATTTCCAAAAACCTTATAACAGTCAATGTCAACCTTATAACAGTCAAGAAATAAAAGATTTGAATAGAAGAAATTAATTTTTTTTCTTAGAAATAAACTATTTTGACATTTTGCAGTAATTGCACGACATATGATATAGAGTAGGTTTGTGTCATAAATTGTCACACACATGTTCTGTGATAGATTTGATATTTGTTTGTTGCAAAATTGGATAGATATAATTTTGCTTGTAGGCAGCTAATTTTCTTTTTAAAATTTGTTCGATATCTGTTTGAAATTAGTTTGTTTTGTTTAAACTAATCTGATACATCAGATTCTACTGGCACACAAAACTGTCTGATCTCGAAATCTACCTATTTCTAGCGGATATACGTGCCGCTTGGACTTTTTCAATTCAACTATTTTAAAAGATTTAAATTTTTAATTTTTGATTAATAATTTTTTTTAGATGAATTAGATGAATGGTTATAGATGAATTATTTTATTTTGTTTGAATGACGACGATTATGACCCAAAATAAAATCCCATATTACACTGCACACAAATTGTCTCTATACGAATAAACCACTAAACGATTAGACTCACAACACTTAATTTTCAGTAGTAATTTCCCAAGGGCGGTGACAATTCGAAAAAAATTTTTGCCAAAGACTTCGAAAGCAAGTCTTTTGATAATAGCACGAGACCGTAGGCCGAGGGCTATTATCAATACCACTTGCTTGAGGAATTTTCCAAAAAGTTATGAGAATTTATCAAGGAACGAGGAGAATTAGTTTCGAAATTTTTTGCCATTTTTCATTTCTTTATATATTTTTTATGAATTATACTTGGACTACTGCGATATCGAATTATTTCAAAAATTATTTGATAATTTTTAATATCGCAATAGGCCATACGTCTGGCCTAACTATTTGTTATTAGTATAATTTAAATGTTATTGGGGAAATTGCATGATGTCATTACATTTTAGAGAATTTCATTGGGTTTAAGTAAAACAAAACTAAGGCCAAAATTTTTCAAACGAAAAAACTCAACAGTTGATATTAAAAAAATTCACGAAAACTTAGATTTAGATTTCTCAGGCTAGGAATTTTGGGTCAATCAATTTATTGTTTACTTAAAATGAGAAATAAGAATTTGGATTGCATTTTATTTAAGTAAGAATAAAAGAATTTTGATAACGTTACAAATGTGGGGATGATCTCCATAGCCCCAACGATAGAAAATCTTAATCCGGGAAATTTTTTTTCCAGATACTTCTACTGTAGGAACAGTATAACAGTGAATATTGTCTGTTAAAAAGTGTACGTTTATCTCAAATATGTTGCTCCTCAGATGCCGCAAACAAATTTTACTATGTTGTTTTTCCAATTTAACTATTTTAAAAGATATAATTTAGTTTAATTTAATTTAAGTTTAACAATTGTGTTTAACTTTTGTGCTTATTTTAAACAAATATTCTTAGAAATTCTACTAAATTAAAAAGTTAAGAATCACTTTTCTCTGCTGACAATTAAACCAATCAAAAATTTGACGTTAAATCTTCTAAAAAACTAAGTAATGAAGTCAATACGGTTTCACCAGATTTAGCCTCAAAAATTATTTTTTTAACAATTGAGGACAGCATATTTGCTACATTCGTAGAACAAACCCATCACCCTTTTGTCTTATGCTTTAGAGATTAAGCTATTCGGGCATAAAAATATCATACTCGCACTTATTGAATTCCGATGTATACTAACGCTTATTCTTTGATACACTTCCAAACTCTAACCCTATATAGTTCTTCCAGTTATTTATAGCTTCGCCCAGTTTTAGGTGAAGTTCTTTGCTGCGTAAATTCCAATATGAATAATTACTAAATTATATAAGATAAATAATAATTCTCTTAAACCAGAAGGGAGACTAAAATCAGCCAGAAAATGATTTAATTAGAAAAATTTATTTTAGACATTCCTTTGCCAGACATCGGCCAGTTCTGTCTATTGACAATGTATTGTAAGCACAAGATTACCGATGAATGGTTTTATTTCTATTATGCAGGTAAACCCTGCAGTATGCTCGGAAAATATTCAGAATTTTTAAATTTGTTATTTTTCTTATGATTAATTCGTTGGTACGGCACGGCGCCTATCATTATATATGCGTACGTTACTATAATCGTTGATGATTGGAGCTACAGGTGATACCTATTTGCCTGTAAAATCGATAACAATAACATTAAATTCAAAACAGTGCCCATGGAACCAACTGACCATTCTAATATCAGATTACCTAATTTTAGGGAACATTGTTTACCTAAGAACGACTTATCACCATTTTCTGTAACTCTATGAATAACCAAACAGTTCCGTGGAAGGCAGCAATATTGATTGAAAACTCAAAAAATTATCCTTCAAAAATCCCAATCCACGTCCTTCGGTATTATTGATACAAATATAAACTCTTCGTTACGACAATTGTTATGAACATGTTGTAAAACACAACAATTGAGGTCGTTCAACGAAAATCAAATTAATATTAACGCAACTTCAAATAAGCATACAATAAGGATATAATCCGGGCTTTCCAAAACACGAAATTAAAGTCTCTAGAAAGTATAATCGTTCCAATTCATCACCAATCCATTGTTCTATTTCACCCTCCTCAACCCTTTTCTGTTTGAAGAAACTTTCACTTTTACCATATGATACTTTTTATAGTGTCCAAATTGAAGCTGATCTTGACCGTAGTATTTGACTGTAATCTATTTTGTTCGATGTGAATGACATCCGATAATTTTTTCAAAAATGCTTCAAGCTATGGTGAAGTAACATATCAAACTCAATACGCCTAACAAGTGATAATATAATAAATAATACGCCTAACCACTGCACTGATGATATACTGTAAAACGTCTAACACGGCACTGATGATATAAGGTTTTACGCCTAACCAGGCAATGAGTAACTGATGTAATACGCTTAACTAGGCAGTGATGATATAATAAATAATACGCCTAACAAGGCACTGATAATTGAATGTAATAGGCCCTTATGATGGAATGTAATGTAATTAATCCTTGCCCGTCTCAGGTTAAAATTAATAAGACAATGTTATAAGGTTATAATTAAATAAGAGTTTACCACTCTAAGGTTACAATAATAAGATTTAATTTTACTAAAACTTTCTCCAAAAACCTACTATAAACATTATACCAAATATGGATGTCAAATCCCATAAGACTCACGCCAGTAAAGTCATCTGCTCGTAAATTAACATTCCATTCAACATACATAACAACGCGAAAGTCAAAGAAGACCACAATTAATCAATTTATGAGCAACTGTGTGAACCATCATTGAAATAAAAAGAACAGATACAATAATAGAACAGTTGACGAATCATACGATTTGATGTATCTTGTATCTTGTATTTTATTCAAAATTATTCTTATTCTTACTGAAAACTTTGATGAAGATTGTTGCTTTTTGGACTCCAAATTTCACCGTTGGAATCTCCAAATTAAAACACCCAATATTTTCACTTATAACAATGTATATAATTTATTAATCACAGAATACATAAATTATATTATCACAAAATGATTTGAATTCTTTATTGTAAAAGATAGCTCTATTCAAATTGAAAATCGCACAAGAAACGATTTTAAAATTAAAAATTACAAAATCAAGAAGACAAATAAATTTTGATTGTTTTAATTATACGGGAAAAATGCATTTTTTTTGTTTTAATCATATGATTTGGTTATTATTTATCCGTTACAACTAATTCGTTAAAAGTCAATATTAAGGATGATCAAAAAGTTCTTTAGGGTTATGTGTTGATGTTAAACAAATTAAAACATTTAAATGGATTTCATTAAACTATTGCGGCTGGTATATGTTTTAGACATCTGAATCAACACTTACGTTAAAGCTTATGTTACATTACAGCCAATTTGCATGAATATTCATATTTTTCTTTCTCATACAAAAATGTACATAAGAAAGTTTTTAAAAATTTTTCGATTGTCTCGTTGCACTCACACTGTTCTATCGCAATTTTTTAAATTTTTATGGTGTTAGAATACTAAGAATTTCTATAGAGCGTTGTTCCCTTTAATACACTTATACATACACTTATTGACATACTATTATACAATACACTTATAATTTTTAATAGGGCCGGTCGTAACATTAAAATTGGATAGATACTACGATCAAAGCTTCAACATTTTTATAGCTTTAAGATTCGATGCAAGTTATCTCAATTTTCTGTTTGTTTCTTGCTGCTGATCAACCGACCACCATAACTAATATTAATCGTGACTGATCTTCTGTCAAATCATTTTTTTGTTTGTTTGTTTTCCTTTATTTCTCTGAGAGAGAAACCGGTTTGTCTTCCCAAAGACGTGCGTAAATTTTTCATTTGATTCAAAATTGTACAATTATTGCGAGTTTCTTTTAAATCTATAAGAAAAAAACCTACCACAAAAAAATAATAGTTTCTCCCTCACTGCTACTATATAAAAAGAAATAAGAAAAATGACAGATTAGGATTTGATTCTAACCAAACATATAAATTTTAATCTTTTATCTATTAAAAATAAATTACACAATAATGAAAAGTTGGTCGCCAGCTAGTTTTCATAATATACTTTCATGATGTATACATAACTTAAATATTTGCACATGGGCATTATAAAATAATAAAATATTCACTATTATAAAATCACTGGAAATAACACAATTAATGTAAAATACTCTCGTAATTATTGTCATTCATTTTATAAAAATTAGCACAACTAAAAATAATATATTGTACTTTTTGTTTCGTTTTAAATTATTTAATTGTTTTTAATTTATAATTTAATACAATAGTTCGTTGTTGTAAATAAACAGAAATGCAAATGGCGAAATGAGAAATTGAATATGACATATTAGCAAACACGATTTCTTATGTCTCTCTTCATACAATTTTAAAGTTATGTTCTCTCTATATTTATACATACTCTAAGCTGCTGATTGAGTATCTGAGTTTCGTTTGATTTCAACATACTAAACATCGCTTCCGATTTTTAGAATCTATAATATCTTTTTCAACGGTAGCTTTATTGTTTTTCCTACATTAAACCGTAACTATAATCACTCCATAATTTATTTGTCGACTGTTGTCGCCAACAAAAAATCGCATTTTTCAGCTGGTATTCGGTTGCGCAGAACAATCATTACATCGTTACATACATCATATCTCGCTACTAATCGAGCTTTGGGTGCTACCACACCTTCCACATTCAAGTTTTTTGAATTTTTTAACAATTCCATTTACTGTTTCAGTTATCGAGTTCTCTTACTCTATTTTCATGAATATTGGTCAAGTAATGGTTTTCGTTTAAATACAAAGAATTCATCAATTTTTTCATCATAGTCACACATCGTTCCATATTTTCAGCTTATATACACTTCATTTCCTCCGATTAAATGAAAAACACAAATTGTACTCCTAGCCATCCAAGATATAAAAGTATGTTGCACAGTTTTCAGGGTTATACTGTTGCTTTTCATAGAATCAGAAAATATAATAAGCAATTATTCCACTTTTCTCATTCTGCACCAACCAGCAACTTTCAGCTTTTTGACGCCAATTTTACATTAATTTCTTCCTGTAATTACATCACATAATTAATATCAATTATATGCCTATAAAATTCTCGTGAAACAATTAAATGAACTTACATATATTTTCTTCAATTCCAATTTAATAGCGTCTTTCCAATTTCAAATAAGATGAGGTGAATCTCAATGTTAACTGCAACTAAAGAACAAAATATGTTTCGATGAAATTGTGACATACAATAACAACGTTTTTAATCGAAAAAACTTAAACACATTAAAATAGTATCAAAACATTTCGAGCACACAAAAATAGCATCGAAAACATTTAATTAATCAAGCTGGATTTGTGATTTAACTCTTAAAAAATTTGAATATGTTACCCATGGGCCAAGACAACAACCAAAATTCATATGAAAATCAGGTTGATTTGATTTTAAAAAATATTTTTAGTTTGAACAATTTTTGTTTGGTTTAATGTATTTATGTTTTGAGAGTGTTTTGGAATATCAGCTGATGAATAAAGTGTAAAAAATAACTGAAAATCTTGAATTGTAAATAAATAATACCGTTTTAGAACATATTTTTATATATGAAAAAATGACAGGAAATGATTGAGTCAACTGATTAAAGCACAAAAATGTTATCCATATTGCATAATGTTAAGCATTCTAAAAGCTAAAATATTTTAAAGACCAATAGACTATTGCTAATCATAATTTATAATTAAGAGAAACGATTAAAAGTTTATTAACATCAAAAATCTGATACAAAAAAAAAGAAACGGTTAATTAAATATTCATCCATTCCAGTAATAATTGTACAGTCTAACCCATACGATAAATAAAATGAGGTCGATTATAGCAGTATTTACCACAAACATTAGAATTTGTATTCAATTTCTTTTGCTGCATTACTTTTGAATTTTTTTTTTTTATCACAAGAATGATTTTTATTTTTTTGTTCTTATATTATTTTTTCTTGATAGACCCCTTGGTGAGCGTGGGTATAAAATACTAAAATTGTAAACCATGAATTGTTAACCAAAATGGACAAGTTGATTGTTGTTTTATTGTAATATTATTATTCTTATTATTATTTTTTTTCTATTTTGAAAATATGAATTGTAATTTTTGTTATTTGTAATAAATAATTTGTTTTTTTCTTATAACAGTTGCTATTTTGGTTTTGAATTTGAATTTCAGGTGAAGTAAACAATTAGTTAGTATTATGAATAATTTCAATTGTAAATAGATAAATCTGAAAAAGATATTAATATGTTATGAGTATTATTGTACATCGTACTCTTTCTTTCTGTCTCATTAAAGATTATAATCGATGAAACCGAAAAAATAAATAAAAACCAGAAGTCGGTTATATTTTATAATATTTTGACTTACCTCTTATTGGACATTTTGTTTATATTTTATTTACATATATGTATATACTCGAAATGTCATCCCAAAAAATGGTCATAAATTATAAATCTCATATTTTAATATTTAAAATATTTTGTTAATTCTTTACTAATTGGGATCCATACTTTTTTTGTATATAATTATTAACTATAAAAATGGAGATTTGGTCAATATTGGGTTTGCAACCATTAATTTAGAAATGGCTGAGCATTAATTTTTAATTTTTATATTAATTGAACTTAATAACAAAAAATTTTAGATTTAAATTGTTGTTTTTGTTGGTTGGGCGGTAAATAATTTCAATGAATCATTTCTTATTTAAAATGAATATAACATTGAGACCAAGTACTACATATTAAGGCTACCACAAATAACCAATACAACAATAACAGCATAAATTATTAATATTAATAGATTTTCCATATTTTCATTTTCTTTTTATATGCTAAATGAATATATTTAACAATTGAGTTTTCAACCTTGAATAAAAACTGTAAAATAATAATGAAAAAAAAAATAATAATAATTATGTAATAATTTTGACATTTAAGAAGTTATTGTTTTCTATTTTTATGAAAAAAATATTTTTTTTTATACTCTCATTGTTGTTGTAAAGTGGTGAAGGTACAATATGTTTATTTTATCCAGTTGTAGATTTTAATCTATTATGATAAACTGATTATACAATAGCATAGGATAATATATTTATATTAAAAGATATTGATCAAAAAATTTTAATTTTAATAATTATAACTGATTTAATATTAATTTTTATTTGTTTGACAAAATCGATAATAACCGAAAATAACGTGAAAATTTTTACAGTTATTGAAAGAAATTTTAAAATTTTTAATCTCACGATGGTTGTTGCATTTTAGAATGTCATATGAAATAATGACGGACGTTTAAAAGTTTGACAGAATTTGATAAACGCACCCACGTATAAGAAAAATAACCTTTACAACATAATTTTCTTTGAACTTAAAAAATAAAATTATTTATGATTAATTGGAGGAACCACTCGATATGACATTTATTTGGTCTATGTCCCAAGAAAAAAAATCCAATCTGATAAAACTATTTTGATTTATTATTCGTTTCGTAATTAATAGAAATCGAAAAAAATATATAATTTAACCAAACGGAACCGACGACAAGATTTGTGTATTTTTTTTATTTGTTTACTTATTGTGCTAAAATAATAATACATTATAACAATAATTTATTTTATTTTTAAATAATAATTTGTTGTGTTCATTTGCCGACGAAATATTGTTTTCTTATTTATATGTTTTAAGAAAAAAGCGGTAAACCAAAAACAGTATTAAATTTTTGTCTATTTTAGAAATATTAATTTAATTTATCAAACTAACCATAAATATTAGTAAACAACACAATGGGTTAGATAAAACGCATTGTGCCATACACTTACCAAATAAAAAAGCATTAATTATTATTTTGTTCTGAAAAATCGAATAATAAATAAATAAATAAATAAAAAAAACAATCTCTATTTATAAAAATTATAATTAGTTTTATTTCATTGAAAACGCGAAAATTTGTATATACAATTAATAGAAAAACGTGACTATGATAAATTGTGATTTTATATTTATAATCGATATATTATTGATGTAATGTTTTTTTTTTAATATTATTTTAATGTTTTTCAACACCCACCCACACACCTTTTTTTATGGTATAGTAATTATAGTTTTTCAAATTTTTATAGGAACTTTGATTAATTTAGTAAAAATGCATAAAATTGACATTAAAATTACAAAATGTTTGTAATTTTATTTGAATGATTTTAACTAGCAATGGGTGGTTTATGTAGTTCCAATTAACGTTTTTAATTTTTTAATCAGAAACTTGCATTAATCTACAATAGGACTAATATTTCATATATGGCATTATTGGATCAGTTTTAGTTGATATATAATTTTTTTTTAATTTTTGATCTACGGGTGTGACAACCCCGCGTTCAGTCAATGCTATTGGCAAACGAGGTTTTAATAGGTTTCTATTACAAAACACATCTTATTTTATTCAAAAAATATTTAAATTGTTTGAAAAGTTAATGCATTTGTAACAATTAAAACGTATAAAACTGTAGAAACGCATGTTTTAAGCATTAAAAACCTTACAAAGATTCAATAGTATTTCATTGGGTTAGTGTTTAATGATATATTTTATTCTTGAGTAAAAGCATATTTGCAAAAAATTTGGAAATATGCAAGACAACAAAATTCATAAAACACGAACACAATACTACATTTTATCCTTCCGACAGAGCACGGTTGAGTAAATATCTATTAATTTAACTTGACTTATTTTAGAATTAATTTAATAAATACAAAAAATTAAACGAAGTCAAGACAATGAATTTTACTTGAATTTTCTGAACAATTAAGTTCATACAATTAATTAAATTTTATTCAATTTCAATACATATTTGTTTTTTTGTTATTTTGAAAATAAAAATTATAACTCAAAAATCCTTTTTTTTCAAACTTCAAAGTTAATTAAATGAAATCATAATATGCCTTGGTTTTTCATTATTTGAGAGAGGAACATGAGCATTAGCTAAAATTTATTATTTGTTATATAATTTTAATTGAAAACGAGAATGTTGTTATTTTTTTTTGACATACAATCAGAACTTCTATAAAATACGAACAGGAAAAAATTTATTTCAAAGTTCAATACAACCAAATAAATTGTTTTATTGTGTTGCGTTGATTCAAAAATCTTTGCGCTACAAAATAATATTAATAGTCAAGTATTATAACGCAAACAATTATGGCTGACATTAAAAAATAGAACTTTTGTTATTGTCGTCGAGAGGATAAAACATTTGATACTTGTTAAACGTTTTAATCGATAGAAACGTGTATTTCACTAGAAATATTTGACATAATTCGAGGTGAAATGTCTTAAATATTTGCAATATTTGAAATTCTTAAACTTTTGAAAGATGTTATAAAACATTTAAAATTTTCGAAGATTTGAAAATTTTGGGACAAAAGAAATTTTTTTTAAAGAGAAGCCTTGAAGCGAAATTGTTTCAGTAGCATTGTGAGCTACATATCTATCTACATATCTACTCTACATATCTATTGTGAGCTACATATCTAATATCTTGTGATAGAGGAAGTGATAATCTTTGACCTTTGACCTTTGACTATAAGCTTAGTGTAACATATCGAATGCAAGACAAATGCAGAAATAAGTGTTTCATTATTTCCGTTTAAGTCGATTTTTACCATTAAAATAGGGAGATTACCTTAAAAATGTTTTGTTTTATTGTTATTTGAATTTAACCCAATGAAATTCTCTAAAATGCGTAATGACAACATTCAATTTTACCAATCAAATTCAAATTATATAATAATAGGAAGATAAAGAGGATATCAAATAATTTACCTAGGAAGGCTATAGGAAGCTATAAATTTTATAGGAAGGCTATAAAAAACAACAAAATTTTTTAAATAAATTGCCCTCGACCGGTGATAAATTCTCATAATTTTTAGGAATCGCTTTCGAAAATTTGTGCCTTATGGCTTTGCTGAAGTTTAATGTTTTGTTTTTGCTCACTATTGACCAATACGAAGTACGGGTTTGGAGTCGGGGTCCTTATAAATATGTCACATTTAATTAGCATTTAATTGTGGATCTTGGTTACCAAAACGACCAGTGCACCAGTAATCTAGCCAGTTCGAGAGATGTTTAAGCACTGGTTGATAGTTTTTGTCAGTTACCGTATCTTATTCTCAACGCTCTTCTCCTTTTTATACGGTTTATAAACTTTTTCTAAGTAAATAGTTGCATGTTTATGCCGCCAAACTAAGACTGTGATATTGATAGATTATCAATATCACGCTATAACGTGTGTGTTGAGATTTTTTATTGAAACCATTTCAATGCTAACATAAAAATAGGCATTTTTGTAGTCTTATTTGTGTGATCATTTTGTTAGAGATGCGGGCACGACACCATCACATTCGGTTGTTGTATCTTGAATTCGGTTGTCGTCTCTTCAAATTTGGGTATTGAAGAAACGACAACTGAACTTGAGGTTATTGTAACAGGAAACATTCGATTGGCGCAAAATAGGTTGTAGTAAACGAATTTTTTCTTTCAGTGTAATACTGGATGTAAAGTATCCATCGGTTGACAACATTGGTCTTTGATCATAAGATCCACTTGTTAACGCAATTAAGCTCAAAAATGGTATGGTATGGTACGGTAATGTAGCTCTTCACTATGACGGATAGCGCTGACATTGTTGCTGATGTTGAATTATCCAAATTTTTGTTCTACTTATGGAACCGTTATCTGGCTTTTTTATCTCTTTCAAAGTTCAGAAAAAACACGGGAAGTATATAAATTAGCAATAAAATGTTCATACGATTGTACGATTGTGTGTGCAATAGTGCTTGCAGTATCACCTGACATACTTGCGCCAATTGACTGAATTGGTATGACGTCAATTGAAAACTTGAATCTGCTTTTATACTTCTTATGCAAATGAAACTGCTTGTGTAAATTGTTTTGATGCTTAGGATGTTTTTGCTTGTCTTACGCTCGAAGTGCTTACTTTACCTATAACCTTCAGAGTTGTATATTTTCCATATAGCCTTAGATCAGGGTTTTCAATCAAGAGATTAAGAAAAAGTTGAAACGTAATTTCTTGGATAAATCGATGCCTAGTTAGAAGTTGTTCAATTTGACCAAAATTTTACTTCTTTGAGCTCCAAAAGTAGAAAAGATTGATTACAGATTACAAAAAGGCTATAGAGGCAAAATTTTCACTAGAATTTGTTAATGAAAATAATAACTTCAAGCTAAAAGCCATGTTGAAAAATTCTACAATATACTATTCACCGGCGTTTCTCGATTCCGGTGGTCCGCAAAAAAAGTTTAGTAGTCCGCGATTTCTTTATATTTATTACTAGTTACAATTTCATTTTATTCGAGTGCTTTTTTCACTCCTGAAATGTAAATAACTATTTTATAAATTAAAATTTTTTTCACGATAGCATATAAAATAGTACATTTCGTAACAAGTGGAGAAAGTAAGTTATTTCAGCATTGGTGAAAGTTTGTGCACGAGCGATAGCGAGTGCAAACAATTCACCAATTCTGAAATAACTTACTTTCTCCACGAGTTACGAACAGTGCTTTTCATAATTTCTCTCTAAAAAAGCACTCGCGAGTGATTCTTAGCTTTTTTCTCTTTCATCCAAGAGCAAAACGTGTTGTATGTTGCTATATATTTGTCTCTAGACTTGTCCGGTAGAAGCTCTAAATGAATATTTGCAGCAGTTTCACCAAATTCATTAGGTCCACCATCACTCAAGTCACTTGTAGGATCTTCCATTTGTGTTTTGTTTCTGTTTCTGCTCTGAATCAATTTACAAGGAAGTTGAACAATGAACTGAAATAGTTTGTTTGACAGGAATCACTCGCGTACTTTGATTTAAAAAAGAAAATTTGAGGCCAAAACTTCAGCAGTTACGATAAGTAATTGACAGCGGTTACGATATGAACTTATCTAAACTGCTTTGATATTGACAGCTTTCGCAACGCTGGACAATTAAAGCAAAGTGTACTTTTTAGAGAGAAATTATGAAAATTCTATTTTGCTACTTCAAGCTACGAAAATGTCATTTTAATATATAGTAAAACCTATGTGAAAGGGAAACTTTTTCTAAGTAGTGACTGAAAATGTTTTCAGTCACTCGGACTGAAAGTAAATAAGTTTCGGTGGTCGCCTACAGGTGTTGGTTATTTAAAGGATTGAATATTTGAGATTGAATTAGATTTACTGTTTCTGTTGTTGTTTCGGTTGCTGTGTTTATTTCTGTCAATATCGCAGTATTTTGAAGGGATTGAATATTTTGAATATTTTGATCGAATCGAATCGAAGCTAATCATTATATCAATTGTGTATAATTAATTAATTAAACTAATAATGAGTGTGTTTTTTTTCTATATCAAAGAAATCGGAGCTATAAAATAAAATTTGTATCAGATATATCGTAGAATTTTTTCCTCCGATAATTAACTGTCAGATATAAAATATATTCTCTGAGTTCTTTCCGCAAAAAAAACATAAAAAAAATTTATTAAATAAATAAATAAATCTTATTAAAAAATTTATTTTTATTCGTTTTTAATTGAAACTTTACCTACAATTTAATTAATTAATTAATTAATTAATTTTCAGTAATTAAGGACAGTTGGTTATTGATTATTGCTGTTGTTTGGCGGATTTTTTAAATTTAATAACCGACTTTTCCATTCTGCCAAAATCTTATTCCGAACACATATCAATAGCCTTAAAAATTTTCTTCATAAGCGCGATATCAAAATATAAAAAAAAAAAGAAGGCAGTGTTAAGGACTGCCGACAGAAGTGAAAACTTAAATCTGTGAAATAGCTGTGTTTTTTGTCTGTCTTCCAATTATTGTAGCATTGCAAATTAAAATTTCAGAATGTTTAAATTAAAATCATTAAAATTATTCTGGGTTTCACATCTATCAGCATTCCAAGCAACTATTATATACATTTTTATATCTTCTATAACAATAATAATATAATAATTATAATAATAATAATAAAATAAAGTGTTTGTCTGTCTGCGTGCGCTCTCCAGCGAAATCGGTAGCACACAGGAGTCTGAAATTTTGCCAGGAGAAGGCCATTAACAGGTACTAATGCGACTCGGAGCCGAAATTTTAAAATTTAATTTATTTTTTGAATTAATAATTTTAATTTTCCTAATGGTTAAATATATGCCTAAATGTATATTATATTTTATACTTAAATTATTCAACTTTCACTCAGTTATCTTTGACCGATTTTTTTTTCCGCAAAACAGAATTACCATTCAAATGGAAAATTAAAGTTGACAAACAAATTCATTTAGATGAAAATTATATACATTTATATATTTATTATATACATACAATTATATGCATCCAACACATTACGTTGCAAATAATATTTCTAATTTACAACACTCATGTTCTTGGTTTGATGTATATACATATGTAATACATATTTCATTTGCTTTATATATATATATATATATATATATATATATATATATATATATATATATATATATATATATATATATATATATATATATATTATATATATATGTTATACATGTTCAAAATATAGAAAATTGGCGTTTATTTTCCTCTTTTTAGAAACAATTATGCAGCAAGTTTTTGCAATGGAACCATTGAATTGAAGAATAGGATTATGAACAATAATATCAAAGCTACAGGTTGAAAGTATTTTACTTATTAAGAAAAATAGGCGTCCCCATTAATTTCAAAAACAAACAAACCATGTAGGTTATTTAAAGAAATTGGTAAAATATATGCAAATATGTCAACAAATGAAGTGATTTGACTGGTTTTAGATTAGTATATAAGTCTGAATTTATAAATGATATTATTCTGATTATTATTTTCTGCACACAAACTTTTTTATAGGCGTAGCAACGTACGCCGGGTCCTGCTAGTTTAAAATAATCAAAACATATCATAGAAACATTTGCCTCGATCAACTCCTTAGAAAGCATGAATTGTTGTGGGACCTTGTTCTTAAAAGTTTTTTATGTGTTGTTGTGACATACCTTGTAATTTCTACAACCAAACACATTTTATTTAAAAAAAAAATAGCGTATCATCAAAGAATATTCCATAACTTAGAGTAAGGGATGGTATAGTTGATTGAAAATACTTTATCCGCTACCACCCCTAAGATATCACTTTGGCTAATGAGATTGCACTGCTATTGCCAGTGGTATACGATATCACAAGATAACTCATATGCCAATAGCAGGGACTAAAGTACGCGTGGTTGTCACACCCCTAGATCAACAATTTTAAATTTTACAAATCTTCCTGCGGAAAGCTAAGTAGATTAATTGGTATTAATGCGCATTGTTGCCGTTTGTAAATCACTATCGGCTAAGTGTCACCATTTTTAATTATTTTATTTATCATGATTGCCATCCAGGTTTAATCATATACATAAGCTATGCTTCTTTATATAGAATTTATGCGATTTCCGTCTCGTAATTGTGAGCTTTAAATCATGTGAGCTATTGTGAGCTTTAAACATGTATTACATATAACTTCAAACCAACAATTTTGATATACAAATGTAATTGTTTCAGGTTATACTATCTTTCCTACATTCAATATTTATTTAGCATGATGACTAGAATGCAACTTTAAAAAACTGCATTATAGATCAATTTTTATTATTTTTATGAATTCATGAATAAAAAATAATAATTTTAATGGTATTTAATAAAAAAAAAAAAAACAATAAAAAAAATGTACCAGTCCAGGAATTGAACTCACGATCTACGGAACATCAGTCGAGCGCGTTATCCACATCGCAATTTCAAACGTTAAAAAAAGATGGATGTGTTTCATATTTAAAAATATTTTCCTCATTTAAAAATTGGCAACGCGAATATATAGATTTTAGTCCATATAAAATTTTGCAACGCGGCTAAAGAAGTTTTCACTTCAAAAACCAACTACTACTTTAATTAACGTGATTTCCAGCACAAGAAGAAAGTACATACAAAAAATTGTTGTTTCTGCATGATTAAACTGCAAAAATGTATGAAGAGAGACAAAAAATGATGATAGCACATCTGTCAAATTCAATTTCTCCATTTTGATTTGACTTTCAATGTTTCTATTTACTACCACAAACTTTTTAATTAAATTAAAAACTAAAAACAATTCTAAATTTACAATTTCAAAAAATTTTAAATGTTTACTTCATAGTTGTAATAATTTTTATAAATTTTAATGACCATAACTACAAAAATAGTTTTAATATATTAAGTTATTTCCACTGATTGTTTAAGCTAAATATTTTATAAAAGACAAGCAATATTTTCAAATGACAAGAAGAAATATATAACTTAGGTAAATATTCTCAAAGTATATTATGAAAATTTGCTGGCAAACTTTTATTCATTATTGACAATTTTATTTTTAATTGATGAAATTTCAAAAAAACTATGTTATATCAAAATTCAAAATATCATTTTTTTAATGAAATAGAAATTGTCATTTTAGCTTTAAAAAAACAGTATTGTACAGTTTGGAATCAAATGAGTGAGCATTGCAAGTTTGAGAGATAATAAAATTTATTAATTCATGAATAAACAAGTAAAACGAATACAATGAATTTTATTTTATTTTTTGTACTATTAATTCCAAACAATTAAATAAATGTTATTCAATTTCGATGGCTTTTTAATTGTTTGATATTTTGAAAATAAATGACTTACAATGAAAGACATCAAATTTTATTCTAATAAAAAACCAAACAACAATCATAAAAAAACTAATTTTTTCACATTGAAAATTTAATCCAATTTAATCATAAAATCCTTCCATTTTCAATATCCAAGAGAGGAACATGCGCATTAGTTTGGATTTATTGTTTTTCATATAATCAAACCCAAAATGTGTTTATTGATTTTGTTTATAAAATACAATCAAATTATTTATAAAACAACATCAAAAAAATTTGTTTCAGAGGTCAATACTTGGAATCAAAAATCGAATTTCATCGTCAAGCCAAAGATAAAAAACGTTAACTAATGTTGTTGGTGAGACGCCTATTTAAAATCTTTTTAACAGCGTGTGAAACAGTTAACCACATGTCTGACAATCTGTTTTCGATCAACATTTCAATACAAAATATGTAATTAAGTTTCAAATAACTAAATCATCGATTTTCCAAATTTTTTATTGTGGTCTGTATTTCGTATATGCACATTAAATTTAAAAAATTATTTGATTATCTATTTGCGATTTCATATAACATCAAAATTCCCATTTTTATTCAATTACATAAATCGAATAGATAATTTATTCTAATAACCGTCACAATACTGTTAACAGTAAAATATTAATTTATCATCTCATAAATAATATTTAAATAAAAATCACATAATATACCTACCAATAATCTATTGATAGAAACGACAACTAACAACAAAATGCTAATAAAAGCCATTTGTTTGTCTAGACCTTTCACCTGTATGATAGATTTTATTTGTAATTGATCGTGATTCTATTAAAATCATGTTTTATCAATTTTTACGAGAAATCGTTAAATATACAAACAAAAATATTGTGGGTGTGTGAGATGTCGTTAGCCAAAAAGTATAAAATTTCTTGATATCAGTCAGGTATGAAGTATGAAGCATCACAATGACTTGTAAGCTCAAAACGGTCATTCATATTCTCCAAATATGACAACATTTCCAAAAACATATCAATCAACCTTCGTATATTAATCACATTTCGTAGATTTCTTTTTGATTTCTATTTTAATTAAAAGAGTTTTGACAAATATTCATAGTTCAATGAAATTAATTTTACAAGATAATTAAAATTATGACATAAATGTATCGACGACATTTATCAAAACACACCTTTAATAGTTTAGATGTTATTGATTTAATAGTTTTTCTTGTCATTATTATTTTTATTTTTATATATAAATGTTTCATGTATTAATTGATTTAATTATTTACGATTTTAATAAAAATAAATTGTAAAAACGATTATTTACGGTTTACAGTAAATGTTTTAATTAATCCATGCATACATTTACCATTATATACATTTTTTAATCATTAATTTTCATTTTATTTTAAATAAATTTCGTTTTGTTTTTTATTTTGTTATAATAAAATAAAATAAAATATAATATAATAAAAAAAATTCTGTTTTTATTTCTTATTTTATTCTTCTTCCTGACTTCATTTCAACCATAATTAGTATATAATGTCGTGGGAAATTCTTATTTATTTATAAATTTATTTATTTATATTTTATTTGTTTTGTTTGTTTTATAAATAAACATTTTATTTTTTTGTTTTTGTTTAAAATAACAATTGTATATACAAAAATATTACGCGAATAAATAAAATAATGTTTATCATTAAATATATTATGTTTATATATTAGGTTGTAACTTATATTGGTATTAACGGTTTTTTGTTCATTACATTTTCATCAAAAATAGTTAAAATATGAAACCAAATTAGCGAAATAATTAATCTTAATTTTATAAAAATAATGAATAATGTTGTGGACAGACGGAGAAGGGACGAATATATCTTGCAACGATATCACATATTTATTGATATTTTATTTTTACGTTACGTGAATCGCGGATTAAGAATACATAAATATTTTATTTGTGTTTTCGTTTGTCAGAAATAAAATTCAATTTTAAATTCACTTTGTTCTAAATTGTTTTTTTATTTATTTAAATTCAATGAAATTGCGTCCATTATATTGTAAAGTAAAAAAAAATATTACACAAAGATATTATACAAAACAAGATTTAAGAAAAAATGGTGATGTTGTGATTGGTTTAATTAAAGACAGAGTATGATATGTAGGAATTAAGAATTACCAGCAAAACAATAACCACAATCCAGTTTTTAAAAAAACGTTCAATTATTAATGTATGGAAAAAGAACAAAACCAACTATTACAATTTTTATCCCATAAACACTTCAGTTGATTAATAATAAAACAAAATGCCTACCAATGATTTCTAGTAATTCCATTGTTTAACAACCAATCTAAAGAGTTACAAAAAAATTGTAAGTTGACATAAACATGTTTCCTTGTTTAGATAAATATTGTAAAAACAATAACAAAAACTGATTCAACTGTTGTCATGTTGAATATGATGTACATTAAAAACGGATTAGTAAAACATATATGTAATTCATTTTTGTTGATTTTATTATTAGTTTAAATAGCATAATTGTAACTACCATCTAGCGTTATTCATTCTACTCAAAATAAATTAAAATATTCTCTACTCTACTAGTGTTATCTATGTTCTAGAAATTTTAACGAGTAATTCAAATTTCATATTGATCAACTATAAATAATAATAAATCATTTAATGATGTATTATTCTCGGTCAACATCAAAAAACATTTCATTCAAATCAAAATTGATATAATTTGAATTGGATACATTAAAAAATCATACAATAAAAAGTATTTAATAAAATAAAATATTAATAAATATTTAAAAAAAAAAAAATAAGAGCACGCACGTCGCGGCTACTTCATCTTCAATATAAGATTTATTTAACTTTTATCTTTTTGACTTCTTCTCTGCTCCCGGTTTTATCTGTTTCGTTTTCTTCTTAACGTACAAGAAATAAAACTAATAAATAATAAACTTAAAACTTAAATATTTTTTTTTTTAAATATGTCAAATCAGATGTCAAAAACAGAAAATGTTATGTTCTAACTGTTATAAAAATTTGTATTATTATTATTATTACTTTTTTTTGGTTTTTTAGGTATTGTATCTTTCATTAATAAGAATTCTTGTGTCTGTTCAATGTTATTGTTACCATTAAAATTATGTTATAAATGTTCACGTTTTTGTATTAATTTGAGATATGTGTATATAGTTTTTTGTTGTTGTTGTTAGTGTAAATATCAATTAAATGTATGATTTTTTTGATAGGTGATGGGTTTGGGAATAGTTAATTTTGTTTTTTTTTTAATAAAAAAATAACCAGTTCGATTGTTTTTTTTTTCGAAGCTTAAAATTATTCATGATGGAAAGTTGTCAATTATAGTTGAAACGGATTTTGATTGGTCGTATTGAGCAGCTATTTGAAATATTTCCGGTTGATATAGATTATTGGTGACTAAAGTTTAAAATCGTATTAGGCATTTAAATCTGAGAAATATATAAACTATATCGACAATTTCAAGAAATAAAATTGGACTATGCTAATTGTAGAAACACGTAAAATTTATGACAGCGGCAAAAAAACGGTGAAATAAATTGCAATTAGATGTATGTTATATTCGAATAAACGGGTTTGCTTTTAAAGCTTAGTATAGGGGGGATTTAGTCGATGTTTTCTTGATTGAGCCTTTCCTCATGCAGGATTTGGTAGGTAGAATATGCAGAATCAAGTAAACGTTTAACATATCGCACCACACGTGAACAGTCAGGCCATCCTTTGCACTTTTGTCGTGAATAATGTGCATTACTGACAGTAGAATCACTATCATGAATACTAGAGAAATTGCGTGCCTTGAGATTTTAAATTTCTGACTAGAACAGTCTGTGAATTCGATTGTCTTTCCTCAGCACAGCATAAATGTTGAATTACACGAAAAAGTTTCACAAGAGGGATTTAAATGAGCAAAGAATAGGGACTCAGAAAACCCCAAACGCCGCAGGAACCAAGACAATCACATACACAACACCAAATATAGTTATTAGATTTAAAATAAAAATGTTTCACTCACTGCATAATTTGTACTTGATCCAACTCTGTATGCTTCTTCCATACTAGCCGAACATAGTGAATAACATATAATATTAATATATTAGAATTTGAATAGTAAACCAATATAATAAAACCGTTCCGCCAATGATCCCGGTAAATGTTAAGCAATAAAATTAACTCAGTATGCACCAATGGTGTCAGCGATTATTGAACAATAATAAAAAAAAACGAATATGATAACCAATTATTGAGCCAAACCCACAGGTGATTGTTGAACAAAATAATAAATCAATATGGTAGCCAATTTTTGTAGCAATGGCAATGTTAAATGCTCCAAAATAATATTTGTATCCACAAAAAAAAACAAATAGATGATTGTTGAATCCCGCTTACAAATCCAATAGTTAAAATCAGTATCAAACGTCATCTATTCATACAGGAATTATTAAAAGTGCAAAACTTTTCTTTCAATCGGAAATGCTTCCAAAAAAGTTCAATTATATAGAGATAAAAAAACATACAATATATGGCGTTCCATATAGCCCTTATTTGTTAACATTAACTTCAACACTTCAGACACATAATATTTAGAAAGATTGAAATTTATTTTTTTATAATGGTCACTAAATTTAATTTCAGTTTTCTTTAAGTTAATAAAAAGTCGGACAAGTGCGAATAAAATTCGCTCGCCAAGGGTTCCGTGAATGTAAAAGAACACAATATCAAAAATAAATAGCATAAAGTTATGTTGTAAAGTCTTTATATCACATAACAGAATAAATGTTTAATCGTAAACGTCAATAGTAAATGTCAATCACATCTACATAGATCAAAAATGTTACTTGAGGTTAAATCTTATCCATAGCTGTTTATGTTAGCTAAAGAAAGATTTAACCAGTATTTCAATGGTCTAAATTGGGAATATTTGTTCTATAAATCAGCGTCGAAATATAGGGTGGTATACATACACTTAAAATAGCACTTTTTTTCATCAATAACTAAAAAACTGTGCATCGCAGAATTCTAAAAAATATTGCAATGTTTCTTAAGTTAAGTGTTCTTCCAAATGACACCCCACTCGTTTATAATTTTCGTTCAAAATATAGCAAATTTCCTGTCTCTATGAATTTTTCCAATTTTTTCTGTCAATCAGTGTCGAAACGTAGGGGGGGGGGGAACGGTCTGGAGTTTGTACATTTTTTAGAATAACTCAAAAACTGGGTACCACAAAATTCTAAAAAAAATTGCAAAGTTTCTGAAATTTGGTCCTCTTTCAAATGCACCAAACTCGCTTGGATCAAAAAAGTTTTTTTTCACCCTTCCCCACCCCAATCCCTTAAAAACACAAAAATATAATTATTTGAGAGTTCGCTATATTTTTCGTTCAGAGTTTATCAAACTTCCTGTCTCTGTGAACTTTTTCAAATTTTTCTGTTAATTAGGCTCGAAATCCAAAGGGGAGACCAACTTTTTGTGTCACTTTATTGATAATAATTCAAAAACTATGCATTGCAAAATTCTAAAAAAAATGGCAATATTTCTAAAATCAAGTGCTCTTTCAAATGACACCCCACATGACCTGGTTTTAAATGATGTTTTTACATTCCCACCCCTTTAATAAATATAGTTATGAGTATCTGCCACTTTTCTTTATTTTTCATTAAAAATCTACTCATTTTTCTATCATTCCAAATATATTTCAAGATTTTCGATGAAGTAGGGTCGGAGTTAATCGGGGCAATAAAACATCCCGAAAACGTCATTTTTCAAAATTATACAAAAAATGGGGAGGTGTAAAATTCCAAAATATATTTTTAAATAATGCTGAAATGAAGCCCTTTCATATGATACCCTACTCTACCCTAAAAAATGTATGTTTTCAAAGGCTTTACAGCGTACCTCCTTAAAACAAACGAACACATTTTTATTTATTTTTTAACCCGCCATCTTGTGTGGATAGGTTAGTTTTATGAAGACCTCAAATTTTAAGTTCATCGGATTAATGGTTCACGAGATAATCGAAATAATGTGGAAAACACGTTGTACTCTCACCAATAGTGTTCCGTATAAAAAACGGAACCCTAAAAACAGTCCATCTCACATCACCTATTATTCCGCTAATCGACAAATAGTAGCAAAAACACTCGCACACAATTTTTATGTTTAATTTTCACAATATTTGCATATTTTTTAATATTGAACATCGATTCGTTTTTAATGGTTCAATTAGTTTTCAAAATGATAACGAAACAAATAAATAAATTCTTTTTTGTAACACATGCGTAAAAAATATTCAATTTTGTACTAGAATAGATTAAAAGAAAAAACTACTTTTCCGCACATATGATTACAAAATATTTTGTAAGCCTGGACCGTAACGCCGCCTGCATGTGAGATTTGTAGTTCAATCTATCCATATATCTATCTATATATAATAATTTTATAGCACTAAAATATCAAAATAATAATTTAAATAACTTAACATATAGTAAAAACAACTTAAATACATTGCATCATTTGAATTGCAAGAAAAAAAAATTTATTTAGGTTTTCAAAGTTTACAATTTTGACAGCTCTTATTGGATTCCTATGTGTTGTTTTTGTTGGATTCTGATGTTTATATTTTCGAGCTAGTATAATTTACAACTATTACAACGAAGCTTAAATTTGCTTATAACTTTGTTAAATAAATGATTAAATGAACAATTAAATAAATATTTATAAATTTTACGCACTTGTTACAAAAACTAGCGTGTATTACTTGTGCGAATGCGTTTTCCAAACGCTAGTTATTTGCCGCACTCCCTGCGGTCGTAGGCAAACTAACTCTTGTTTGGAAAACGCATTCGCACTAGTAATACAATCTACTATTTTCTAATAAATTTTATTTTTATTATTCTACACAAACAATTGTTACTAATTTGACTAAAATTTTTAACTTTTCTATGATATGAGTAAAAATTGCACGAAAATGTTTTACTAATAATTTAACTATTAATTTAAATTTAAGAATGTAAAAAAAACTTGATTAATATTTAGAAATAACCAAATAATATTTCAAATTGTAAACTATGAGTTTCTCAAGTATATATAAAAAAAGTTAATGAAAACACAAAAGAAAAAAATGTGACAAAAAACCCATGGAACTAATTGTTCAATACGGAGAGAAAAGTAAGAATTATATCGACAGCATCACATCAGTAAAATACCTTTTCAACGCTGATGAAATCACTTCAGGGACAACTGCCTTGTAATACTTTTTCTAGCAATTTAAGATTGATAGCATTGCACAAAGCAGTCCACCATATAATCACACCGTACATTACTGAGGCATTATCGGTCTAATCACATAGGTGTAAAGCTATTGAGATATGAGACACTAAGCCCCATCTTTTTCACATGTCTCGTTGATATGACTATAATGCTATTATCGCTTTTTTGTTCGTTTCCTAATATGTTCCATGGTGATGGAACCGATATCAGGGATCCAATGTTTTCCTGGTAAAAAGAACCAGTTCTGTTTTTGCAGGAATAATTCCTAGCCCGCATTTTTTGGTCCTATGTCAATGTTATTGCAAGGGTTGTTTGCATTCGCTCATTTCACGATATCGGGCCTTTCGGCGTAATTAAACTGTCAGATAACTGACACTTCCCACAGTACTCAGGGTTAAACCGCATCCTGAAGAATTGTGTGTCCATTAATAGTTGGATAGTTTTCATACCAGAAGTAGTCCAGCTATCATCCGATGGTATTGTTGGATTTGTTGCAAGAACTTCCTGAGCATGAAAGCTTTCGTGGACTCCTCAATGTTTTCATAAAGAAGCCTCCAGGATTTTCTCTTGGCCATTCACAAATCTTTTTTGTAGTTTTTGTGAGACCATTTTTATCAAGATCCCACTCATGTTGCTCTCTTGAGCTCTTAGCTCGGCGATGAGTTTACTTGATTTAATTCTCACTGAATCGAGCTATTGGTTCCACCATGGTGGTGTCTGCGTTCCAATTTTACACTTTTATGAGACTTATTAAACATAGCTGTTAGATGCCCTCCAATCGTTTACCATTTGATGTATTTCTTCAAAACCATCGCTATTTCTGGCGATGATTGTTGGTTTGCAGCCAATGTTGCATACAATAAGGTTAGTGGTTTTAAATAATTAAAAATTAACTCAACCCTTTCATCGGTGTCTGCGTTTTCCCAGATGACATGATTAGCGTTGACATCACTGTTTATGACCAACCCTCTACCTTTTTCTTTGGCTTACGATAACAACAGTATAACGATAACAACAGCTTACGATAACAACAGCCAAAAGTTCGGAGGGGATTGGTTTTGACAATCATACGCCATATATGAGGGCCAAAACTAATGAAAGTTTTGGTTGATCTCCACGCCCCGCTATAGCTAAAATCCAAGCTCTTACCTTACCATTGCTTCTCACATAAAAGAATTTATAATTGGGAGTTCTTGAATCAGAACGATATCTTCATCCGTGCTTGAAAGTCAGGTTAGAAGTGTCGCCGAAGCGGTTTTGGAATTGTAAAGGTTAGTGGTTTAACATTACAACACACTAATTTCTCCTTTCACCACAGTAGTGTCTTTATCCCCACCAAAATTAGAACAACATGGAATGCATGACTGAAAAACGATCATTTTACTGCAGTGGCTTCTAGCTTAGTGTGAAAATTGGTTCAAGATTCAGGCAAACATTTCTTCTCCGTTTCAAAAGAAAGAGGTTTCCATAAAGAAGACTCTGCTGTTGCCGTAGGAGAGGTTTGGCTTTCGCCCCTACCATAAATGTTTAGTTCTATGGTCCATAAGCCGTATTAAATACCTCAATTGGAGATGACTAGGTGGACAGTGACTCATTGTTAATAACTACGATAAATCGTTGCGAACCTCTCTTTCGACCACCTCTAAAGACTCGTCCGACCAAAGCTCCCTCAACGTTTATGGCCATTTTGTTATAGAACAAGAGTAGCCGCTTATCCTCGTATGCTATCAACTTGTAGAACCACTGTTGACATCCTCCATCCCTATAGTTAGGTAATGAACTACTTAAGGATTGAGTGTAAAAAAATATAGTTGCAATCGCAATTTCCACTCTAATTTTTCATAAGTAATGTTTGCGTTTTTGGCCACGTTTTTTTTTGCAATTTGATTCCCAAAAATTAAATTAATTAAATTTCTGCAAGGGTTTTGTGAGCACTTTTACCAAACAATTTCCTGAATTTTACTTAAAATTTGTTTTAAGTTTTCAAATAATCTGATAATATAAAAACAAAATTACAACGAAACAATGCATTTTATACACCGTAAATCACTGTTTCGATTAAAACAAATCTAAAATCAAGAGAGTCAGTATAACATTCATTATTTCTAGTTTATTCTTCTTTTATTCATTATAAAATTGTTTCATCATGAAACAAAAAATTTAAAGAAACGATGAATGTTAATTTAATATTAAGTTCCGCATTGATATTGAGTATACCTTCGTTTCGGTAGGGTATAATTTGACTACCCGATTTACAATAACAATGGCTTCTATAAGACTTCCATAAGACTTCGATAGCATTTAGTTTTTTACTTTAGATGTAGAAAATATAGTATATAATTCAGGGGCTTAATTTTTATGTAAAAAAGAATGTGGCATGTAACTTCAATTTGCTTTTAACGATAAAATTATAATCTGAGATTTACGTTCTTAAAAGAGTATCTTTTGTATCTTTTTAATAGACGTAAAGAATATTGACAAATCTTTTTTCTATTTGTTTTATTAATTCAAAGATTTTAAGCATAACAACATTAAGGTATTGTAATTGGATTTCCAATATGTGTCACAACAAAATGCATACTAAGGTGCTAATGAAGGAAGTTATTTTTTTAAAATGTTATGTAAATATAAAACAATAATAATACAAACAACGATATATCACAACATCCATCCAATTACGAAACTCAATACCGCCTTAATTCTTCCTGACGAGTTTGGCCCCCAGAAATGTAAAGAAATTTCATATATCATTATTTATAAAACTAAGCCAAATAATCTTTAAATTTTCTCCATTTCACTCTAGTTGATTCTGGTTCTCTGTAGTTGATTCTGATTTTTATTGCTATTTCAAGACTCTAAATAAAGTATATTTTCTATTCTGCAAAATATGTCTAAATAATACATTAAAAACAAAAACCGCCTTATGCACAATATTTTTCTGACAAAAACGAAACTATTTCAATTTCGTATAAGCTCCTCTAATTAAAATAATAGAAACAATAGTTTCCGTCAGTTTAACATATTTCTTTTTTGCAAAACAGTCTCGGTAAAACTTCTAAAGTCTGGATATTGAAGCAATTTTTAGACTATGACAGCTGTGCTTCTATAAGATCTTTAAATAGTTACAACCGAAACAACTTTAATCCTAACTAACTTCTCATAACTTCTATAATCTTTACAACCTTCTTAACTATAACTTCTATAACCTTTTTTCGGAAGCTTTATTTAGAGTTGTGTAGATAAGTTTCGGTAAAGCTTCTAATATCAAATATAGAAGTATTTTAGAAGCTTTCACTCCGGTGGTGGGGAGAACTTCTCTGTGAAAGTTCTATTGAATTTTTATAGAAGTACAATATAACTATCTTCCACTTAGAAGCTTTAGCGAAGCTTTATTGAAATTTAAGCTTGCGTAAATCAAAATTGAGAAGCAAATTTGCTAGTTGGGGAAGCTCATAGGTTTAAACTCTTCTCGCCGTTTAAACATTTAAATCTTATCTTTACATTTAAATAAAAAAAAAATTTTTCGGCAAACGGCTGTAAAGTTTAACTTTACTGCCGCTAGGGAGTTAACTAAAGTCTTACTTTTTAGCCTGACAGCAAAACTAACGTCTAGCAACAGAAAAAGTACCGCCATTTTTATTTTATATAACGGAGGCTGTAAAGTAGCATTTGTTATTTGTTAGTTTGTTATTTTTTCAAACATATTGTATAACCATGACAACAAAAAATAAGTTGATTCTCATATTATGAAATTTTGAAAAGGCTGCTTTGATAAAAAAATTTTATTCATACAAATTTAAATGTTTTTTTCTCTTTTTTGGAAGTAATTATGACGATAAAAATTCATATTTATAAAAAGTTTGATGTATTAATTTCATATTTATAAAAAATTTAAACGTTTGCCAAAAAATTGTGTATTTAATTCGGAGCTAAAGTGACTTTTTGTGTTTCGTCTATAATTGTAGGCCTCCCTACGGTCGGCCGTCAAACTATAGACTCAACACAAAAAGTATCACTTTAGCTCCTAATTAAATAATGTACTATTTTTCAACTTCAACTTCACAAAACAACTTAAAGAAGAAGAAATAAAAAAATACAAATGAACAACTTTATAAGAAAACCAAAAAAAAATGAAACTGTATCTAGTCTCATTAAATTTTTGAACCCGTGTTTTTCATGTTGTTCTACCAAAAGGTGACTCACACATTATTCTAATTTAATGACAAAAATTTGTTTATACAATTTTTATTTGAATTCAATATGTTTTCACTCAATATAAATTTTATAGTTGGCGTGGGCGTATGATGATATACAAATTTTTGTTTATATTCTTAATTTTATTTTTATTATCTTGTTTTGTTAAATAAAAGAAGATATATTAAAAGAATTATAGTAAATTAATTGAGTCGCCAAAAAATAATTATCATTTCCCACGACTACTAAACCCTCAATCGATCATCAGATTTTATATTTTTTCTTTCGTTTTTTAATTTTTATTATAGTTTTAAATCTGCCAAATGTTTTTTTGATTTTTTAGTTCTTCTCTCTATATACGAAATATATTTATTTATCCAGAATATTAAACGTGAGAATCAGCTTTTTTGTATTCGTTGTTTTTAAATTTAAATTAAAAATTTGTAATATTTATTAGTTGTGTATTGGAGATGGGCGTATTTTTTATATTGATGATCAGATGATCGAAAGTAAAATTTCAGAAATTTGTATGAGTATATTAGAAACTAGACGAGACATGAATTGATTAATTTTTTTCTTTAAATTTTTGATTTATTTTAAAGTGGAAATATTTTTGGAAAATAAAGGTAGATCAAGGGGGCGTTAATATAGTTTAAAATCGAATTTATTTTATTTTTATGTAGGATATTAGTTTGTGAACGAATATGTGAATGTTTAAAAAAAAACGGAAGTAGTGATAATTATTTCAAGGTCATAAAAAATTTCATGCAGCATAGGTTTTTCTATGGTAATGTTATTTGGGCAACTTTGGAATAGGTTAAAGTACTAGTAGGGAACTGTTAAGCTCATCAGAGAACTTATTAAATTTACGTTTCAGCACAGTTTGATTTGTGAAGGTTTATTGATGATCTGAACCAGTGTTCTGGCCAGTTTGGTACATTTTTGATCACTAATAAAATTTGATCACTATAATAAACTTCAATTCGGTGCAGGTTCCTCGAAAATCATGTCGCATTATCGCTGAGCATTTCAATGTGCGTTCTTCTTCTGGTGATAAAATTGCGGAAGGCCATGATGAACGAATGGGTGCTCAGTGAATGTGCGATTTTGGTACGGACTGCTCGCTAGGTCATACATGTAATAAAAGAACCCCACCCTTTCTTGATTCTTCTGCCAACTGCTACTTCCATCGGTTCAAAATAGTCAACTCCGACGTAAGAGAATGGGCGGAAAAGCTAGTCAGCCACGCCTTTAGTAAAACTACTAGTTCCGGGATGTTTGGTTTTGCTTTTTCACTTCACCATCTCTGACAGCAGTGAGATTTTGAATGCTGTTCGTGTTAAGGAATCGAGAACTTCGCCTTAATTAACCACTGTCTCATGATTACCATGGAGAAAGTGTTGATGATAGTATTCAATGATCATCATTGTGATTCTGCGTTTTCGGCAGTATTATAGAGTTTTTGGTTTCAAACGAGATTAAATCTCTGTATCCTTCTCATTCGTAAAATCTGATTTCTATCTATAAATGGTGACAGCTTAAAAATTGTGCTGAATTTAGGAATTTTAATATTTCTCAGGCGAAGAAAGATTTCATCACCAAATTGTAGCTGCCAGCTCCAGGCGAGGTAAAGAAGGAGGATTTCTCGGTGCTACTTTCGTCTTGACTCCTACTAGTCTAGTTGTTAGTGCGTTCAGGCCACTGCTGCAAATATGCCATCACTCGAGTCAACAAAGTCATGGAATTCAATAACATTTTCTTCTGGCGTAGAGTCGGCTGAAATGTAGGATCTTGGAACCATGATATCTTTAAAAACTGGTAACAACTGCGTTCATAGTTTTACTAAATTTGCAAATTGTCTATAATGGATTTTTCACCCTATTTCAATCGATAATTTTCATATCACTTGGAGGAAGATTTTCACGTAAACTAAATAAAATACTATGAGGTCAAAAGGATCATATATTTGCATTAACATTCTTCTTGCTTCTCTATTCGGCGGCTTTCTTCTCTCACTTAAAATGTCGGTATCAATGCGATCGTATTGCATCACGTAGTTAAAATAATCCGCACTTGCGTTCCACCACAATCCAAGTTTTTTGATAGAATCAATAGCTGAACATCAGATTTTTAGCTTTCCGACATTTCGCTTCGCCCAGCTCGCACAGAAAGAACAGCGGTTGAATTAGACATCAAGTTTTGAATATGAAAATCAACTTTGGAATGGATGAACTTTTTTTCTTTGGTTGTTGCGGTTGCTCAATCGTCCACATAGTGACGGTCCTGGACTGTCGTTGATGCTCTTGTGCACTATTCACCATACTCAGATGCGTTCTTGATTTTTTGCATACAGAGATATGCAGGACAAACACGATACTCCGAACGTCGTTACTTTCATAACGTAAGTCTCCATTAAATCATTACTTCGGCAAAGAAATCGTTGTGATTGCTGGCCTTCTGTGTTTACTGCAACCAGGTGTACATGTATTTGATATCACCACATACTGTCACTTTTTGCTCTCTGAATTTATACAGTATGGTAGGTATAGCGACGCTAGGAGATCGGACCCTTTCAGTAACATCGTATTTAAAGATACCCCATTGACAGTAGCAGAAGCATCCCAAACAATGCTGAATTTTTGGTGCTTTTTTGGATTCGAAACAGCAAATATCGGCAGATACCATGTTTTGGGGTCATAACTTGCTCTTTGGTCTTCAATAGCTTGCGGATGTAAGACAACGAGATGTATTCATTGATCTGGGTCACTTGTTTCTTGGACAAAGCAGAATCTTTCTTCATCTTCTTGTCCAAACAGTTTAGTTTTCGTTCTACCGTCCGCCTGCTATTTGGAAGTATGATTTTGCAATACCGCCAAAGCAAATATGTTTTAAATCTTGCTCTCCTTCATACCAACGAGGCTTCTAGAATCCTACGCGCACGTTCGTCATCTCTCCACTCCAGCAGCTTCTCATGTATCTTAATTCTCGGTAGAGAAAAGTCCTTGACAAATTGATAGAGATCTTCTTTTTTCTTGCCATCGCACAAGTAAAAATTTACATAATCATCATCTTTGGTAAGATTAATAAGTGGCCCGAAGATTGTCCAGCCCAATCCTGTTTTTGTTGCAACTGGTTGTCTGTAATGTCTTTCTCTTACTTCAAATGGTAAACAGTGTTGCTAGTGTTGTAGACTGTTCAGGATAGTTGGTACCGCCCTTTCAATACCAGGAAATCAGTAAGTTTCTTAGTTATTCGTGTTTCTTCTCATCTTTCAATTCCTTCTCCGACTGGATGAGTAGGAGAAAATCGGAGAAAACACCCAAGTGAACTGCAGTAAAGTTACGTCTATACTCTGCCCATATCATCTTGAAGGAGGTCAGGATGATTCTGCAGTCCGGTAGCTTCCACTGTGTTGCACATTATCCGCAACTTTAGGGCAAAAGATATTAAACGGCTTAAGTCATCGCCCATTAAGATTGATTCCATCTCAGCCTTTTTCACCAGATCCTGAACTATTTGCTCAGAATCGCCGAATAGCAGGTAAGAGGCTATCCTGTACGACTTTCATGGCTATCCCCTTTCAAATGTGTTTTAAACGGTTCAGATTTCAGCATTAGTTAAAGCGCAACTCTTCATTGATGACTCATAGTTGCTGAAAAACATTGGCTATTCTATTGGATGACCATTAAAAATTGGTAAATTTTTTTAAATTACCATTCGCCGTCTGTCCCGGAGACATATACATTAAATCTTCGTTTTCCGCGCTTCCAATATTATCAACGGCTTTCATCATACTCTCAATACTTTTCACGGAAACTTTGGAGGTTGCGAACCCTTGGATTCGTCTTCAGTACTCAACAGGTTGTTGTTTCCGGTTTCGTGGATTGCATGAGGGCATTGCTCGGAGCATATTCTCCTCTCAGTTAATATTCTACTATCACGTTCTGAGCCTCTACTGGCTCCAATTTCTTCTAAAAGACTGTAATTTTTGTTGATGTATTCTTCCTCAATACTTTTGCTATAAGTTGCAGTTTTTTTCTTCTTGCACCTTTTTGAAAGCAAGTTGTCGTCTTGTGGACGATGATTTCGAGACATCGGCAGCTGAAGTCAATATTTGGATTGACACTTAACTATTTCACTTTGTTTGTAACGGATAGCAATTCAGAAGAAGCAAATCCGGCTCTTGACTGTGAATATTGCGTATTCGTAGTTGTATATTGTAACTGAAATTCATTTTGACCGTTTTACTGGGTAAGAATAAATATTGTGCCACCGAATGGAACACTTTTCGTTGTTTTACATATTCTTTGGGTTGGTAGCTGCAGTGAGTTGCTCTGTAGCTGCAATTGATATCCAATATCAACTGGGCTTCGTGACGATGATGGCAAAGCCGTACAGTAACTGGTCAGCTGAAATTGGTTTTTATTTTGTCTTCATATGAGATTGTTTGAAAGAAGACGGCGTTGGTAATTGCTTTCGATAAAGAATGGTTTATAACGAGGTCATCAACAATAAACTCAAGCCAGAATTGATCAAGCTACCTCTAAATGGGAGCTGCTGACTCGACAGCATACTGGCGTTGCCTTGTAAAATAGACTGACCTGAATTTCTAAACCGAGCTCCAAGATTGCTGGATGATCCTTCTAGAGGACGCTCTAAATCAGTCTAAATGAAATCAGTCTAAATGTGATTTGGATTTATTTACTCAGAAATATCCAGAGTCCCCCCTGATGATAAGTGTTGACCCAATCTGGCACCAGCATCATTTCGTGAAACCTGTAAATTCGACGAATTTACCAATAAATGTGCCGTAAAGATGTAATTCGATCCTTCCTAAATCAAGACAACATGGGATACTCTCAACTGGTTTCGGTGTGGCTAATTCAATTTCCATTGCTGGGTTAGCTGTCGATAGTTTTTTTGAGTTAACTAGTTCACTGCACTTTTCACAAATTTATAAAGTAAAGAATAACTGTTTTGTTTCTCTTTCCGCGCAAAGAAATAATTTTGACATAAATTTAATTTGAATTCAGTGTGACTTAGCACGATGAAACAAATGAAACATTTCAATGAAACATTTCATTTGCGAAATGTTTCATTTCTGAAATATTTCAACAAAATATATTTCATGCTTGAAATATTTCAAAAAAGACACTTCCAATTTTATTAATTATTTATTCTTCATAATTATAAAAAGGAATCAACTTTAGTAAAAGTACAAACTTCAAAATTATATATAATTGAAAATAAATGACACAGACTGTGTAAATTAAATTATTTAAATTTCATTAAAAAGAACCATTATACATACAAAACATTCTTGAAATATTTCATGAAATATTTCTGAAATGTTTCATGAAATATTTCAACAATATAAATTTCATGAAATTTATAATCACTACTGACTGTTATCAAACACATCTATAACGTTTACACGGGCACAAATTGCATTATTTAGTGTAATTTTAATATTTTTATTCAGCAAATTGGCGGCTACCAACAAACACGTATTAATTTTTTTTGTTATACTACCATTACCGAAGTTTCGATGAAATTGGAAATGATCTTGTTCTGAATGAGAGCCCTAAGACGAACATTTATAAATACACGTTTTTAATATAAATACACATGTTGTTTACGAGTACATTTTTGCTTTTGAGTTTTATATAAAATTCTCAGCTACAGTACTCGAGCCTTTTTATTCGCCTTGCCAACGAAGTAATATATGTGTCTCCTTTAACGAACAAGCTCTGTAAATTCAAGTTTAAAGCAACGATTTTAAGTATACTTTTGATTTTGAATCTCCATCACTACCCGATATCACTTTCTTTCTCGCATTGCAATTATTAACTGACATAACACTTGGTCGTAAAGAAATATATTTTCCAAAAATATTTATAAATTTTTACCAAAAGTATGACCCAAAATTTTTGATTTTGCTGGTTTGCATTCTAATTGGTTTTCGTGGCTGCTGATTTGATTTCAAATATGTGTCCCAGCCTCGATTCCACCATTGTTCCATCTATTTATTTACTGCTATTCATCTTATTTTATCTAAACATGCTTACATAATGGTCTATATATGCACAATTTGCCTGCCTCCAATTTTTTCGTCAGAGAGGACTGTTTCCTTAATAAAATTCTGCAAGTTTATCTGGTTTTATATTTAAATTATTTTAACTTGTATTTAAGCTTAAAAAATACTAAGTTAATGTCTTAAAAAAATTACCGCAATCTTATTAATGATGAAAGTCGAATGACAAAAGAATCTTCATTTTGCTTTTGTTTAAACATATTGAATGTTTTATGTATTTTTGAATTATTCCTTGTTGCTTTGATATTTGTATGTATTACATACATTTTGTTTATTTATGATTTTAGGCGCTTTCCAATCGAGTGAATTACTAAATGATTCACTTAAACTGGATTGGTCTAATATTCAGTAAATCATCAAAAATAGAGCCAAAACAACAAAAAACAGCTATTTTTTGGCATTTAAAAAATACATAACCAAAATCGAAAATTTAGACACAAACAAACATGTTCCGATTTATTTTTTATTATTTTTAACGTTTGACCACAAACCATAAATAAAAAAATATGAATATGTTGAACTGATGAACCTACTTTTTCCTTCACTTTATTCAATTCAATTCAGTTCTGTAGTAGCTCAGTTTACGTGCAGTGGAAACTGAATATTACCATTGGAACATACAAATTCCGGAATACAATTCAGTTTAAGTGAATCATTCAGTAATTCACTCGATTGGAAAGCGCCTTTTATTTGGAGTGAAAATAACTTTTTGTGTAATCGAGTAAAACAATAATGTTTGAAAAACTACCAATAAATTCTAGAAAAATCGACAAAGAAAAACTAAAATACAAAAAATATAATCTTGAGAAGGGCGTGACAACTGACAGTCCAGTGTAAAGTAAATCCATATGAAAAATTTGTGTTAAAATTCGTAACAATTTTTAAAATTTCCATATAACAACCAGTCAATTTTTAATTTAAAAGTTCAACCAGGCAAAATGTTTTCTATATTGATTTTCCAGTAGCAAACATCTACAACGCAAAAAATCAATAATTTAATCTTGAAACCAAGTCCATTAACCTTTCAACAAAACTTTCACATAAATTTATTTTCCTTATTTCAACGTTGAAAACGACTATGTCCTTATATATAAATTTTCCACGCTCATGCTCTCTCTACACAATTGAATTTATATATTTTGTCATTTTCTTTACTCTCATTTCTTCCCTTTTTTTTGTTATTTCATTTTTTTTTATATTATTATTCTTTTCACGCTTCAATTCATGTAAAACAATATTATTTGTCTTTTCTGCTTCTTGTAGGTTTTTCGTACTTCTTTCATTGAGGGGTAGCAGAGCAGTAGAGCAGTGTAGTAATTGTAACAAGAAAAAGAATAATTCAACCAATCATATGATTTATATAGAAATTTATAAAATGATTTTCAATTTTATTTTAGGGAAAAACTAAAACTTTTTTGATTTTTGTATTTTTCTGTTTTGTTATAAAGGAAGCGAAATTAGTTTTGATAAATATAGAATTTAATGTTACCACGCCTTATACCATATTTTTTATGTATCGTACAGGGTGATCGTTTCGAATGCAAATAATCAATAACGCATTAATGTTTCGTATAGAATATGCAGAGTTGACATTGAATTAATTAGCTGTAAAATAATTTGACCTATAGAATGAAAAACATGAAATTGAATTCCCGTCGGTGTTTTTAAATATTGTACAGAAATGATTGTAATTATGATAAATATTTCAAACAAGGATGAACATATGCCTGATTTCGTTTCATATATCCAATCATTAAATTCTTATCTTAATTGTAATCAAACAACATAATTTCCAAGTCCAACTATAAGAGCCCATCAAATCATCATTAACGTAATCATTTACATAAACGAATAGAAATAAATTTCAAAAACCAAAACAAACCAAACATATTAATTTTCTTTTTATTTTATTGTTTTCCTCTTTCAATTTCTATAAATTGACTTAATTTTCTTTTTTGTTTTTGTTTTTTTTTTATTCGTTTGACAGTTTTTCCATGCTCTTTTGTTATATTTTACACGAAAACTAAAAATAAATTTTTAATGTGTCGTTCGTTTCGTTTGTTTTGTACAGTTTTTGTTTACACCTTTTAGGTTACCTTAGAAACTAATGTAGAGAAAAAAAAACAAAAAGACAACAAAGAAAAAACTACTCTACTAAAACTTAAAAAAAAACAAAACATAACCGTCATCCATGTTTGATGAATATTATTAAAAGTAGTTTTATATTTTTTTTTTTTATTTATTTATTTGTGTTCTAATTTTCGTTTCAATTTTAATTCATTTCTCATTCTTGTTTTTTTTTATTTCTTTTATTTTGTATTAAAGTTTAATGAGACTCAACATATTATTTTGAATATATATATACAAAACAAAACAAAAAATTGAAGGTGAATCGTGTCCTTTACTTAATGACCAAATGTTATGTTTGATTGACAGTTTTGAAAAAAAAAAAAAATAAATGAAAACAAAAACATCCCCATCAAAAGCCATTAACTGAATTTGTTAAGTTTTTGAAGTTGTTTTATTTCATTCAAAATGGTTGAAAAATTTTTTGAATGGTGGTTGTTTTGGCTTTGCAACAATTTCATAACTTTTGGATCAATTCCGTTTTGTTATACCAACCCAGAATAAAATTTAAAATCAGTATTTCGGTATTGTATTCTAATCAAACCAGTATACCGGTATTAATATCGGTATTGAAAGCAGAGTTGGTTTGTTTTAAACACTTTTGTTTTAAACACTGTTTAAAACAGTGTTTAAAACAAATTGTTTTTTTTAAAAAAAACAATGTTTTAAACAAAATTTGTTTTTTTTAAATATTGCAATGCTTCTTATTTGCTATTCAATAGAACTGTTGTAAACTGTCGTGTTTAACCGTTTTTAATTACAATTGACCACTTTAAGGCATCTTTTAGCATCTTAAACGTCACTAAAATTTTAAAATTTTTTAAAGCTTTGCTAATTTTTTTTGTTAATAAAATGCGTTCTAGGGTGTTGATGAACGCAAATCTTTGTTTTTTTATATATTTTTTAAAGAAGAAATAACTAAACAATAAATTCTATCACATATAAAATATGACATAACCCAATAGTGCATGATAGAATTTTTTTTTAAAAATTTGCAGTAACAAAATTAAAAGGATGTTGCCAATAATCTAGCTAGTGGTATAATCCTTGATCATGTGACGCACTGTCTTCCTCAATTATTAAACACCACACATAGAGCTATATGAAAGCTCGATTGTTCGAGCAATCAATAACGTGCCATCATCAAGGAATACTGCATACATAAAATTTAGGGTTGACTAGGTAGGGATATCTCTACTAGCCAAACTATTAGTAGAAAACTGCTGGAGGATCTGTTATTCGATTTCCGACAGAATGAGGAGCATTTATTCGATGGAGGAGCAAGTGAAATTTGCTTAATTGCTAAATAAAAAAGTGGTAAATATGTGCTATTCCTGTGGATCAAAACGAACATCCTAATTTTGAAAAGGAAATTAAAGATTCGGTGCGAGATTTGTAAAATTCGGTTACGATTATTTCATATCATTGATTTATTAACATATTTTTAAAAGATACTTAACATAGACTTGATAAAATAGGCTGAGGAACTTTATCAAATTTTAAAACCAGTCGCATTTTTTAAATTTAAATAAAATTATATTGCTTCCAAATTCAAAAAATTGTTGTTTTCAATAGATTTTTTGTTAAAGGTATATTCAATATTGTTACACCTTACCAGCCAATATTCTTATAGGAATGATATCAATAGCGTAATCTGTAATTTTCAATCGCCAGAAACTCAATTGCTTTATTTAATCAAATTGTTTCCCTGTTTTCCATAGTCTTTTCAAGTTGAGCTAGGAGAAAAAAAATCGGAAATACGTTGGTCGCAGAGTTTTTATCATAATTCAAATTTCTGAGGTTAGCCAATTAAGACAACCATGCCATTAGATTGAGAGATAAACTACTCTTAGGCATCTTGGGACAACTATTTGAGTGGCTACTGATAATATTCAAGAAATCTTGAGAATCTTAACCGTGATCGTTAAGAATCACCACAAAATCTTGAGAATCTTTCCGAATATTGAGAATTTTCAAAGAATCTTGAAAATATTTGAACGTACAGACTATCTTCAGATAATTTAGCGAATGATGGGAATCTTGAAAATCTTTAGAGAACCTTTATTAATCTGACAATATTTAGGACACTTATTTTCTTTGGAGTTTAGTCACTTAAATTACACAGTTTCATTTAAAACCAAAAAAACGAATATTCGTAGTATAAAACATATTTAAAACAAAAAAAAACACAAAAAAAACAAAAAAAACACAAAAAAAACAAAAAAAACTGTTTTAAACAATAAAAAACGCGTTTTAAACAAAAAAAACAGTTTTTTTTGTTTTTTTTTTAAAAAACAGTGTTTTTAACCAACGCTGATTGAAAGCCACCACTTTGAATATGTCAGTGGCCAAAAAACGAATGTCATGAAGTTAACTGTACAGGAAAATCATAATCATAATATCTCGTTAGTCTTCCTCTCATCACGGATCTGGTCTAGTAAACGTTGTGAATTTGCCGATACTTTTTTTTCACCATGACAAATTATACGTGTTCACGAAATAGTTTTCAATTTTCTGTTTAAATATTTCTTTGACTACTAATTATTCAATGCACATCTCCGCTTTCATGAATTATACCATTTTAGTAATTTTGTAGTTTCTTGTCACAATTCGTTCAGATCAATAAACTACTGCATAGATCTGTTGTGGATTTAGTTAAAGAGGAAAACTGGTAAGCTAAACAGAATTGTAATCATTCAATTAAAATGATAATATGTAAGATAATAGTTAGAATATTGGTTTACACTGAAGGGAAATTTGCGCTTAAGCGCTTACTCTTATACCAAAATAAAATTTTACGTCAACCAATGGTTGCAAAAAGATAATAGTTTTTTTTTCTCAGAATTCGGCCTCAGGCTCCAAACACACCTCGGGAGAAAAAGATGCACTTGTACTTGTGTACATTTGACACTTCCGTTAAGCCCGTATTAGATTCTTTCATTTTTCATACCTATTTGAACTAATTTAATCAAGGTTGGCAAATATCATGATATTTATATAAATAACATGATATTTGCCAACCTTGAATTTAATACAAGAAAATTTATGTTGATGATTTTCTTTTGGCAATTTGTTTTTTTTTTTGTAGAGAGCTAGTCAGTTCGGTTTTGAACTCTTGAGGAGGATTTGAGTGGGTTTTTTTTTTGGTTTTTATAAAAAGGTATTTAGGTTTTCACTGTTAAGATGAGAGTGAATTAGAATCGTAGTCATTTTAAGATAATGAAAATAAAAATTTATGATTTGAATTTATTTGTGTATCGAACTTAAAAGTAAAAAAAAAAGAATTTATGAACGTAAAAATTGTGCTACCATGTTAACTTAGATTATATCAAGTATAACGGTGAATTTAATTTAGTTTTGCTGTGTAAATAAACTTTTTGTTTTGTAAATAAACATATGAAAGTAAAATTTATTCTGATTTAATTTTGACTGTGAGAAAAGTTGATCACCATATACCGAGTGATGTAAATGTTCGGTCCAACAAATCTATTAAATTGGTTAAAACATTGGTTGAGAAAGTAACAAAACAACCAAGGTTATATGTTCTGACCAACCCACAACCGGAATAACAAAAGCTGGATATGGAACCTCGTCAACTGGGAGTTCACGTTGGGCGCCATTTTGTAATGTGAGGTCGACCCGTAAAGGTCTACCAGTTGGTCGTGCACGCGAAGTCCAATTTTTAAAAAAAAAAATTTCCACAATATGAACATTTCAACCTTACCCAAAAATATGCTAAAATTTGATTGAGCGTTTTTTTATTCTATATGAAATTAATTTTTAATGATGCGCATCTCAGGTGAACAATTTGTTGAGTTAAATGCAATTCATAATCTGGATAAAATTCATAATGCGAAAGTAAAACATTTTAAAGTGTTGAATTTGAGAATAGGGCGAACCGAAGCATTTTTAGAAATTTCAACTCGGGGTAACTTTGAAACCAAATTTCAAGACAAGAGATCAGGTCACTCAATATGGACGGTTGTTGGTGGGTTATAAAGATAATTGACTTTCCTATCAGCCTGTTTTAAAGATAAACAGTAAACCATTTGCTTACACTGTTACTAGCAAATATACCATGAAATAAAATTTTTGAAGTAGGAGCTGATGCGGTTGATCGAGCATTTTTTCAATTTTTTTTCAATATCCAACCTTACCCTAACTTAAACATTTTAAAATATAAAGACAGAGTTTGTTTTTTTTTTTCGAAAAAAATAAGTTTTAAAAAATGTGCATCTCTAACCCAAAAATTTTAGTAGTAAAACTAAAACTTTTACTCAAAAGGCATTGTACATCCTTGAAATTTGTATTTTTTGTATTTTTTCGATAGCTTTTTCGAGTGAATTATCTTCCCACAGCGTATAAAACAGTTTATATCGGGTAAACCGTGCTCTTGCAATTTAGGTTCAAAGTCGTCATAAGTTTAATTTTCCAGAAAACTTTCGGACCACCTTATTCTCAAACAAAATAGTCTAAAGTTGATCTAAAAACTCAATTGTTAGGTAGATTTCATATAAAAATCTATACCAATTGCTATGTGCGACATCTCGGAAAAAAGTGTACTCCAGCTCCTACTATTGAAATATGTGTCATATACCATGCCATGCCTAGATTAACTGTATTCAGTCAACGGTAGCACCCTCTATCTAAACTGTGGAATATTCCTTGATGATGACACGCTATTTCTTGCTCGAAGAAACGAGACGTAATATAATTATTTATCTGGGTTTTAATCATTGAGAGACAGTGCATCACATGATCAAGAATTACGCCACTAGCTGAATTTTTGGCAAACCAATTTTAGTTTTGTTACAATACATCAAATTTTTAAAACAAATTTACTTTTTACCTCTTATTCTATTTTCTCTATCCTATCGTAAAATCTATTCCTATGTTATACTTTATATGTGATAGAATTTATTGCAGAGCTATACATTCTTTGAAAAAATAAAAAAAAAAAGATTTGTGGCTACAGCGTGACGGTGACGCGAATATATTAGATTTTTCCCATCTAAAGATCATGTATCGCGTTTACGTAATATTCACTGCTAGTCATGCACAACACGTCATATTTATAGCTAATACGAATACATATAGCTACAGTGTGACGATGACGAGAATACATAAGATTTTCCCCATTCAAAAAAACAAATCAAATATGACAAAATAATTTGTTTGTTTTGCTTACAAAAATAACAAAATCTTTACTATGCCGAACTTACAAATTGTTAGAAACAAACATATTTAATAAAAACGAAAAACAAATTATGACTCACTATCTCTCACAGCGTGACGGTAGCGCAAGTAAATTAATTTTTCTTCAAACATAATCGCCCAACAAGCCTAAATAAGTTTTAACTTAAAAAGGTTGAACTTTTATAAATCTACAAGAGAAAGAATAATTGATGGTTTTTGTTGATTATTTTTGGCTTTTAGTTTGGCTTTAGTTAAAAAGCAACTCATAGGTTCAACATGCCTTGAAATGTGATATGATTCGTTTACATCCAACTTCCTTTTTCTCCCAACAGAGGTGTAAGTTTTGTGATTTCTTTTAAGTTTGCTTTTTCTGTTGTTTTTTGATTATTTGTTTCGCAAACTCTTTCTGATGCGCTATCTGTGATGCAATTAACTTCTTTGTCAAATTACTTTTTGTCCATTGGAATGTTGAAGCGCAAAGTTTGGAAGCGCGACACGAAAGAGCAGCTTTTCGTTTCATGGCACACATATGAAATGAAAAGCTGCTCTTTCGGGTGACATATGGTAGAAAGAGTCTGAAGAGGTGAACCTGTTGGTGTTTGTTTACTTTCTGAATATTTCGAACTTTGCGCTTCCGTTCTTATATAATTTTAACGTCTAAAAATTTAATATTTGAATTTGATTGATTGGAAAAATGAACACTCAGTGTAATGAACACGACAGTCTTATAAATATTCTGCATTTCTGATACTGGCATCGCTATCAGGATTTTTAAAGGAACTGCGTGACTTGAGATTTTGGGGTACAGGTACGGTAACGGTAACGATTTTACGAAAAACGAATTTCACAATATTGTCTAAATTGAGTTTAGACAATATTGTGAAATTCGTTTTTTGTAAAATCATTACCGTTACCGTTTAATGTTATGCAATACAAACTTCACGATATTGTCAAAATTCACATTTATTTGTTCGGGAATAGGGCCCCAGGTGATTATTGAATGACGTAGCTAAATTAATTATTGTTGCACCGACATTAAGTGATAGTTTAGTTGAATATATTATCCAGATACAATCTTTGTTACACTATTTTACTGTTTTAGATTTGCTGTCGATTTGTTTCCAACCATATCAAATTAATCGATTGATCATATAAAATTTTTCATTAAAAAGATTTCTCTCCATTTGTTTTCAATGCAAAGAATAAAAACACTCGGACTTGTCATCATTTTGATAAAAAAACTTGAATTAATTTAAGAAACCCACAACCAATACCAATCAAACACTGTAAATTCTTCAAATTACGGCTGCCAATTTCTACTTTTCAATTTTTTCTTCAATTTTCTTTCTTTTAATTTTAATTATACATATTTCTTCTAATAATCCATGAGCATTTTAATTTTATCACGAATTGTCATCATATGCATACTCGTCCAAGTATATGTCGGTCAAAATTTAACGAAAGACAATCAAAAAAATGAAAAAAAAGAACCACTGAATTTATTATTTCGCATAAATATAACGAGCGACAAGAATTATATCGACTGTGTAGAATCGGTGAATACCCTTTAAACGTTGATGAAATATTTCAGGGATAACTGCTATGTAACAAACAACAGCGAAGATATCTGTGCCAAATTCTACAAGGAAAATTGGGTGCTAGTTTGCTGCCCATTGATGTTCCTGAGGTTTATTTGTAAAATTGCCCTCGAAGTTGGAAATAACTTTGCTCCATACATGTGTTGGTGATCTGAGTGTATGCCTTAATTTTTTTTCCGATGAAACCTTGATTTTAAACAGGTGTTGCTCTAAATGTTCTATCGTTGGTGCTATTTAGTATTTATATTTATTTAAAATAATGTCAATCTCTTGTTACTTTACGCAAATAATACGCAGAGACTGACATTATGTTATTTGAAAACTTACGCCAAGTGCCAACGGCAAACAGTGTTAATTATATTTATTCATCAATAAATATTTATCAATATAAATTTTTATTCATATCTATTCATCAATATTTAATATATATTAAATATTGATTAATAATATTTAATATGTAAGATAAATTCATCACTGTATATTTATATTTATTCATCAATAAATATTCATCAATAACACATTTAAGACATTCGCTTGATAGTTCAAAAAATTCTAATCATCAAACTTGAGAGGTAGTAAATGATCTTTTTTTGGAAGTTAAAACTTAACTAAAATTATATTTCATCGTCGTAACACACAACGAATTTATTTTTTAAAAGGAATCCATCTATCTCAGTCGTTGCTATCGGTTGTCTCATTCTAACCTAAATAAATTCAACACACACACGAAAAATTCACCCGTGTATAAACAAAATGAAACCGCCATAGAAAAGTTATTCAAATAAACCGTCTCATACTATCAAATCAAAACAAAAAGATCCTTCATAATTTTACCAATTATTAATATTAGATACAAAGCTTATTTATAACAATGCTAAACAAGGCACCTTATTAATGATGACAATATCAACGCACCGGTGCAGAATCAATCTACTCCATTTCAATATCTGTTTAAATATATTTAAAAAAATATATTTGTTTCACATTGATAAACGAAAAATAATAAAAAAAAACAATGGATTAAACATCGAAATATAACATCAGCTAAATGTTTTAAAATAAAAAAATATACATTATAGTGGAACGTCATAAATAGACAGATATTATTTATTAAATGAATCTGATAGTACGAAATGACTGTGTGATTATATGACAACTGTCTGTTCTAAATTTAAAAAAAAATGTCTAATGACTAGATTTTTTTGGTCGTTACAAGGTGGTTGAGTTTTGTGTTGTTGTTTTGTATTTCTTTTAAGATAATTTTGTTGGTGTGAAATCTTATATTGGTTGTTTTATTAAGTTTGAACCCCTGGAAATATCTCTTTCACTATCCATAACGATACCTGCCATCGAAGGTGAGATTGGTTGTGGTGCTAACTTTAATCTTTCGTTAAGAATTTTTATTTCCTTGACTGTAAATGTTCTGGATGATTTATTGAGTACAAAATTTGGCATTTCATTAAAATAAAACAAGTCAAATTCTTAAACAAATGGGCTGTGCTTACTTTTAACTTTTGTAATGAGAAACACTATTCATATCTTCTTTTACTTAGTATCTTACTAATAATTTTAGTACTAAAATGTTTAAATTTAAGCAACACACGTTTATAACTATCGATTTTAGTATGAGCTATATAGAGAAAACCTGAAATTTATTATATAACTATAGGCCAACTGTTGTGAGTTTCTATAACGGGTTTAAATGTATGCAATAAAACTTAATATTCGTGGTTTCGCTTAATTCTTGCTTTTTGTATTTATGTTTACATTTGTACTAGTTTGCTGCCTTATTTAAGGGTTGAAACTTATTTGATAATAATTTGGGCTATGCAAGCTCTTTGCTAGTGCTCAGTTTAAAATTTATGGTTATTACGCCTACGTGCGCTCTTGGACTTAGTGCCAAAACATTGGTAAACATAAAGAAACACATCCTTTATATTATTAAAGATGTTTTAACATATCCTATCCTTGCAAAGTATAATAAATTAAACATCCATAGTAATGTAAGGTAATTCACTCACAGAATAGAAATAAATAAAATTTGGTTTCGCCTCTAGATTTTGGAGTCAAATCTGAAGCTCGGCGGTTATCCTAAATAGCTTAAAACACCGAGTTAAACTGCAGAATTTTGAGGTCGTTGTGGTTCGGAGAGGTCATTGTCCTTTATGATCTCAGTACCATTCATAGAGTAAGTTTGGTTTAGTAAAGCGACTACAGTTTTTGGGAACAAACTTTAGCAAATAGGCTCGTATTGCAAACCAATTTTTAGCCGTCCCTATTGCGTTGTTTCAGTTTCTTCTATATTTTTAAAAATTAGAGAAGTCTTTTTTGTTCTAGTCAATTATTTGAAACTTAGCCAAACCATATTACTATTTCTTGTTAGTTGTTTAATATAAAATTATTTTCCGCTATGGAGTTGATTCTGTTGCAGGTCTTTACGTATCTGGCTGATCGAACAGAAAACTGCGATTTTTTATCAAATGAAAAACTTGTAATACAATCCACATATGATGTTAGCTTAGATATTAATTAACAAAAATTTCATAACACCTCCCAAAAATTTATTATCACATCATCTCCAGCAAACCACAACAAAGTAACATATTTAATTAATAAAAACACGTCTTACGTATAATATTGTCCAACTGACATTTCATGTTTTACTTAAATAAAATAAATTTCATTATTTTATTATCATTGTTTTTGTTAATTTTATTTTTTTTTTGTTATTAAGAAAATTATTTTTTTTAATTAAGAAAACAGAATGTCTTTAGAATTAACAAATTAAAATAACTACAAAAATTATTCTACCATCATAAATAATTAATTAGGTTTATTCATTTGATTGATTTAATTTTAAGAAAATCATACGACCATATATTGTATGTAATGTTATAATGACCTTTAAAATTATTTTCTAATCCTAAGTGAATTTTCTAATAATTGTTGATAATTCCATAAAAACAATTTAGAAACCAAAACGCGGTTATTTTGACTTAAAAAAAAAAAACAAAAGAAAAAACGGTTATCTTAATACATACATTGTGTGACAAAATAATGGAATAACTCAAAAAAATACTTAAAAATAAAATTAGATAAGATAATGATTAATTATTGTAAATGGATTTTATTTATTTTTTTTTTTATAAAAATATTTTGATTTTTTATAAGAGATCCAATTAATAAGAAGTTTAATTTTATTTTGATATCTTTTATTCAAATTTCTTTTGTTGGAAATTAATCTAATATGCTGTTGTTGCTATTTTATTATATCACTCAATAAAATTTAAAAATATTTTAAAGGTTTAAAGAAATCTTTTTTTACTAATAATAAATATAAAAAAAAAATAATAATAATAATTGGAATAATAATTGTGTTTTTCTTTTAAGTTTTTTTTTTTATTGTAATTCGATTGATGGTTAATAAAAAATAAAAAAGGAATAAGATTTTATGTGTGATTGATGGATGTATACAGTCGGTGCAATAAGATTTAAAATTTGTTTTACAGATTTCGATTATAAAATATAATTATTCCTTAACTTCATAGACGTATAATTTTCCATTTTACAAGTGAAGTGTTTGATCTTTATCGTACCAAACTTTGACAAATTAATACAAAACCTTGATATACCTTAAAATCGGTCCTACTCCTAAATTCTGTATGATTCGAATAAACGAAGTCATTTAAATTTATCGTGGCAATAAAATATGTTTTCCAGGCCTACTGAAATCTAAAGCACTTCAACTATTTATTTTTATCTATTTTTTATTATTTTAGATAAGGAGATATTAAAACAGATTTTTTTGAAGTGTCGTGATGGGAATCGTTCGAAGAAATTCGAAAAATTTTTGTGCAGTCGTTTATAAAATTTTATAGAGATTGAACCAAAAGTAAAGCGCTTCATCATTTAAAAGTTTATGTTATTTTTCTGTCTACTTCCGTCTATGCATATGTTTATTTTTCTATTTTTCAGAGATATATTTTTCTACATATTCTACACAAAAAAATGTAGAATGTTTTCGAAGAATATGTCTCCGAAGAACTTAAATCTGAAAAATTTGTTATGGTATATACGGTGTGTGGTAGAATAAAGTATTATGGTTTGGCTATTCACCTTAATAATTGTTTTAATCAATACACTTTGATAAACTTTGTGAATGATTTGAATTAATCATTCAAACAAATCGTTACAATCACATTTTGTATATTTTGAAAAAATTCTTCGTTGGAGTGACGTGAATAATCCATAGTATCAAAATTTATATGTTTTTCGGCAAACGGCCGTAAAGTTTAACTTTACTGCCGCTAGGGAGTTAGCTAAAGTCTTACTTTTTAGCCTGACAGCAAAAGTAACGTCTAGCGACAGCAAAAGTAACGCCATTTTTATTTTATATTACGGAGGCTGTAAAGTAGCATTTGTTATTTGTTAGTTTGTTATTTTTTCAAACATATTGTATAACCATGACAACAAAAAATAAGTGGATTCTCATATTATGAAATTTTGAAAAGGCTGCTTTGATAAAAAAATTTTATGCATCTTTTTTGGAAGTAATTATGACGATACAAATTCATATTTATAAAAAGTTTGATGTATTAATTTCATATTTATAAAAAATTTAAACGTTTGCCGAAAAAATAGTGTATTTAATTCGGAACTAAAGTGACTTTTTGTGCTTCGTCTATAATTGTCGGCCTCCCTGCGGTCGGCCGTCAAACTATAGACTCAACACAAAAAGTATCACTTTAGCTCCTAATTAAATAATGTACTATTTTCTGCATACACCTTATATTATTCACAAGAATAAAAAATAAAATAAATCTTATTTATTATATATTAAAAATTATTATACTACTAGCTTCAATCTCTGTGAAATCATCAACAGGTATTAATATGCAATGGTATTTATATTCAATTGCATATCACAATACCTATTGATGATCTCACTGAGACTGAAACTAGTAGTATTATAACAAATAATATATAATAAATAAAATTTGTCGGCAAACGTCTGTAAAGTTTAACTTTACTTCCGCAAGGGAGTTAGCTAAAGTCTTACTTTTTAGCCTGACAGCAAAAGTAACGTCTAGCGACAGCAAAAGTTACGCCATTTTTATTTTATATTACGGAGGCTGTAAAGTAGCATTTGTTATTTGTTAGTTTGTTATTTTTTCAAAAGGCTGCTTTGATAAAAAAATTTTATTCATACAAATTTAAATGTTTTTTCTCTTTTTTGAAAGTAATTATGACGAAAAAAATTCATATTCATAAAAAGTTTGATGTATTAATTTCATATTTATAAAAAATTTAAACGTTTGCCGAAAAAATAGTGTATTTAATTCGGAGCTAAAGTGACTTTTTGTGTTTCGTCTATAATTGTCGGCCTCCCTGCGGTCGGCCGTCAAACTATAGACTCAACACAAAAAGTATCACTTTAGCTCCTAACTAAATAATGTACTGTTATTTTATTTCTTATTCTTGTGAATAATCTTATTTTGTGTATGCAGAAAAAACATATAAATTTTGATGCATTTTGTAACTTCAAAATTTCAAATGTAGAAAATATTTATAATGGATAAATGATCCCCTACATTACCCCCCTTTCAGTTTGAAAGTGTCCGGGAGATAATGTTTAAACTCTGTTTTTTTTTAAATTCTGGCTGCATGTTTGACTGACAGTTGACAATAATCTACCTTTATTTGTGAAATGTTAAATCTAACTTGCTTCAGTGGTTTTGGTTGAGCTTAGTATACCATATGCTAGGCAAGCATCCGCCTTTAATATCTACGATGAATTGTTTTCGTAATTGCTGAATCACTTGGTACGGACCATCGTATGGAGGTATATGTCTGATGCGCAGCTTATCCACGCAAACAATAAGTATGTGCAATTCTCGAGCGAATTCGGTAAAAATATTTTACTTTCTATCGGTCCAGGCGGAGTGGGAAAAATATCTTCCCTGGATGGCAAGTTTGTCTGAGGGTAATCGTTAAGCAGATAGTTTTAATGTCTCTCCATAGACAAGCCCCATTGATAATACAATGCGGCTTTCAACTGCCGGTTGAAACGTTAGACCCTCTCATTATGTTGTGGTTGATATGTGGTAGTGCGAATTCGGTGTGATCCATACAATTTGGTTAGTTTGACATATATTTTTGACTCAAATTGTGTAACTTGATCCGTTGTAATTTTTGATCGAACTCCGAATCTAGCAATGTAATTTGTTACAAACGAGAAGTAATTAGCTTGCGGGTAGCTCCCGGATGTGTAAGGTTAAGCAGAACATCAAATATTTGTTTTCTTATTATTCGTGGTATCATAAGAACGATTAACTTTCGTTAAAGCTTTTCAATACACTTCGAACCCAGGTAATTTAAATAACTCGCCGCATGACGTCTATGACCTTGGATGACCAGAAAGAAAATTTTGTAATTCATCGTCTTCTTTTTAGGCATTAATAATCACATTTTGAATGTCAGTAGTTATAATTCAAGTGTCTAGCTTGTCTTGAATTTCTTTCAGTTTTCGACTGTATTGCTCTAGTCAGAGGCTTATGATTATTGTATATATAGTGAAAAAACGCCTTTCCACAGAATATCTAAAATATTAAAAAATTCCCCATCGAATGAGGAACACTTTCATTCAGCATTCGTTAACTGCTTTGATAAGATACCCAAAGACTCCCAGCAGCCTTTATTATAATGATGAAATATCAGAAGCATCGGTAGAAATGCTGTATTTCGTATCCGTCAGTGGATGGGTTAGCATTAAATTTCCCCAAATTTTATTTTCAAACATTCTAATGCTGCATGGCATCGGTGGGTCAAGTAAAATGCCTATGCATTTTGCGCCATTTAGTTAAATGTTTCAAGTACACATGAATAGGAGCTAACAGTTCAGCAAGGCTAGGAATAAACCTAGGGTCGTAATTAACTGTTATGAATGTAAATTGTTGGATTCTCGAGCAGAAATTTGTCAGGGCTTAAGTAAGGCCCTGATCAGGTTTGCCCTAACCCGGATCAGGCTTTGGTAGGGCTACTTGATTGGGCCCTGATCATGAGTGTAACGCTTTTGCCCTATCAGTTCCTGATTGGGATTACCGGATCAGACCCTGATTGGGATATCAGGACCAAACCCTGATATATATTTATATAGTATATACATAAATTAATTAAATTAAAATAAAAAAATTACAACGGAAAAAATTAAAACATACATACCACTTTAATCACTATTATTATAGTCTTTCAGCCGAGAAGCGATAACTAAAATATACATGAAACGATTTTAACTATATATTTCTAAAATGGATAATGCTCTAGTGAATTTTAACCAATTGAAATTTCAGCTGGGGGTCAAATACGAAAAACCTGATCAAGGCCGGATATATTCAAATAAGGTTAACCCTAAAAGGGTATTCTAAATCAGGCCCGGAACAGGCCCTTATCAGATTTGAGCTACTTGAATCGCTCGACAAGGAGCACCAATAGGTCAGCTGCTGTTTCAACTGAAAGTGTAATATTTATACGCTTTATTAATTTATCTTGAATTTCGATAACATATTTGGTTGTTATTATTTTTATGTTCTCTTTACCTAGAACATCGCCTCTTTGAGCAATACAGCCTAACTGAGTTTGACAGACGTAGCCCTATCGATATAGATTTTGACCTTTGAGCCATCATATTGAGTGTAGGCTCGATTTTGCTAAGTCGCTCTTTAACTGTCCTTGGTTGTTTCGATAATCGTTGTATATTATTATTATTATTACAACGGATTGTTCTTTCGATGCGATGGATACCCATTTTTATTGGGCGTTCCATCCAGTGCTCATGGCATTGTACATACGCTCAGCAATATCTGATAAATTATTAAGTTCCGCCTCAGCTGGATGCGCCGCTAACGCTTTCTTTATTAGATCCGGCAATCTCTGTATCCAAAATGTGCATCAAACCACCGTTGTCATGTTGCTTCCAGCGAGAGTGTGTATGTTTCATAAAATCTCCGATTGCCTACATTTATTAATATGTTGTCCCGTTAATAGTTGAGCAAGTTGTTGCCAAGGGATATAATCGCTCTAATAGAATTTTCTTGACGTTTTGGTATAGGTTACTTTGAGGTAGGTTCTGAATGAAATCTGACATAACATTGCAGGTTTCAGGGTTCAACGCGCTATTGTAGTGACATTTTATTTGTGATTTTATCGTTATATTAACATATATCGAAACATTTTGAAATTTAAGAAGTCGAATGTTTTATTTGGAATTTGATTTGACTGTTTGATTTCATGAATTATAAAGCTACACAAGTACTACTTCCAATAATAATTGCTAATTCCAATAATTACAAAAATGCTTTGAAACTGCATTTCTAAACGGATACCAATATTCTAAGTTTTGCATTTTTTAAAAAAATTATATTGATGTTCAAAAGTGGTAACCTTTGAGTTAATAGGTGGTTGAGCAATGAGCAATTACCTCCAATAAAATCAGAAAACGCTAAATTAGTGAAGTGCTCTGTCATTTATCAAATAAATTGTGATTCCAGTGAAAAATTTTATATTGGCCAAATAGATATAAAGTTCATCAACATATTTTTGGAACATTTACCCAAAAGCAAAAACATCCATATCATATTTAATTTTGAACGAACAACTATATTTTAATTCTAATATTCTAACTCAATTTCTTTTGCAATGTCAAATTACCTTGAATTCGATAAAAAATAGCCAGTTTATTATGAACAAACTTATCGCTTCGGTTTGAAATTTTTCAAACATGCATTATTACAACTTAAAAAGTATGTTTTTATGTTTCTAAATTTAAGACATCCAACTAACTGAAAATCTAAAATTCTAGAACAAGAATATTCCTTCTTTAATGATCAATTCATAGAAAAGACAACAATTTATTATTGAAGTTCTATGCAGCTGAGCATTACATTTTTTGGTTCTGCATTTATATGTAATTTTTCCTAAAGGAGCAAGCGCTCTGTTTTCCCTGCTTATAGTATTTATTATTGAAATTATTATAATTATTAAATTTTTGTATTAAATTCGGGCATTTTTGAAACTGTGACAATTTTGTTTGACAATTATATTCTAACGAACCTGTTTTCGGTTTGGTTTATTAACCTCCACACACTTCAATTTGCACACTGCAAACAGTTTTAACATTAAATGTAGGTTATTGTTTATTTATTTATATGAAATCATCATGAAATCATCGTAAAGCAAAATATTAATAACGCACTAGTGCGTAATAAAATTATTATGTACATACAATTTATGAATATTTGCAATTTTACATATAACGACTAGGAATTAAGCAATCTCCGTAGCTATTGTGTATAAAAAGTATGTTGAACGGTTTGATTATTTTGATGAAATTGACTTTACCATCTGCAACTTAATTATTATTTCAACAAATGATTTTATTAAACAATTTTCACCAAAACTCATTACATTAAAAATAACAAATTTCAATGTCACAATTAAACAACAAATAATTTGATTTTCAATAACAAAAATTAGCATCCATTTCTTTTTAAATAAAATTTATAATTAATTTGATAATCCATCTATTGAGGTAGGTCCAAAAATGAAAATATAAAATTACTAAGTTTTGTTTTTGAGTTTTTAAATTTGATATAGAATAAGAGTTGAAATAGGATAATAAGCTGTTTTTGTGGAGTTGTTTTTAGATAGTTTTGACTATTTATTTAGAGCAAGAATCGAAATAGGGTCGAACGTTACAAAATAATAAACATTCCAAAATTGTTATGACAACCACAGTTGTCATGAAAAACTCATATCATTTTGCAACAAATATAAAACTGGCGCATAAAAAATACATAAAATGCATAAAACTGAAAAGATAAAGATTTGATCAAAACTTTTCAACAAATCAGATAAATTAAATTTGTTTAGATATTTAATGATAATAATGTTTATTATAGAAACATTAGGTTTGTTAATTCTTTATTTATATTTTTGAAAATAAATACGATTAATTTTAATTTATTGGATTCTTTATTTATGTCAAAAATGTGTGTCTTACAAATCGCCATCTTATTTCAACAACCACTTGTACATCAACATTGCCAACTTAAAAAACTAATCGTTTCTTTTCTCCATTGAACTTAAAATTAAAACCAATAAATGAACGTGTGTAATGTTAACCTAACGTAGTCTAATACGTTACAAGGTTGACAATGTATTCCAAAGGCAGAAAAACAGTGAATAGCATTTGCCATTGTAATGATGTTTTTTGCAATTTAATATTACTTTCACGTTCAAAAATAGATAAACCATCTACTGGTGTCCACAAAGATACAAAACAGAATAAAACACCAAAGAACAAGCAAATGCTATTATTGATCGAAGATCTGCAGTATCGCAGAAGCGAGTGGAAAATAAAATAAATTATTTTAAAATAATATATCTTAAAATATGTGCGCAGTATAATCGACAAACAAGAGCTGCCGAGTGCCGAGTTATCTCATCCATTTGTTGTACAAATACCTCGTTGTAGAACTATGTCCTTCCAGAACGACTATTTTAATAGAGTGTCCACCAAATTGTGGAACTCAATTCCCTCCTCTGTATTTCCCGATGAATTTTCCCCTCAGGCATTTAAAGAGAATGTCCATCGTCATTTAAAACAATTATTGTAGTTATCCCTATATCCTCATTCCTTCCATTTTCCTCATCTCCTTCCTTTATAGTTGACATGGTATCTTCGGATATTCAAAGAGTCTGCATAATGAATATTTCATATTTATTGTGCTAAACATGTCTAACTAATTAATAAAAAAAAAAATCTGACCGACTGACAAATCGAAAATATATCAGATGAAGTAATGGTTGTGAGTGGGAATGGGGCGGTGCTGTCATTGTTTGAATGTCCGCAAAGTCCCAAAAGCAAATGAAAAACAAAATAAATTATTTTAAAATAATGCATCTTAAAAGATCTGACCGTAACAGAAAAACAAAAATCTTTCAGACAAAGCGATGGTTGAGGAAATGGGTGGAAAGGGTGCTATCATTGATCAAAGGACTGCAGGGTCGCAGAAGTGAGTGAAAAACAAAATAAATTATTTTAAAATAATATGCCTTAAAATATCTGACCGACAAAACAAAACAAAAACCTATCAGATAAAGTGATGGTCGAGAGATTGAGTGAGGAGGTTGTTATCATTGATCGAAGGTCAAAATAACATACGAGTGGAAAATAACATACGCAATTTTAAAATAACATATCTTAAAATATCTGACCGATAGAACAGAAGAAAAATCTATCAGATGAAGTGATGGTCAAGGGATCGGGTGCGGCGGTTGTTATCATTGATCGAAGGGCTGCAGAGTCGCATAAGCAAACGAAAAACAAAATAAAATATTTTAAAATACTATGTCTTAAAATATCTGACCGACACAATAAAACAAAAATTTATCAGATAAAGTGATTGTTGAGGGAGGGGGTGGCGAGGGTGCTATCATTGATCGAAGGTTTGCAGAGTCGCAGAAGCGAGTTAAAAATAAAATAAATTATTTTAAAATAATATACCTTAAATATCTGACCGACACAACAAAACAAAATTCTATCAGGTAAAGTGATATTTAAGGGAGGGGTGGGGTGGATTTTATCATTGATCAAAGATATGCAGGGTTGCAGAAGTGAGCGAAAAACCAAATAAATTATTTGACAGAACAACAGAACAAAACAAAAATCTATCAGATGAAGTGATGAAGTGATGGTTGTGGGATGGAGTAAGGAGGGTGCTTTCTTTGATCGAAGATCTGCAGGGCCGCAAAAGCAAGTGAACAACAAAATAAATTATTTTAAAATATCTTAATACATCTTAAAATATTTGTCCGACAGAAAAAACTAGATTTTATCAGATGAAGTGATGGTTGAGTGGGCGGTGGGAGAGGGTCCTATCATTGATCGAAGGTCTGCAGGGTCGCAGAAGCGAGTGCAAAATAAAATAATTAAAATAATATATATTTAAATATCTGACCGACAGAACAACAACAAACATCTATAAGATGAAGTTGTGGTTGAGGGAGGGGGTGGGAAGGGGGCTATCTATAATCGAAGAATAACGGGACATACAAGTTAACCATCAAAATCGGTCAAATCTGGAACTTTAAAAAATATTTTGATTTTTTTTATAAAATATTTTTTTTTCAAATACCCATATTTTTTTTTTAAGTGTTTCCGCACTTTTATTTTACTTAATAATTAATTATCTTTATATACTTAACAAAATAATTCAAAATAAAAAAAATTGCTCAGAACAATATGTTAGGGTAACACTGTAAAGCAGACTACTCAAAGCTTTAAACAAATTTATTCACTGGCGCAGCTCGTTGCTAAATAATTTTATTTGAAAAAAATATTTGCTACATAAGAAATACTCCCGTTATATTTTAAAAATCATAATTTAATTTCACATTAAATCCATTCAATAACAAAACATAAAACTGGTAACGACTGTTCACAATCATCTTTCCGAAAAACCTCCCACTCTCTCATCTATGTAAATAAATAGAAGTCATTTGAATTGTATATACATACAATACAAGAAATAGAATTTTTATGTTTTTATATTTTAATTTTTTTACATGTCCATTTCATTCAAAACCGTTTTTTTTTGTTATTATGCTTAAGAGATTGGATTTTAACATTAAGAAAAAACAAATCAAATCAAAAAACTTCTTTTGTATTTCACATTTTTTTTTTTTTTTTTTTCAAAAGTCATTTTCTAATTCAATATCACAATGAAGAAATAATATTTTTCTCAGTTTTAAAAGTTTTACAAGTTACAATAACAAAATATTAATATTTTATAGTTTTGATAGTTTTTGATTGGTGGTATATGCAATGTCATTATGGAATTTTTCAATAATATATTTTTTTTATTATTTCGTATTAAGATGATACATAATATTGGATTAATAGAAAATAAATTAAAAAAAAATAAATTTATATTTATTTAAAAATAGTTGTAGTTTTTGCTGTTTTAATTGTTCGAGATGATTCAAATTTATTTTGTTATATTTTGTGTATTGTTGTTGAAGATGGCGCCGGTATTAAATATTGGTTATGTCTGAATATTATTATTTTTTTTTTTATTCCAAACCTATATTTCCTTTTAATAATATTATAAATAATCTCAATCCATCTATGTCAAAATGAATCAAATAAAGAATAATATTTTGTGAACTCTCAAAATGATTTCAAATTTGTATAATATTGTTGCAGTCACTTCAAAGCGCAGCAAGGCGTGCCGGTACATCATGTGCTAATTGTAAAACAACAACAACAACTTTATGGCGTAGAAATCAAGGTGGTGAACCTGTATGTAATGCATGTGGATTATATTTTAAATTACATAATGTAAGTACAAATAGACTTTCTAATATTATAAATATATAATTATATTCTATTACAATTTCCCATATGTATTAAAAGAGCTGATTGTATAAATAAGATAAACTCCCACAAAAAATAATAAATAAAATTTTCAATTGACTTAATCCTAAACTTAAGAGAAATTAAATAATGTAGGGTAGAAAAAAAAGAAATAAAATTGCAACCGATTTAACCGATTTTACAGACGATTTAAGATTTTATTTTCTCTGGGTATATGAATATTCTGTTACAAATGAGAGGGTCATTGCATCCCTTATTTTCGATAATAATTTTTTTTTGTTTTAAATTAGTTTCACTTTTTCAGCGACAAATTTATTCTCTAGGAAACTTGTGAATGTGAAAAGTTTGTTTTTAGGGACGAAATTAGCTAAGTTATGAGGAGTTGAGATTTTCATTGTTTAGGATAATATTTTAATTTATTTTTAACGGTGTATATGAACGGTTTATAAAATATAAAATCAAGGTATAAATATTGCTTTCTCATATTGTTTCCATACCAACGCAACCACCATGGTTGGATAGTTAGGATTAAAGGTGGTGAGCTGTCATTTCTCTTTGGATTATTTTAGACTGAAAAGTGCTCTTTGTAAGGTATGGATTATATTTTGGCTAAATAAAATCAAAATTACTAAGTTTAGTAGAGGTTGGCAGCATAATGTGTTGTAAAATACACAAAAATACGCATGTTTGTATCTCACACAATACACAAAAATACGTTCTGTATCTCAAACAATCATTGAAAAATGTGTAGAATCCTACAAAACAATAACGAAATAGTTTAAAGCTCTGCAAAAAAGTATCAAAACCTTTAAAACACTAGAAAATAACTTCGAAAAAAATATTTAATCAAATAGGCTTGTAAAATGTTATAACCATGACAACAACTAAACGTGGTTTACAAATTCACGTTGCTTTGATAATAAAATAGTACATTTTGCTACAAGAGATGAAAACGCTGTTTTTTCTTGATTGAAAATTTGTTCACAAGACGCGCGAGCGTCGAGTGTGCAAATTTCACGAACGTAGAACATTTTCATCTCGCGAAGGAAATGCAATATATCCGCCGAAAGTAAATATTTAAGCGATAGTAAAAATTATTTATTTAAAATATTTATTTTTAAATATTTAGTAAATATTTAAACGTCGATAGTCAATATTTTATATTTATTATAAATTATCAAATTAAAAATCGACAACATAACATTCAAAATTTATATTCTATTTCTTCATAATTGCTTTGATTTAAAAACTTTATAAAACTACATGAAGACACCATGGCAACTATACAATTTGTTATTTTGCGAAAATAATTTTGTACTAGTGAAAAAAAAATCATTTTCACAGGGGATTAAAGATTATTTTTTAACAAAAATGATCTTTTCCCTCTCTAGTGAAAAAACATTTTCCCTATATAACAAATTGTAGTTGCTATGCTATTTTTATGAAATTTTACAATGTCTTTAAATCAAAGAACCCTTGATCACGTATACAACACCCAGTTGTTTCACAATAACAGGAAAACCAAATTTAACAAGTTTTTTTTCCCGGGGTGAGCTTGTTAATCGCAAACCCCAACCAAATTTTGTGAATGGTTCCATTCTGATGTTAAGATTATTAGAAAAACCTATTTATTTATTTATTTATTTATTCGTATGTTTTTATGCTTTTATTTATTTATAAATTTAGAAAAACAACACTACAAATCAATATCCGAGGAATCTATCCAAAGCTTGACAGCAGCTCATAATGAATGAAGCTCTTGTAAATCACCATCAAACCGTCTAAAAGGGCATTCAGTATAAATATGAGAAACCGTTTGAAATGGATGTTCACAATCACATGCCGGACAAACTTCAATATTATATATAAATGAAATTCGTAGTTAGTGCATCCATGATTGGTCCTGATTCTATTAATGGTTTTTCATATAGATCGATTTTCATTCATTCCAGCAATTTCCAGATTCGGATTTTCTACAATATATTTATTTGTAAAATCAGAAGTATCATGGCATTGTTGCCATGATACTTCTGATTGTGTTTCGGCACATCTACTACTCAAGACCTTTCCAACGATATATTTACTGCCCACTTTTGTTGGGGTAAACATCTTTAACGTGCCACCAAAATAGTGCTTATGCATTTATACATATAGCATAAACAAACACCTTTGCTGAACATTTCTTCCGAAACATTTATGAGGCGTCCCTGCTGCTTTTTAGAGAACTCTGCGAGAAAGACCACTTTTTGAAAGGGTCAATGAATTTTTAAAATTTTTTCAATCTTTATTATAATAACCGTTTCGAAACGAACATGTTCTACAACGGGAAAGTTTTTAAAGCAAATGTATGGAATATTTCTTAAGTTCTAATTTTACAACAGCATTGCGCAGTGCGCATACAATGGAAGAATATTTTTAATTTTTCTTGAGGACGCATCATAAAAGTTGCAGTTATAGTATATAGACAGTAGTCGTCAGTATAGTCCTTGTTTGATGCCTCATAGTTTATCTATATAGGAAAATTTTAGGATGTTGCGTCATGTTTTAGAATGTAACTACATTCGTTATAAACTACGTTTCTAAAACCATTTTAGTTGGATTGTAACTCAAAAAAACTACCCCCTATTTATTTATTATTCGTTGTAGGTCTTCATTGATAGAATTGATTAATCAATTTCTGTCATAGGCGAATGTTAAACACGATCGAAGCTTAGGAGAATTGCTTAAGAGGAAGGAACATGCAGTTGAAGAACTGTAACAAAACTATGCATCCGTAAGACAGTAAGATCATCTATGGACTATGAGTTATGACATAAAATTTTAATTTATTTATAAGATTATAAATTTTAAAGATTTATCGCATGGCAATAAGTATCAAATTTTGTATCATCCGGAGAGTTTGTTGTCCAACACGGAAATTACTACGCCTATGATTCAGATACTCCGGGTCAAGCCCGACGAAGTGGTCATTCTAGTTTAACCCAGCTTAAAGTTTTTAAATTAAAATATGAAACTTACCACTTATCTCGTCATATTGAAATTTTTGAAATTCATTTACATTCAATTCATAAATATTTGTTCTATAAATTTTATTGTAAAACAATGCATATTCTGATTATTTTCCTCTTTTCATACTTTAAAGTAATTAAATTGCTATCGGTTTCTTTGTAAATCAGAATTAAATTCAATCAAATACCCGGGCCGAGTACCCGGCCGGGTATTATGAAATATAAGCCGGGTACCCGTTACCCGGCGTATTGATTTTTTAGGACCCGGTGCATCACTACTATCTACGGATTTTAAATCGAAATTACACTTCCCACTCCAGGTCCTAATAGTTCGACTGTTGTCTAAAATGTTGGACTTCCTTCAAACAACGATTGTTGTTGACAAGCAATACGAGTCGAATTGAACCAAAGTTTTTTGTAAAATAATTCCTAGATTTGTTCTGCATTGCCAATTTTTTATCAAAATTTCACATAATGATGTATCTTAAACCACCTATTTCTAAGATTTAAGGCCAGTTGTTGCCTTGAGTATTAATTTTTATTAAATCTGATCATTTATACGCATCCATGTTTAGTGATTTGATCAAATTTAATTAACTGGTACTTTGGATAAAGGTTTCAAGTTAGCTATACTTTTGGTATCGTTACTGAAAATTATCAATATGTTTTGTTATAATTTTGCCGATCTTCCACTGGTTCGATATTTCTAAATTGTCACCGGGTTTTATTATATATATATTTAGATATATTTGCCTGATACATTAGTCGGATATATTATAATTATGTTAAAAATCTGAATTGTCTTGATTGCTTTGCTAGTTATAATAGAAAATTATTAGTTGAAATGAAAAAATTATATAAAATAGAAACAATTTAGTACGCAGCTACTTTTTTCAACAAGTAAAGGATTCGAAGAAACGATTGACTGTCTTATTATCTAACAATCAAACCTTTCAATATTTAATTCTGAGGTTATATAATTTTTAAAATGTTTATAAAAAATATCAACCCCAAAGTGAACTTAATTAAACATAATTCTAAAACTTCTTATTTAATTCCGTCAAAATTATAAAGTGAATTAATCCGCCCCACATCAATACATCATCTAACAAAAATCAAAACAAGGGGAAATAAAGAAAATCTAGAAAATCTCAATACACCAAACCCTACCTTCTCCTCCTCCAAGCACAACACCAACCAATTTATTTATTTTATTTTTCTATCCATTTGTTAATCGTGTCTGTAATATAGATAAGACTAGATGATATATGCTTTGGTAAATTCAGATCACGATGATGATGATATTTCGTTTTGTTAACAAAACAAACCAAAATATAAAAAAAAATAGGGAGACGAAAATTTAATTTCCTCAAAAGTTAGAAAATTTGATTTAACGCTTAAACAGGAACAGTAGGAAAAAAAATATGATAGATTACTGGTTGGTTAAAAAGTAGGTGTGGGTGTGGTAATCAAGTGGATAAAATCAATTCCGATTCGAGATAAGAAATTAGGGTGAGTAATTCTTTTAAGATCCTTAAAAATTTTGAATTATTTAATAAGAGAATTGAAAAATGCTGATGTCTCGTAACTTATCTTAAAAGAAAAACAACTCAAATAAAAACGAATAGCTTTGAGATTCATTTTCCCATTTTTTTAATTAACGCAGTTAATAATTTTTTTTCCTTAGAGTTTTTCTGTAATAAGACAACCTAGTTAATTCTAATTGATGCAGTACGAATGTATTTATTTTCTCATTGGCATTACAAATAAAAATAATTTGTGATCTTATTGATGAACTGCGTGATAGTAGGTTATTTATTCTTTCATGCAGATTTATTAACAATGTGACCTAATTTATTCTACTTTTATTATTTTTTTAAGCTTTAAAATCAATATATTAGTTTTAGAAAGAGCCGTCGAAATTACTATGAAAAGAGAAACAATTCAAATATGTGGTGGAAAAAATGAAATCATTTTTCAATTGTTTTATATACAAAATAAAAACTTGGTGCTTCTCGCGGGTATCGACAGGCATATAAACTAAAATAAGTGGGACTAGAAAATTGCTTGGAAATGGTTAACCAAATACAAAATCCTCACCTCTCAAAAAGTACCGCTTTAAGTTGTGTGTTGAAAAGTTGTGTACTTTTAGTACAAAATCAATTCAATTATTACTTTTCATTAAACTTAATGCACTGGAGACCTTTCGAAAATTTAATCTGTGAATTATAATAGAATGTCGGGGAGCATAAACGGCATTTTAACAACAGGACCAACATTTATAAATTGATATAGAAACATATTCAAATATTAAATTTAATTTGGCTGAATACTTTTCAGGCAGCAAAATAAAAAATTAGGAGCTAAAAGTGCTACAGGTAAATACCAACTAATGTTCAGTTTATAGGAATATGGAGCCAGTCGACCAAAATATTTAATTGATTCATCAGCAAAATTTTTTTAAAACCTTTGATTCTGAACAAAGATAGCAATGTATAATTCACTATTGCTTCCTGAAACACACGCTAGCCTAGACTCTAGAGAAGTAATTAAGAAAAATGAAAAACGATTCAACAGAACGCAAAATAAATTTCAGTTTGACAAAAACGAGCTTAGTGTGGAAGCAACTGCCTGTAATAATATAGAAGAACCAGTCAAGCTAGTTTTGTGAGGTCGATAGAAAAAGAGGCTAGTCAACAACTGAAAACAAAAGTAAATTGTTAGTTCGGCTTTGATAAGCAATGTCAGTTGTAGGAGTTAATATAGAAACGTTTCAGAGAAAGAATAAGTGATTAAACTTGTAGAAAAAATGAATGATTAAAATGTAGTTTAAGAAGAAAATAGTTATGTAACTTAATCAAGAAAGCCAACACATACAAGCTTTGACTAAAGTTAATAACTTTGGCGTAGCAAAAGAGGCTAAATTTGTACCCAACTAAAATAAATAAAATTTTTAACAAAGATAGATTGATGCAAAAATGAATCAGCATTGAAACGAAATGATCATCATTAACATAAATTAATTTGTAGAGCTATAAACAACAATATGACTCACAAAACTCGTTTACATCAGTCATCACATAGAAGAGAAGCTTCAACAGGTAATGGAAGTTATTTCACATCAAGGCAACAACAAACAGCTATTAAATTAAACAACGGATAAAGGTTCGCTTAAGCACATATTCTAAAAATAGAACAGAGAACGAAAGATTAAGTTATGAGGAAGACAAGAGGGACTAGTACACTCCAAGTTGTTTTTAGATAATCTCTCTATTTCTCCCCTTAAATAATTGACTTTAAGGAAGAGTCTCTAATGATCTAAATACGCCTTAATAATTCAAAATTGCAGGTTCCGTAACCCAGATGTAGAAACGAAGGAATCGGCCAACTGCAACTGACTTGAATTTTTTTAACACAAACATAGCTATAGCTTTATCATGAACTGACAGTTCCACTTCACTAGACTGTACATAAGTAATTATTAAACCACTGCCGTTGGTTCAATTAACTGTTCATTAATATTACAGATATGGGGTGTTATTGCATTATTTTGCAAATGAATAACGTTTCCATAAAAAAAGATATCTGAAATGACATTTTTTTGAATATTTGAAAAATATCAGTTAAGGAGTAACTGTAATATTTATTAATAAATTAACACAAAATATTCTTTCAAAATTCATTGCATGAAAATCCTCCTATTTTTCAAAATATTTTAGCCACACAAAATTCACGAATTCGCTTTGGGTCATTTTTCAAGTGATTTTCGAACTGAAAAGCATGTGTTTCTCTGATCGATCCGCGTAAGTTGGTCTACTTAAATTAGAGTAAATCACGTCAAAGCGTTACATTTTTTTATTAGCGTTAGAGTTGTGCCCGGCCTTATGTGATCTCTTTTCTACCAGGTCGTGTGGTACTTCCCCACGGTAAGCTAAATTATTGCATTATCTACTGTTTCTTTGGTGCAGTGCTCACGCACTGTGCTCACGCACTAATACCTCACTACAGTATTATCCTATGACTTTGCACAATAAAAAACAAAACATATCTGTTATATTACACAACAACAACAAAATATGATAAAACATATTTCTAATTTTCTTTTTCTTAAACAATCTTAGTAGATTGATTTTATCTAAAATTTGAATCAATGATGATTTATTTATTATATTTTGTTGTTGTTTGATTTATTCTAATTTAAAAAAAAAACGATAATTACTTTTCTATTTATTTTGATTTTGGAATTTCTTTAAAAAAAAGGCCAAGCTAATATGTTTAATTAGAAAAAATAATGTTTTATGCTTTTTTGTTTCTTTTATTTTATTTTAATTTTTTTTTTCGTTGGATCTTTTATTACTACATATTGTGGTTGGTGATCGGTCGGTTGGCTTGGACAATGAACTTTATGGATTTGTTTCGAGATTGGAAAGTTTTTTGTCGTTTTTTTTTATTCAAAATTTTGTTGATTCATGTTTTGGATATATTGTTTTTTTAGTTCAATTGCATTATTTTTTTGTGGTGTTCTTCTGACAGAGGAAATATAGCGTTTAGAACCAAAATAGAAAATTTACCGAAACTTTTGAAATATTTATTTACTATACCAATACCCCAGACGACACTATCCAACAACAAATCTTCATTCCAAATTTATCTCAACGGATTTTTTTTTATTACCTTAAATTTATGAAAATTAAGATTTTCTATTTCTTAATTCTATTTTTCATTTCCAAAACTTTTTCTATAAAATTATTTTTTTGTATAAGTAGAAATATTTTTATTCATGTAGTTTTTTTTTTGTTCTTATCAAGATCGGACGATGTCCAAAACGAAAAATATATATAAAATTTTCTTTACGTTTACGTTTCGTTTTGAACTGAGAAAAATTCTCTATTTATTTTTCCGTCGGTAATATTATGTTCACTGTGTAAAGTGAAAATGTTATTTTTTTCGAATTTATTTTAAAGAAACTTTTTTTTATTTATTTCTTTATTTCCTTTTTATTCTTATAAGTTTTTCTGGTAAAAAAAAATGTATGGATAAAAATAAGAGGAAACAATTGTACATACAAGGAGATTGTTTATAAATAGAGAGGGCGGTTTGAAAAGTAGTTTTCCTAAAACAGTTTACCATGGATTACATATTTAAAAAAAAGAAACTAAATTTATTTCTGGAAAGTTCTGGAAAAACCATTTAAAAACTGATTTCTCCATCAAAATGTCAATTAAAAACATTTCAACTCATCATCAACAGTCTGTACGTGTAACAACAACAAACAACAAAAAAAAAATTAAATTAAGAAAATTTCTGTTTCTGTCATTTCTACAAATAAATAAAAAAATAAAAAGTTTTTTTCCTCTCGTCTTAGATTTTCCAAATCGATAAAATTATTTCGTTATTTTTTTTAATTGAAACTTGGATGAAAAATATAATTAGGGATTTTGTTATTTTTCGTTTTTAATTAGTTACAAAACGAAAAACAAAAAATAATTAAATATATAAATAAGATTTTTTGTTTTATATAAAAACAATTTATAATCAAATGAAGTAAGCTACAATATTATATATAATGCATTTTTTTTGGTCCAGTAATAATTATACACTGATGAATTACTGACGGCAAATAATTATTTGTATTAATAATTTCCATATTATCATCGTGATTCGTGTGCAATTTTTATAGACATTTATTTAAAAAAAACGAAATTAAGATTCTTAACATTTTTGTTCTAAATGTGGCGTAAATTATACCAATTAACGCGTTTTTTGTTTTCGTTTAAATATTAAACGAAACAAATGAACTGAAATAATATTATGTATTTAAAGTTTTAACTTTGTTTATCAAGATTTAAACAGGCAATTTAGAAACTTTTTTGGTTATGATTTTTGTGATTTGCTTGTAGGGTTATATGCAAGTTATTAGAAAATTCACTTATTATGTTGTCTCATGAATAGAACTTGTAGGGATCTTTACGTTGGTTAACATTAATGAAACGTAGGGAAGTAAAATGCATGCCTGAAATATTAGGAGTATTAGTATTGAAATCAGCATCCCTTGTTCCAATTGTGGGGCAGACCTAACACCATTGAGACATCTCGTGCTCTAACGGTTGAGAACGATCGGTCAATTAGATCTAGTTGTTTAGTTATATTCAATTTAGATAAAATATATCTTAATCCCACTGTACACTACTTTCTCATATTAATTATGGAAGTTAGAGGAGTTAAGTTAAATCTCAACACTTGGTTCAAACTTTTTATTACATTGCACTTTCCACTGTGTATAAAAGAATTCAAATGAATAGAATATGCTATGTACTACTCGTCAACTGTTTAAATAGAAAACCGTCCTTCACCGCACAGCCTTGCTACTGCAAAATTAGGAATTATTAATACGGTTTGCGATGAAAATTATCAGAATTCATCCGAATTATCTCAATACCATGTACATGCCCAAGATATTAAATATTTTTGAGCATTATCTGACTTTTTTCATCGGTCTTCGTGGTACATAGTCTGTTTATTAGAAAATGCTACATTCAAACAAAAAGAATTCTTCTCGGATAATTTTAGTCTCAAGTCTGGCAATATACTTACACTTGCTTCTGCCATCATATTCCTGGTAAGATGCCGCTTATAATTGTAGTAAGTGTGTTGTGTTGCCTTTGATCGTTAAAAAATTTATGCGAGAACCATTTAATATTGGAGAGTAAATTCCATTAATTGGAGAGTCTATTAGTTGCCAGAAGGCAGCTTACGTGTTACCTTTGAGGCATCCTTCATTTACAACAATGTAAAACAAAGCACCCTATTAATGATTCAAGTTGAGAATCAACTTACTTTATTTTAATATCCGTTAAACAAAAAAAGTATATTTGTTTCACATTGAAAAACGAAAAATAATAATAAAAACAATTTATTACTCATCGAAATATAAGGTCCGTTAAATTTTTTAAGGTAATAAAAAACATTATGCATTCCAGTGGAACGTCATAAATAAACAGATATTATCTTTGAAACGATCCCAAACTGTTTGATAGTACGGAATGTATGTGTGATTATGTGAGAACTGTTTATTTTAGATTTTAAAATGTCTGCTGAATAGGTTTTTGTTGGTCATTATAACACAGATCAACACAATATAGCCGTTAACAAAGGAAAAGTTAAAAACTTTAGAGTTTAAGTCTGTTACTGGAATAAAAGACAATTGCTAATATATTCAACAGTGGAGTCAATGAAACGCGTCTATTTCATTCAACAGAATACTTATCTGTATTATAGAATCAAGCGCTTAAAAAATTGTAAGAAATAACTATTGTCTGTCGACTAGAAGAAATGCAATTCCAAAACAACAGCCTGATAGATTTCGACTGTTGTCAGTCCCAAGATTCACATTGGAAGTCAGATTCAGGCATAAGTCAGCCTTGTTATTAAAATGGATAACAAACGAATTTCTTTGTATTCTTAATTTTAATCCTAGCGGGATCCAATTTATTTAAACGAGCATATCATCATTTCTCTAAAACCTCAAAGTAGTGAGAGTAGGAGGTGTTGTAACTTTAAATTGTTGTTTATTGAAATGTGAAAAATTGAACACAATTTAATTTTTTTTTTCTAATAAGTAAGTATAAGCTTGCTGTTGTTTATTTTCCGATACCCAAACGAAAAAAATAATGATAGTCATCATAGAGAAGATTTAGCTTATCAATTACCTTTAGTCATTACATTCATCAAAGCTTCTTTTAATTTTACAGAACCGTAAAGTTCGGCGTGTAAGCAAGCCCATAGCGACATGTTTTTTTTATCTGGAAGAAGCAGAATATAATCTAATTGAAAAATTAATTTCATTAAAAACTGTGCAAACTAGTGCCGGTGAAAAATATCGATACATCGATTTTATGGATATTTGTTGATATTTAACGATATACACATCGATATATCGATATTTAACGATATATAGTAGTATATTGGTTTGCGCTGTCATACTGGCAGATCGCAGAGAGACTTCTTTGTCCGAACTGCGTACAAATGGAATAGTTTGCCGGAACACTTAGTCTCAGGTGGCTTCAACCCACAGATGTTTAAAAAAAGCGTTAATCTACACCTCAGAACGCCAGTTGTTGTGGGACCCAGGTCTAGACCTAGGTCTTAAAAGGTATTTATGTGTTGTTGTGACACATATTCTAAACCCTATTACACAACACATTTTATTAAAAAAAAAAAAAAAAAAAAGTTAACGCAGCATATCGCTTTCTTTTGCTATATTACAGTTTTCAAATCTTTAAGGTTAAAAACAGCAATGACGAAACAACCCTACTCTTTGATATTTAATAAAACGATTAGTTTTCTTTGACGGACTGCAGACATTCTAATTTTTAAAAATATTAAAACAATTTTTTAAATAAAATCAATAATTTATATAAATAAATTATTGTTGACATAATCCAAAAATCAATTTTATATTTGTATAATTATGCGTTTCGAGTGCAAACACTCATCTTCGGGTTACAATAATATACTCAATTTTTTAAAGCATTTATTTACGTTAAAGCACAATAGATCTTAAGTTCGCAGTGCTATTTGAACTAGCTAATCGATCAGCTCAACTTGAAGACCAACCAATAAAAAATACATAAGCCCCATAACCCCTGAAGCGACAATTTAAGAATTATAATTCAAAATTGATCAAATGCTACTACATAGGACTACTCGATGCTAAAAAAGTTTTAGAGAATATAAAAAAATATGGATATAAAAAAATATGGATATAGCCGATACATCAAATACCGATAACTATCGATATGTATAGATATATATTGGTATATCGATATTCTAGATCAATATATCGATATATCAATACTTTTCGATACATATACATAGCTACTTATCGATATGACGACATTTATCGATATATTGGTATTTATCGATATATCGTTATTTTTCATATTAATATTTTCAATAACTTTTTTAAAATCACCCAACCGTAGTACAAACTCTAGTTTTTTTTCCAGCCAATTTCCACCCCCATTAATAAGAAACAAAATTTTGATAGTAAATTTACAAGACCCCAAGCAATCGCCAGCCATTTTTCTTTTATTCATTTTAATACATTTGTTGATAAAAAATAATTTCATGCGTGTCACTCTTCTTACAAATGTCAATTTTTAATAATTTGTCGCAAATAAAATGCACTAAGAAATAAATTGGTATGAGATTTTTCAAAACCCTCCTTACACCACTACTAGTCAATGGCTAGAATTTTTTCCAGACGTGTGTCAACTAGTTGGCCCAATATCAACACCCAAACAACGTGTTTTGGGGAAAAGGTGTTAGTACTGCTTTTCTTTGTATGCAAAAATGGTGTCACGAAGGAAAGACGAATATATCACTGTTGCCTGCTTATTCCGTCATCTCCAACCTTCTCGACGAAACAAAACTTTATTTCAACTCGGAGTTCACGGGATCTTAAGCTCCCGATAAGGATTAGCCTGAAAGGCGGTATTCCTGCGGTAATCAAGAAAACTTTAGAACAAAAATTTAAATTTCACAAAAACTAACTTTTACAAATTATGGTCAAAAAAGATTGTTGTCTCAAGAACAAACCTGTTTGAATCCAAAACCCAAACATTGATGTTCTGGAGGCTCTGTTGGATGCCATCTTGTAGGAGAAGGTGTGGTAGACCAATAAGGTCTATCAATTGGTCGCGCACATTAATATACACTGCCGCTAGCTCAGTTGAGCAAGGGTTATTCTACGGGTTTTATCAACCGCCCTCTTAACAAGAAATTCAAAAAATAATTACAAAACTGACTGACCGTCAGCAAACCGCGCATGCCTCAAGCACTACTCAGGCTTCTAAAAATTCCATAAGGTCACTTGCGGCTTTAACTACCAAACCCCAAACTGCGATAAATTTTAAATAATTGCTTTTTACAAAGCAGTGGATGGAGAAGTTTTCGAAAATTAACACATATATTTTCGAATAACGCTAAGGTAAATTACTATAGGTAAAGAGAACGGGAAATGGAAGTAAAACTGACAGAGAATATCTCGCCCGTTACAGAACAGGACGGAAGGAGGAAGTCTGACTGACTATATTCGTCTTAAGAATCATAAAAAGATTAAAAATTGAAATGTGGATCGGGCTCGAACCTAAACTCCGAGATAAAAACTCTTAAGCTCCTCCGGCTGAGCTAGCAGGGCCAAACAAAAAATTTGCCAAAAGCAAAAACAAGATAAAGAGAAAAATAAATAAAAACTTAGTTTAAACACAAAAAAAAACTGGAAATGAGAAAACCATTTAGATAGATTGAAATAAACATGGTGGGATGAGCAAAATGTTAAACCATCACCTTTGTGGAACACCTATTTGAATATTTAATATAAAACATATAGATTACAAATCTGCTAGGCAAATCTAACTTATTCGGAACCACAATAAAATTATGGATCAGTCACAACACTTATTACTCTGGGTTCAATTTTATGAAATTAGAATAACACCGATAAGCGAAGCAGTTTTAATTTAATCCCAACGCTTTAATCAAAAGATGAATTTGTTGTAAGTTGCGAATAAATCATAATGTGTCCCTTTGCATGAAACTATCAATCTATCAATGAAAACTTGGATTTCACTATGGTGCCGGTTAATATATTCTTGTAACTGAAAAAATTATAGTGACAAAAAAGACAGAAGCTTGAAAATGGACTGGTTTAGCATGAGATTTCTTCAGGCAAGTTACTTATTTGCCATAGGAAATGAGATGAATATGCAATTTATGTATTGTTGTGATACGTGTGGTAATTCCTCTTACACAACAAATTTTTTTGGAAAAAAATACGTTACGGAAAAAAATTTCTTTTGAAATAAAATGTAAGAATATATCAATTTTTTGTAACGAATAAAAAGGGCACTTATGACCGGGGTATGCAGGAAAACACAATTTAAACCTAAAGGTTTTATTTTTAGTTTATAGCGGATCTTCTTATGAACAAAGAGTGATGTAGTGTATCTATGGTTACGGTTACCCATTATTGTGCTTATCGACTTTGGTTGGCCATTCATTTTGTTTTGTTAGATTTATTTTTTCTATTGAATTAATAAATTTTATGGTAATTGGTAACGAAATTTATTATAAACTAACAATATTTTCCACGGATTAATTCATTGAAAGCCCATAACATATACTCGAAAAATCTTTCTCTTTTTTTCTAATACATTAGGTTCTCAAAAATGCATATGTACCCTAATTTGTTCAAAACATTATAAAAACAAACACAAACCTTTTTGCCAACTGTTTCAAAATTCAGTCGCTTATATTTGTCATTGATTCAATAATATCACTTACACAAATCCATTGTTCACCATCAAATCAAATCCTAATTTTAAAATTACATCCTTAACAATTGTTCCTTTTACCTAAATCCTTATTGCAAAAAAAAAATTAAACAACTCTAACGTACGCATAGGAAACAAAACATACATCTTGAAATCGATACTTTCTTTCAATTGTCGGTACATTTTCTTAAAATTCGACCCTCTAAAAATCGATACAGTTTTTCATTCGATTGTTATGAGATTTAAGTTTTTAGTTTTTAGTTTTTATCCATGTGACAAAAAGCCGATCAACTATAGAATTTTAAGTGGTTTTTCGAACAAAACAAAAAAAAAATAGTTTTATTCAATTGTTAAAATTAGTTGAGTTTGTGATGGGGATGCAATAAAATTCTATTGACATGTAATTGATGAGGACACAAAATTTAGTTCTGTTATTTACTTTTTCGATTAAATTTCATTTTAATGTAATTTCTGATATAGAAATATGTAAGTGATATACGCTTGAAAACTAAAAGGAATTTCTATTATTTGTATTTTATTCACCGCCGGCTTAACCTAATCCAATCACTAACATCTAAAAAAAATCTTATCTAAAAAAAATCTACATTAATTTATTTCATAAAATTTTATATCATCATAACAGTAGCGACATGTACATATTATCCAACTATCCGGAAATATCCCACCCAAATGTATGTATATTAAACAAAAAATTTAAAATTATCTATATAGCTCACTTCTTACTCATAACTTTAAATTCGGTTATTTTTCAAAACAATTCTCAAATTGGTTTTGTATTATATCTTTAGATAAGATAATAAAAAAACACAATTAACACTAAAAACAACTTAACGAAATTGCCAAATTCGATCATAAATTGATATGTCTTGTGTTCATTGAATTCGAAAATTGAAAGAAAAAAAAATTCAATTTATGTATATCAAACACGGTTATTCTTATGATTTTGATTTAAGGTGTAATTTCGTTGATTTTGTTTTTTTTTTTTGACTACCCAATTTTTATACCGGATAAGAAATTTTATTAATATTATCTATTTTTATTTGTGATTTTTAGTAATGGTACAAAGTTCTTTGGCGTGATTGAGTGCGTGGAGAAATTTTGAGGTTTTGTTATCGTTACTACATGGACAAAGTAGATTATTCTATGATCCAACTGGAAATTGTCACGTATAATAGTTATAGGTTTTTGTTTAGTTTAGCATGGCACCAAACACCGACACGTAACAACAATTAGGAAAAACCGATGACATATCTACGAAATCAACAATTTCTCGCATCTGTTTTGTTTACCTTTTTCTTTTCTTAATATTTTCAATAATGCAACTAACGCTATTAAAACTAATAACAATTACAACAAATATAAAATTACAAATTCTAAAACTGTACGACAAATCGAAGGAGATCCCACCGACCGAGTATAGGATGTTATTAACCAACAATTTTTGGTGGCGTATATATGAGCCACTCTGTGCATATTAATTGTTGTCCTTGGATCTCTAAAATAACACTGAATATAATTGGAATCGTTTGTTCTTTTGCCAATGAGACATTCCTCCAATCACACACATCTTATCATCTGAAACTGTACCAGCTTTGATCCAAATTATAGCGACAAAGTAGACGTAACCACTCTTGACTTGCATATTCAAAACCTTTTTTTCTGTGGTTTTTACTAGAAAGTGGCATGATTCGCCAACTTATTATGAGTCATTTCTCTCTTGTGGCATTAAGATGTGTGCATGGACAAAATAATCTACTTATGAATTATAATTCGGAATCTATCCTCACACCCAACTATCTAAGAGGTGGTTGTAAGATTATTGCTAAGCAACCAATAATTCTAATAATAAAATTAACTTCTGTTTTTATTTTTGCTATAGTTGTAAACAGCTAGACCGTATTATATATTCCTCATATTGTCTGTTGCAAATCTCCATAGATTAGTCCCTAGCCTTTTGTCACTACAGCTACTGCCAAATTATCAGTAAATCCAGCGCCGGATTTAGGTTTCTTAAGACATATAGACTTCTTAAGACATAAGACATTTCAGTAAGATATTTAAGTACCAAATATGAATTTCGGATACCTAAAACGTTAAACTGAAATATATCAAGTAAGAAATATATAGATATAGAAAGTGAAATGATAAATCTTTACTTGAAATCATTTTTCTTTATAACAAACTTTAAAATGCAAGCTCAAGAGAAAAAGTTCGTTCTCTAGTGTAATTTGCCACCATCATACAAAGAAACAATCTCAAAACTGCTTCTAATTAGGGAATGCTGTACCTTTTTATAATATGTTTGGCATAAAGCACTAGCTCCTTCACGAATCTCTTTTTTTGTAGCTTTTAATTTTGTAAAAAATGAAAGCTGTTTTGCTGAATCATTGTACTCTGCGGTTTTTAATGCATATCTATCACAGGTATAAATGTTTTGATTCTGAACTTGTCTCATGGCTCAAGTTTCTCAAAACCATCATCTTCATCATCATTAATATTCCTTCTTTTATTTTTGCTTTTCTTGTACTAAACATCAGAACATTTCTCCTTTGCTTTTCTTTTAAAACGATCGAACATATTCCTGGAAGCCTGAACATAATCCCAAAGTGAACAGTTCATTTTCCTACATACATCTAGACTAATTTGGAGTTTTTGCAGTAATTGACTGTTCTTGTGAAATTCCTCCAGAAAATATTGCTATATAAGTTCTAGTAATCCAATTGGAAATTGCCATTTTGAAACAATCAAATGTCTTCTTATCTCCTCTGAAAGTGCCATGTAAGGATATGTTACAAATGTTATTCCATTGTTTACAAAGTTTTCATGACTTTGAACTAAATAGACGTGGCGCTGATCACAAAATCCTTCGGATGAGTGTAGAAAAATTTGAAGAGTTTACATACAAAACAGTATACACAAGATCAGTTGCTGGCAAATATACTAACTATTCTCTGCAATATTTTTCACCATTAGCCCGTTTGGGGTAAAGCATGCTCTTTAGCAAAATCTCTCTTGACTTATGAGCCATTTTGAGTGTTGCCATTCTAACGGGCCTTTTAATACCATGTATAAAATCTCATCTTTGCCTAAATCACGCCATAGCTGAACCAACTAGTGGCACAGTAAGTAAGTCATATTTAAAATAAGTTCTAGATACGATTGTAAGCATGTTACCCTCATAATAAATAATCCATTTTAACTGGCATTCATTACATTGTTATCTTATCTTTTATCTACGTAGAGGCTTTGAATACGGTTATTAGTGGCTAGCTAGGCTCACCTGGGTTAAGATAATTTCCAAAGCATAACTAGATCTAGATTTACCGCAAAAAAAATTAAAAAAATTAAACTAAGAAGAATGGAAGACAAAATACCTACCTTAATTATTTTCGCTACGTCACTGGTTTATTTCCTTTCATTTTTCTTAAAAAGTATTGCGACGCTGATCTATAGGCGGACTTCACCACAGCTCTGGAAACATAGTGTTCTGGATATATAGTGAGCTAATATCCATCAAATTCTTTAATTAATGGCTAACAAATGATTAAGATTTCGCGTAATTCTAATTATCAAATATCAAGACTTCGGTCTGGGTTAAGGATTTTGATATAGTTTTCGGCAACAAACTTTTATGAGAACATGGTTTTTAGTTTTGGGCAGCGATGTATATCAAACATAACTCTTTGTTAAAGTACAAGTATTTTTTTATCTCTGTTTAGAAATTTATTACAAAACTAACACGAAACATTAATACGATGCCGGAAAATTATAACAGATCATATATTAACATAATTTAGTGAAAAGAAGACACACTCAGCAAACTACTCAAATACCTCTCCTAAAATATTACAAACTCACAAATTCATATTTCTTTCAAAATTCCAAAAATATTGTAAAAATTAAATAAAATCAAACTTTTTTCAAAATTCTAAAAATATTCCAAAAATTATTACAAAATCAAAGATTAAACGTTTTTCATAAATTCTGAAAATATTGCAAAAATTATACAAAATCAAAAATTGAAACTTTTTTCAAAATTCCAAAACTATTCCAAAAATTAGAATAAAATCAAATATTTAAACTTTTTCTAAATTCTAATAATATTCCAAAAATTCTTAAAAATTGAAACTTTTTTCAAAATTCTAAAAATATATATAAAATTAATAATATGTATATAAAAAATTGGAATAAAATCAAATATTTAAATTTTTTCTAAATTCTAATATTGTTCCAAAAATTCAAAAATTTTCCACTACTCTAAAAATATTGCAAAAATTATAACAATATCAAAAATATAAATTTTTTTCAAAATTATAAAAATTGTAATAAAAGCAAAAATTTAAAATTTTTCAAAGTTCTAAAAATATTCCAAAAATTCTTACAAAATCAAAAATTTAAACTTTTTCAAAATTCCAAAACTATTCAAAAACTATAACAAATTCAAAAATGCCCATGTCCAATTTCATTTTCATTTACATTTTCAGCAAACTATTCAAAAACCTTCAATTTAGCGATTCGAGAAAATATTACAAAATCACAAATTCATATTTCTTTCAAAATTCCAAAAAATTTTGTAAAAATTATAATAAAATCAAACTTTTTTCAATATTCTAAAAATATTCCAAAAATTCTTACAAAATCAAAAATTGAAACTTTTTTCAAAATTCCAAAAATTATAATAAAATCAAAAATACAAACTTTTTTCAAAATTCCAAAAATATTTCAAAAACTATAACAAATTAAAAAATTTCCATGTCCAATTTCATTTTCAATTACATTTACGTCATAAAAACAGCTACATTTTTTTCCCAAAAAAATGGCTAGAAAAATCAATGCAATCATTTTTTGACACGCTTGACATTATTTTTTTGACAAACTTATAATGCTATAATTCTCTATAATAATAAATAATATATTTTCATGTCATACAAATTATTAATTTTATTTTTTTCCAAAAACTGGGTAAAAAAATAAATAAAAATCTTTCTTGATAACACTTGACAACATTTTTTTGACAAACTTAAAATGCAATAATCTAGATTTCGGTCTCACATACCAATCCCGACCATCAAGATTTCTCCAAATTTAATGTTCCTACTTGTAATCACTTAAAATGAACGTTTTTTAAGCAAAAAATATGCAAATTTCCTTGTTTTGACACACTTAACGATTTTTTTGACACACCTCCGGTACAGTTATCGAACACATCGTCCTTTCGGCTCTTACCATTGAGTGTACCTATTTTTAGAAAGAAAAAAATTTTCAAATCCGTCCAGCGGTTTTCTAGATTTCGTTGGTTGTGACGGCCAGCAGACAGACATACATTTTTTTTAGCTGTTTTAGAACCAATTAGTCCTAAAACGTCGGGAGTGGGGGTAAGAATTTCACTTTGAGCTCATGAATGTAATACTTAGGTCTTTCAGACCGAAGAAAAATATTAAACAAAGCAGTAGTATTCCAAAAAACATAAATTCTGTTGTACGAGAAAAAACATGGTGAAATAAACCAAATGTACCCCAAATGTACCCCAAAAGCTAATGAAACCATTCTCATATTACTTGAAAACTTTTACCAGCGTTTCATGTAAATCGATCTGTAATTGTAGGCTACAGTAGAAATAAAAACCTGAAAAAAAAACTTTTTAACCGGAAGTGACAAACCAGAAGTTAAAATGCAGAACTGTTACAAATCATACTTAAAGCATATCTAAAAAGTTTAATCAAAATCAATTATTATGAACTGATGTTATTGAAGTTTCAAATAAACAGGTGCTCGGGAGGTCTCCCACCACTTATTCCAATATTATCCAAAAACTAATCAGTTCTTTGTCTTTTAAGTCTCCATATTTTTACAAGTGTCATTAAAATTGATTAATGAATGAAGTCTGTATGCTCCCAACAAACTTTGAACCCAAAGTGTGAAAAGTCAGCAGTTATATGGTAGACTTGCAAAGTGGTATCCGCCACTTTGGTCAATATGTCCAAAAAGTTAATCATTATTTTCTCTTATTGATTAAAACCTTTTCCATAAGTTTCATCATAATCACTTCATCATTGTATAGGCTGTAGTGTGCATAAAGACAATGAAAAAAATTAAATAAATTAAAAAAACAAATTTTTACCGGAAGTGAAAAACCAGAAGTTGGGATACAGAACTGTTGTGAACCGTATTAAATGCTTATGTACAAAGTTTCATCCAATTCGATTATCAGGTACAGATGTTATTGAGCTTTCAAAAAAACATCGCTCTGGGGACCCACCACCAGTTTGTTCACTATCGCTCAAAAACTAATCTGGTACGTGCAATAAATATTTGCATCTTTTTCCAAAGTGTCATCATAATTCATTTACGAACGAATGCTGTATGCTCCCAACAAACATAAAACCATGGTGGAAAAAACCACCTGTTGTATGGTGGACCCCCCAACCCTTTATCTAATGTACTCCAAAATCTCATAAAATCTTTCTTATGTTATTTAAAAGCTTTTACCAACGTTTCATGGAAATCGATCGGTAATTGTAGGCTACAGTAGGGATAAACACCTGAAAAAAAAAACTTATTAACCGGAAGTGACAAACCGGAAATTGGTATGCAGAAATATTGAAAACAGTACTAAAACATTATATACCAAGTTTCCATAAGATCATTAGCCGGGATTGAAAGTTATTGAACATTTGGACTTAGAAGTGTTCGGGAGATCCCCCGCCATTTTGTCCAAATTTGAAATGAATCGAGATTTTTCATTTTCAAGTGAACCTGGATCATTTGCCAAAGTTTCACCAAGATTCTATGAAGGAATGTCAACCAACCACGCACAGACGTACACCAAAATTTTTATTGGCTACTTTAGATAGGGAATGGTCTAAAATAAAAGAAAAAGAAAAATAGATTGCGTTACTTCACACAATTTAAAATTGTGGTGAAGTAAAAATTATGCTCCCGCCACCTTATAAAATAAAAAAAATGAATAATAAGGCTAATGTCCTTAATACCTATTTTTAGGAAAAAAATTTTTGAAATCCCTCCAGTGGTTTTCCCTGCAGCGTAGGTAATGACGGCCGGCCGGCCGGGTATAATTTTATTTATTATTTCTGAAGTATTTTTTTTTATTTCTTTTTTTTTGAGCTTTTTTTCATAGAAGATTATCTCCAGCTATTGAATTGCATTTAGTAAAAAAAATTGCATTTAGTAAAAAAAGATATCTGTGCGAAAGTGTTGATACTGATTGTAGATGATGTTGATAATGCTATTATATATTTTTTGTAGATTGTAGTTTTGGTCTTCAAAAAAAACAATTGGAAATGTAGTGAAACACAACAAAAAGGGGATACTTTTCAAATGTTTCACTCGTAGGACGACTTACACGTCCCAAAAGATAGCTCTCAAGCCGGGCTACGATTTTAATTACAGTTATGGAACATTAAAATTAAAATGTTACGTTTTTAGATTTTTCACATGTTATATTTCCAAAACTTTACCGGATTCGTTTTCTAATTCGTATGCAACATTACCAACTTGACGAATTATTTAAGAGCGAGCTTACCGGAAAACATTTTTGAGGTGTCACTTTGAAAAAATTTCTTCCAAATATCGTTTACTTTTCTATAAATTGTCTCGGACGGGAGTACCTCGGATTGTAACTGTTAGCGCTTTTTTCCAAGGCATGTTTTAAATTGTATGACCTTTTCTAGGATCCATGATGGTTTATCAGATGAAAAACAAATATTTGAATCAAATTGAAACCCAGGAACCATCCGTAGGTGCAAGCGTGTGATATTAGATGGTGTCCAATTATTAAGAAGTGGAAAGAAAACTTCTTGAATTCGTGAGTCGTATTACACAATGCGGATCTAATTTATCAATGATGACTATACCTGTCTTGATGCAGTCTTGACAATATAGACCTATTAACACACTTAAACGCATTGCACTGGGGTGTGTAAAATGGAGTAAAAATATGATGATTTTCATATTTGAATAACAACTCCTTTAACTTAGTTGATTTAAATACGGACCCATTACCCGACATAAAAAACTCAGGGACTCAAAATATACAAAATACTCTATGTTCGAGGAAACGTTTACTCAAATAAGCCGTAGAATTACGAAATGGTTCAATGATTACATAAAATGAAAAGTGATCGAGAACAATAAAAATATAAGTATTATCTCTTTTTAAACGGGGAGAGAAGGGGGTGGGGATTGTATGGTCCTAAAAAGTCAACATATAGTTTGATCCTAAAAAGTCAACATATATTTTTTGAAATGGAAAGAAAATATGAAACGGATCACCCATCCATCGGTGGTTGTAATATTGTATTGCTCGCCTTATTGCATTTGTACTTTTTACAAGCTAGTACATACTACTTCTTCACATCATTTTGGCGAATTTGGCCAATAAACCGGTCGTTGTAAAAGCTGCAGGGGTTTTGCTGTTCCAGTGTGCGCTGAAAATGGAGAAGTATGCGTTCAGCGAATGAATATATTTTGTAGAGCTTTTGGCACAACAAGCTTCCAATGAAAAGAGCTTCATACAAAACACTTCCACTTCCGCTTCCAATTTCGAAGCATCGCTTTGAATGAAAAATTCTTTTGAGATATCAGAGTGCTTTAAAATTCCATGACGAACTAAACATCATAGTTCCATGACGAAGCCGCTGATTTCTTCAATAAATCAAATAAAGAAGAAGCTACGAGGAATAGTTGGAATCAAATGGTCGATACAAACCTGTCATTCCTAAGAAACGACGGTTTTGTCGCAATGTTTAGTTTTGGAAAATTTACTATGGCTTCTACTCTAGCTGGATCAACACGGACGCATTCATCTCCAACTACATGGCCAACATACTATGGTTTCTTGAAAAAAAAATTTCCTCTTTTCCACATTTATAGTTAAGTTGGCACTGTTCAACGGCCTAGCTACTTCAGTAAGCAATGACACGTGCACTTCAACAGAAGAAGATACAATAAAAAGAACATTAAATAAGAAACAATATAGTTCCAACAAATAAACCCAAACGATCCTATAAGATTGTTATTCGGTTTCGGTAATAAAACTCTAGGATGTTTTGTACATAGGTTATATTGCATCCACACTACACATTTCATTATGTCATAAATTTAAATTGTAGAACGACTCTGACACTTTGCTGATGTAACGGCGAGAACTTGCAATAGTGTGTTATGGGTTATCTTCAATTTGTTTGTATCTGCCGTATCAAAACACCTGTTTATTAATTCAGGCCAGGTGATAAATGTGTGAACAGCAAGTACTACCACCGCCATTGGGTCAAATAATGCTGCATTATTTTGAAGCATATATGACAATTGCTTACTGGGACAATTTTTTGGGGTTCTAAGATGTGGGGGGTCTAAGCTATAGTTTGTGTAGATTATACATAAATCTTACACTAAGGAGATCCCACAAATGTAATAGCAGATTTTACGGTTCGCCCAAACGTAGAAAACCATCATACATCACATTCCAGATGGTAGCGTCTAATACAGAACCTTGTGACAACCCAGCAATTACAACATATGACTTTGTGCGTTCGTTTGTGTTACTAACGACTCTGCTGTAAACAACGACTCTTGTTGGTATCCTATAGATTGTTGTCAAGACGTTTTTCCATTTTGCAACTATGACTAACTTTTGTTTTTACAATCTATACGTGAAAATTCGTTCAACTATGAACGATTCGTACATTTTTCTGAACATTTCAACGTTATATTAGTCACATTGAACGGGTCGTTTGTTAAATTATTATTATCTATCTTAGTAAAAAATAAACAACTAACATAAAACTATTCTGTTATTTACTAAAATCAACTGATCTCAATTACACAACTTTAATGCAATAATATCAACTTGGTTTTTTCAAATTATTTCTTATTTTATATCCACTGATTTCTTTTAGTATTCAAGATAATCTAAATACATTTCATTTCCTTATGAATAAGGATCCAACATTACGTATGTTTGTTTCTAAATTCGATACAAAAGAATGTCTAAGTACACCTTACCAACAGATACAACCAATTCAACTGTTTAAACCAAAGAGAAAAAAAATGTGTCGTTACAACCAACTGAGTCATTGACAAATAATAAAGTAAAACATTTATTATTTGGAATTTATCTCGGCAAGAACGAATACTTGAAGAAGAAAACTGAATCAGCCTAAAAAAACGCGATTACCTGAGATGAGAAATCAAACGAGAACAGACAAACAGATCGAACGTAAATCTCAATACACGCCAAATTTATAAAAGATTGCCATGGAACATTGAGTTTCACAGTCAATAATGCCCATCAATACCGTTAGATCCCTGATACAGGAAAAAAAACATTTAGGAAAGTGAACCCCGTGAACGAACAAAACTGTAGGAATTTGCACAAAAAGATCACGCTTTAATACCCTTTGCATGATGAACCCCGATATATTTTAATATTCAGGTTTTCAAATTAGAAGCAAGTTAGAAATCCTAGACCTAATTGTGACGCACATTATAACATCAATGTTCGAGTTCGTAGGTTATATTGGTGTTGCTATTTTCTATATGCAGATTTAAGGTTGGCTTGTACATGACTCCTGAGTATGGTCAGATGATCCGAACGATCCTACTCTTCGTTGTGAGTATCATTGAGAACTTAAAAGGATTTCATAAGATGTTAGGTTTTCCCATCTGAAATAGGATGTTGTCCAAACAACAAATAATATGCTAATTCTCCCAGATGACAATCCCATGTTGTGTTTTCACCCTTCACATACGCTCATATGGCAAGGACCGATCTATTCACTCTCTGACGCATTACTCTGTGGACTAAAGACAATAGTTCTAAAATGCTGAATATTGAAATTCGATTATAAGTTCTGAAACGATTTGCTCAACAATTGGTTACCATTGTCGCTGTGTAGAAACTCTGATACCCCATATGTCAAAAACACATCACTCTTCAGGTAGGCGTTCACCATAGGTAAAGTTGCATTTCGGAGAGGTTTGAGTAATACAAATTTAGTAAAATGATCAAGGACAATCAATATTACCATATTCCCAAGTTAAGAACGGGCATGCGGTCCCAAAAATTTATATAGACCAGCTCTGTCATTTACGTTCTGTTACGTACTGAAATTGCATTGGTGGCAAAATCTGGTTAAAGCCCTTTGTCTTTTTGCCGGTATCACAAGACACAACGTTATTGTGAACTTGTGACGCCATGCCAGGCTAATAGTATAGACGTCGGCGTACCTTTCTTTACACCTCCATGAGCAGCAGTATTATCATCATGATGTTTTTTGATCATTTCCAATATTAAAGATTTTGGTAGTCAGAGCTTCCACACAGGTAAATTATTCGGTATTCGGTATCAAGTTTTGGTTCTACACGGATATATAGCTTGCTACCCAAATGTTTCACCAATGGAAAATCTTTGGGTGACATTTGGACTTTAGCTATCATCTCTGTGTAGTCTTTGTGTTGATAACTTTCATTGTCATGCTTTATCTCAATAACGTGAAGTGTTAGTGTCTCGGCCCATTATTTCATGTGTATCGTTATAAAAACGAGATAGAGCATCAGATACAGGTTTTGCAGTCTAAATTCAATATTTTGCAAATCAAATTCAACATTTTGCAATTCAAATTCAATTTTTACATTTCAAATTCAAGTTTTTGCAAAACAAACTCAGTATTTTGCAAATCAAATTCAACTTTTTGCAAATCAAATTCAATTTTTTGCAAATAAAATTGAAGAGCAAAAAATTGAATTTAATTTGCAAAAGTTGAATTTGATTTGCAAAATGTTGAATTCGGACTGCAAAACCTGCACCATGTTTTGGGTGGCCTTCTGATCGAACATTGTGAAGTCCATATACTGAAACTTTAGGCTCCACCTAGCCAGTCGGCTACTCAAGATTTTCTGTGACATAAGCCAGTTCAGGCAGGAGTTGTTGGTCACCATTGTGAATCGGTGCATAAAAACCATACACAATGATTCACTGCTGACAAATTCTGAATTGACACCATCGGTAGCTTATTGCAAGGAATCCACAGCAGTTCACAATGCAGGTTGACTGTGTGAATCTGAAACCCAGTTGAAATTACTGGATTTCTTATACCCTCACAATGATTGAGACTTGACTGGATCAGTTTCATTTTCTAAATCTTGTGACGGCAATCCTTATCAAAAGTGTTCTTCTAGAAAACGATGGCTTCTAAAGTTTTATAATTGGTTTCAATTCAAATCAAAGCCAATTCCACTTTTGTTAAAAATTTGAATTTGATGAACTTTGTGTAAAGGTTTAAATGTCAGAACACCATAAACCAAAGAACGACTAAAGTGATTTAGCACTTCAGTTGAATAAACTTGAACCTCAGAGAAGGTTTGTGTATAGGTTTAATCATTTTAATAATTTTAAATAGTATTTAATAATTTTAAAACACATATAAGATAAAAAAGCATTTGAAGGACAAACAGTGCACTCCGGAAAAAGAGGTTTTTTCCGGGTAACACTTTCTCTTCCCTTAAATAAATGATTGCTCTTATTTCATCTGATAAACAAAAACTATGTTCAAAAATCACAAAAAATATTTTCGTTATCGAAAACAAAGATTAAGTCCATCGAAAACTAATGATAGCATTTATCACTTACACCATAAACTTTAGTATGTAAAACACAGATAACGGAATCCCTTGTTTATCTCAAATAAATTAGTTATGCAAATGCAGAAAACATGAAAACTTATTCATCATATTTCATTATATCAGAAAAAAAATATGAGAGCTACATTTATTTTGTTCCAAGTATCGCCGACTCTAATCTTTTTGCCTTCTTGTTTAAATATAAAATTTACAAGAAAAAAAAACAGATTGGAAAACGGCACGCGACTCTCAAATAAAAAAAAAATAATAATGAAACCAAAACTATATCATAACAAAAATATACTATATAGTCGCTAAATCGAGCGTAACAAACACACGCGCATAACACGCGGGTTTGAAGTTTATTTTGTTCCTTCTTCTTCATATTTAAATCAAAATTAAAATAAATATATATTTATATTTAATGAATTTATAATATTTTTTAATCGTAAATTTCATATTTTTTTTGTTTTTAGGTTAATCGTCCTTTAACAATGAAAAAAGAAGGAATACAAACAAGGAATCGTAAATTATCATCGAAATCAAAAAAGAAAAAAGGTGTCGGTTCATGTTTGCCTATCGGTAGTCATCATTTAGGCGTAGGAGTTGGTGATTTAATGAAACCATTAGATCCATCTAAAACATTTGGTGGCGGATTTCCTGGTTCAATGGGTAAGTTAATTGTTTTTGAATTTATCACATGAATTTTTTTATTTTGAATGAAAGGCTTTTTGGTTTGAAACTGGGCGATTTGGACAAAATGGAGATGGAAAAAAGTAAATCCATGTCTCTTATTTGCATATTCTAAGGAATACACAGTCAAAAAGTTCCAAATGAGATCAATTCGCTGAAACGTTTAGAAGGATCTTGTTTCGGAGTTTGGTCATCTATGCACAATGTTCCCTCAAGATACCTAGGTAAAGGTTGGCTGTAACACAAGAGCAATACACAATTGGCTATAGCACAGGAGTGTTTGATTGATATTAGTTAATGTTAAAGGCTTATGTTCCATAAGGTTCTATTAATCTCAACCACTTTGGCTTGCATTATTTTGCAATGGTCTGGACCATTGGTCTGATGAGGATGCAATGGTCTGAAGAGGTTGCTTTTTCGTTTCATGGTGCGTGCCACTAAGCAGCTTCCAAGGTGCCAAGGTGTATAAGAGTTCTGAAATTACTGCCAAAGTTGAGTTGAGTTGATTAGGGAACATTAGGGAACTGCGTGCCTGGTGAGGTTTAAATTCCTTTCCTTTTAATTCCTAACTTCAGCCCTATGAATTCAAAAAATTATTCCTCCAGTCCAATACAACTGAAGCCAGATTTAAATGATTCCATAACGGAGACTCTTAGGACCTCAAAGGCCGAAGAAACCGAGATCATCACACACACATCAAGACAACCACAATTACTGGATGCAATTTGTATTTCCTTTGAATGTTTTACATGACCATAGCGCTACCGTTAATTTTTTACTCATTTCTGATATTTAATTTTCAGTTAGGCTTACTGTCCAGAATATTGCCTTTGTATTTTAGTTCGTTGTGGCAAGATTTATTCCTAACTCATAGGACGATGATATTTCAAGAGCAAACCTGATTAAATTCCTTCTTTTGCCTTATCAAGAAAATCATGGCAATGAAACTTGCAACATCATCGGTGTAAGGGGTAGCTTTAAAATCTTAAATTGCCATGGATTGGTCTTTACAGTACATATGTTGAGCTGTTGACAGCATCTTGGGTCGATGTTTTGACAAAGGTAAACGTCAAATACCCTAGTGATTTTGTGATGCCATTAGCAACTTTTATTTTCAAAAAAACTACATTGACTTCAGTCCACAGTTCACGTATGCCTTATCTACACGAAGCGTTAGATTATATGCGTAATCAAACTGGCGTTGATCTGAAACTTTCCATAGAAGCTGGCTTCTAAACTATTTTTTGAAAACTTTTAGTTCATTAAAATTGGGATAGCTTAGTATTATTGGGTCAACTGTCAGAATTTTCTTAAGACTTAAATCTTACTTGGATTTCTCTATATTTTTAGAGAGGCGTCTCTGTGACTTGTTCCTGGTGAGGTGAGGCGTTATTCTTTCTTATTTACTTTCAGACCACATTTTTATAATAGTCTCATTGTGGTTCTTCCATTCAGCATTTAGCTTTGGTAAAAAGCCTCCTCTAAAGTAGTGGGTCGAGTTGTTCGACTCTCTGTAGACACAGCAAAACTGCCACACATTATTACCAATCTATTTGTACATCTGGATATCTATTGAGAGTGGAAGCATACAGTGGCATCTTCCATTCGTTTATCATTTGATATCTTAATTTCGAAATAAAAGCCACATCTATATGTAACGCTTCCATTTTGTTTCCTGTGACTAGTTTCCCGTTGTTGCTTACATAACGGTTAGCTGCTAGGAAATAGTCGAAAATTAGCTCTCCCCTTTTTCCGTTGATAACCAATTCCTTAAGACGAGGAAAAACCTTGGCGACAGCGCGTCTAAAGTGGAGAAAAATATTTAAGTGATTTTAAGCTAAAATACACGATCTTACCTTCCCATTATTCCTCATGTAAAAAAATTTTTCGTTGGAAGTTCTGATCCCGAGTACTGGTTTTTGTTTTTCCATGGTCCCTGAATCAGAACCATATCCATTCCCATGTTTAGGCGTCACACATGGTTGTTAATCCTACTGCAGCATATGATTGCCAGTTACCTGAACTCATAAAAGAAATCTTAAGGAACCAGTTCCCCTTTACCTTTAAATAAAGTTAAGCTGAAGCTAGAGGCTTCGTTAACGAAGATTTGGTTTCTATTACTGCAAAAGTTTTTGCTATGTCCTTGCCAAAATGTTTTGGAAAATGGTGAGGCAACTCATAAGATCTGTTCTTAGATTTAGACTATTAGATTTGATCTCTTGATCAGATTTTCATTACTCAGATGAATAATCTTGAGAAGACCTTCGAGATCCGACCTTGCCGCTTTAATTTTTGCCTAATGTTTTGCGTCTGATTGTAATTTGATCTATTTCATCATAGCTTTACTAAAAGGTAGATAGCCAATTTGTAAAGCAGGAGTGATCGTTGATCCTCATATACATCTGAGTTGAAAAAATTCTGGTGCGAGATGAAATGCGAACGAGATCTGTTTTAGCAAACATTAAAATTTCATTTTTTGCTTTATTGCAAAAAATTTTGGAACACAAAGTCATCTGCGTGTTTTTAAGGCCACTCAGGCAGTTTTTTTGTTTCAAAATCACTTAAGATAGATCATTCGAAACAATAAGTATATTCGATGTATCTATAAACACTCATTAATTGAACGTAGCAGATCATCGAGAAAATTCGGTTGAGGAAATTATTTTTCTTCTCCAACGAGCACGAGTACTCAAAGCTTTAAATTTAATATATACAAATTTTTTATCCATTGCACATTGTGGATTTGCTTCTGCACCAAAACAGGAACTACCGAGTGTACACACAAGGCGTAGAGTTTTCATCTCTTCTCGGAACAAAAAAATCATATCCTGACCAAAATTTTCTTATGACTAAGCCACACCCTCAGTTCCAAAACAGATTGAACGTTGGTTTTTGTAGGCTGCAATAGATGTACTCTAAGTCGTTCCTAGAATACTAACCAAAAATTTCATCCAAAATAAAATTCGAATTATAATTTATTATTATTGAAACCATTTGTTTTAAGACAGTAGCAGCTTTAACCCAATTAATAGATTATTATTCTTTTCAAGGACAACATGGACATTTATCAACCGGTTTACATCCTGCCCATGCTCATATGCACAGTGGCTGGTATAGTGGTATGAGTGCGCTTGGAACAACCGGAAGTTTGCAAGGTGGTTTTTCATCCGGTGGCCTAGGAGGAGGTGTTGTGCCTCACTCACAACCTTATCCACATGTTACTTCACTTGGTTTAAATTCAATGGTAAGTTTTGAAATTTATTTTTACAAAAATATTTTTTTAATTTTTCGTTTGTTTTTTTTATCTCATTCAGGCATGGAGATCAGATTATACGTGATGGAATAGTTACACTCATAGTCATCATCATAATAATAATTTTGATTTCGATAATACATCAACAAATAACGCCACCGTTTATGATCTTAACAATAGATCAGCCAATCAAACAAATATGAGTCAAGTACAAATTATCAAATCTTATTAAAAAGAAAAAAAATAAAAAAATAAAAACCAACATAGCAATGAAAAAAACTAAATTAATTAATGAAACAATTTATCCTTTCTTTGTTTTTAAAATTTATTAATTTATTAAAAAATTATCTTCAATAACTGAAATTAAACTTTCATTTGTTTTTTATTTTATCAAGGTTTTATTTCAGTCCAAAACAATAAAATAAAATTCAATTAGTGCCGTAAATTATTAAACACAAACAAATAAAATAATTATTTAATTATTAAATTAATTTTACAAGAAACGTTAATTTTTTTAGTTCAATTGATTTAAATATTTAAAAGAAATATGTGATAAGTAAATTTTAATTTTAATTATTTCGTTTAATTTTAAAGTAAAAATGGTGTTCATAATTAAAATATAATTTTAATAGGAACAATTATAAAATGGTTTATTTATTTTTTTTTTTCTGGGAATATTTCACGGTATAATTTATTTCATTTTTGTTTATATTTTAATTGAAAAAGTAAAAATGAAAGACTTAATAAAACACAAAATCATTACGTATGATTCAAAATAACAAAATTAAGTCATAATTTAATAATAATAAAATTATTGATAAAAATGAATTGAAATAAATTAAGAACACAAAATGCAGAAACTGCTAATAAAGAAATTGATTGTAATCTGTTAATTAGGTTTGATATGACGGTATGTGATTTTTTTGTTTTTTTTATATATTTGTGTTTCTTAAATTAAAAAACAAAATAATTAGAATCATTTTTAAATTTTCTTTTAATTATTTCTAGTCAAACTTTAAGAAATATATAGTAAATATTTGAAATCAATCATAAAGAAACTTCTTTTCTCGAAACATTTTAAACGAAAATAAATTAAAATATAACCTCAAAAATAAATGGAATTGCAAAAAAAAATAAATCCATACACAGTCTACCATTACAAACAATATACAAATGAGTAATTACTCTAAAAATAAATTCAACTTAATTAACAGCAATTAATTAATCATCATCACACTCCATCATTTATCATAATCAAAAATTAAAAATCGAATATCATTCATTAAATAAAAAAATGCTAATTTAAAAGGAAAAAACGGAATTTATTGTTTTACAAAATTATATTAACTATAAAAAATATTATTTGGTTTTTGTTTTATAAAAAAAATATTGAAAACTAAAAATCAAATGTAAATAATTAAAAATTATAATTTAATAACAAAACAACTAATTTTTAAAAATTAAAATATTACTAGTAATATTATTATAAAATTGATGCCATAAGTAGACTGTATTATATAGAATAAATTAATGTAAATAATTGTGTAATATACATATACATATATAAATAATTTTATTTAAATTGATATATTTAAAAAAAAAAGATGAAAATATTATATATTAAATTGATTAATGATTTCAAATTTAATACAAAAATTATTAAATTTAACTTAATATAAATAAAAAATAATTTAAAAATATAACTATATTGAAGTAAGATAAGGCAAATAAATTAAATAAAAACAAAACCTATTACTATTAATTATTATGATAAATATTATTATTATTGAAATACATATAAAGAAAAATGGAAGCAAAATGAAAAATTTATTAAATAAATTTAATATTAAAAATTAAAAATAATGATAATTAAAAAAAATTAAAAAAAAAATCGAAAAAACATAATAATTAATAAAATTGTCTTGATGTGTTGATAAAAAAAAATAGTATTACAAATAATTACGATTATTATTAATTATTTTATTATAAAATAGTTAATTATTAATTATTATTATGTCTAGTATTATAATTATAATTAAATAATATTATATTATAAAAAAAATGAAATTGTAATAGCCAAAAAAAAAATGGAAAAAAGTATTTTAAACAAAAAAAAATCAAAAGTTAAAATGGCGAAGAAAAAAGAATTCACAAACAAAATAAAAAAATTATTAAAAATACATTTTGTTTTTTTATTGATTGAGTTAGAGCTCAGTGGGGGTGATGTGTTATCGAACATTTTGTTTGTACGGATATGGTTGGAATTTTTAAAATGTTAAAAAGGTTGGATAGCATTGGTTGATGCTATCCCTTTTGAAACGAGTTGTCACAAAATAGTGTTTTTACGGATATTATAATGATTGTTGTAGTGTCGAATCGATCTATTATACTTAATACCTACCGAATCGATCTATTATACTTAAACCAGAGTGATCAAGCTCCTTCGCATACAGGATTTGTTCATCATTCTGCTAACTAAAATCAATCTTTCCGTAATGATTTAGAATACTTAAGTGCTATTTCTTAAACGACCTTGGTATAACCGGTATAATGGTGTCAATTGTAAGTTTATGAAAAACTGTTTTCAGAATTAATATATTTTAGAATGACAGGTCAATGACCTTAATGGTTATATGCACTATCATTTTATTTGCCAAAAGACTAAGGCACTAACCCATCTCGATAGAAAAAGACTTAGAGCTACGTTATTGGTTAATTCATTCATTCACTCATAGGTTCATTCATATCGGTCAATTCGTTGTTAATAAAGGTCATCACTCAAATACCGACCCACAGAACTATGATTTTTAAAATCCAGATAAATAAGTTGATACAAATCTTGGCAAATGGCAAATGAATTTATAAACTGAAAGGTGGGACCACAATATGCGACGTATAGTAAAGTTTGAGCTTCATCGAATAACGGGACTGGCGACTGCTGTAGTTTTGTCGATTTTTTTATCTATTTAAAATAAGAAAATTTAAATATTCCGTCTAAGACTGTAAATTAAAGAAATTACCTTCCTACATTAGATGCTATTTTAATATTTTATCATATTGTGGTATGGAGATAACCAATAATCTATATTGTTTCACTTAAAGTTGAATTGATTGATGTTAATTAATACAAAAACAGTATTTAAAATGTAAATGTTAATTTATGTCAGTTTTGTGTAAGTGGTTTTGAGTTCGGATTCATTGGAATGGTAGTACAAATACAGAACGAGTGGCAACAAAGAATAAAAAGATTATTTTAATTAAAAAAGATAAATAAAATAAACTGAAAAATCCCAAAACAAAAGAACCAGCAACGCGTGTTGTATAAGGTCGTTTATAAAAAAATGCCTCATGTGGATAGATTCGAAACCGTTAAGGTTAGTTTGGGGATCTTTTCAAGATATATAAGGTTAGTGATGATGATAAAACTTTAATGTTATTAAGTACGTTTCATGAAATGAAAGCGCTAGTATCACGCGTGACCCGATAATCCGACTGATAATAAATATGAAAAACTAAGAACTTTAAAATCCGTTTTTAATTCATTCAGTTGAAAAAGAATTTTTCTACTACCCAACATAAAAAATCTGCTTTCGATGTTTGTTCATTGAATCGAAAACTTCTTTTTCGTCACCGGTGATAAAAAAACCTATACGAATTACTTTCGTACCTAGTGACGAAAGTAATTTTTTAAAAGCCATCTATTTTCTAATTTCTTAACTAGAATAAACCATCCTAGAATACCCGTTATGACAATCAATTGATTGAATGAAATAATTTTGTTAGTGTTAATTTGTCTCTGTTTGGAGGATGACGTTAATTTATTTTTGAATTATTTACGGACAATTTACATTAAAATTGTAAAAATAATAATAGTTAAATACATAATATTCATATATTCTTTGTAAATAGTATGATAAAAACAGTTGGTGTTAAGATATTTTTAAAAAATATTATTTCACCTATTTATTTAACAAAAATGAAAAAAAAATATTTATTTTACGTAAAATAATTTAGGTTGTGTTAAAATATATCAAGAATTTACGTAACGTCATACCCATTCAAAAACTAAATCAAAACTGATATATTTATTTTGGAAATCTGAAATCTGAATTTGATTTTGTTTATGACAAAGTACAAACCGCCTTTAGTTATAAGCCTACTAGACGCAAAATTCAAAAACAATAAACCTTCAAAGATGTATTATTTAATGATTTTAAGAACTTTATAGAGTAAATAGAATAAAAATATAGGATTTTGTAATGTAAATAGAATAAAAATATAACATCATATGTATGGATATGTAAAAAATTAACGAAAAGAACAATAAGGCTTGTAATTAAAGACAGCTATGTCTTTGACATAAAAATTGGATAATTTATTCATATTGAGTCATCTATTTTTTAATAGCAGAAATATAAAAACACATATACAATTTTAATTTGTAGCAGTGTATGTTTTAAAATGTGAATTGTGTGTAATTATAAATGAAAATGTTTAAAAATTAATAATAATTTTTAAAAAAGTAGTAGAAAAAGTACAGTCTTCTTTCTACTCGCCGAAAATCATATTTTGAATCTCGCGACCATTACCAACCTCGGCTGGTAAACTGTCCTCTCGTTTCAAAATATGCTGTTTTCGGCATCGATGAAGAATATACTATTACGATGAAAATTTCACGCCGCACTACTTTTTGGTTCTATGATAAAATATCACACCAAAAAATCCCACACAAAAAAATATCACGTCGAAAATATCACAGCGAAAAAATCACACTATACGAAAATATCACATCACGAAAATATCACATCTCGAAAATATCACATCCCAAAACCACACGCGAAAAAATATAACATCCAAAAATCACACGCGAAAAAATATCACATTCTAAAATCACACGCGAAAAAATAGCACATCCTAAAATCGCAAGCGTAAAAATATCACACCCTAAAATTACACGCGAAAAAATATTATGGAAAAAATTTTACTGCAAAAAAAATACAGAAATATTACGATTGAGTATTGCAGAAATTCGTAGTTTCGATCTCTAGTTTTGGAGATATCACTACGGCAGAAGAATAGCAAATATTTTTACAAATTACAGTCGTGATCGAAGAATCGAAATGTTAAGAAGAATTGCTCATGTATGGTGCATATAAGAAATCAAAATCAAAATACATAATTGTGAAAAAATGCAATCAATTTATTTTAGGATTCCTCTAATACTGCGTGTCTGCCTGTTACCGTTCGCTATCTTGTAATCTATAAATCTTTTCGATCTAAAATTTGAGATGAGTATTGCTTAAATTATTTGGGATCCAAAATAAATTAAGTGGGAATCATTTGTTTGATAGGGCTATGACGTGAAATCGTTCAAAACGTTTTTACTAAGTCAAATACGGTTTCATATGAAAGATTTTAAGTTAGTCTCCACTGAGATCTAGTAGATCTACTCTCCACTGTTACGAATGCAAACAACAATTATGTTTGCTAATGTTTACTAACGTTTGCTAACAGTCTGTCTCTATCAACCAAACTACCTTTCTAAAAACAAATGATTGCTAGCTTTTGTTCAAGTGCCGAAAATGTTAAAATAAAAACTTTGACAGCTTGCCAAACAAATTGATAAAATCATCATTAAAACCAAATACACAATTTTTTAATATTTTAACAAAATGTAAGTTTTGTTTTATTCTAAATTTTCACTTAAAACTAGAATCAAATTTAATTACCAATGACAGATCAATATATGCATGACAGATCTAGTTCCTAAATAATATGAAGTGGAGACAAATTTTTGTCTGCACTTCATATTATGAAGCACAAACATGCAAAAACATCATGTTTTCCATATTATTCGGTAAAACAATTGTTAGCAAATGTTGTTCGTGCTCGTATTTCGTGTCTCCACTATACAAATCTATATATGTTTACAAACGTTAAGGCTGAAGCTTTTATTCACATAAAACAGAATTTCATACAAATTTTACAGCAACAGAATTTTTTACTGTCAAATTTGTATGAAATTCTGTTTCTGTTGCATGTGAATGCCCGGTTGTAGCAAACGTTCAGCCACGGTTAGTAGAGACGAGCCTCAAGAAAGCGATATTTTTACGCGTCTGATTTTAGGATATGATATTTTTTCCGTGTGATTTTAGGATGTGATATTTTTTCGCGTGTGATTTTAGGATTTGATATTTTCTCGCGTGTGATTTTAGGATGTGTTATTTTCTCGCGTGTGATTTTGGGATGTGATATTTTCGTGATGTGATATTTTTGTGATGTGATATTTTCGTATAGTGTGATTTTTTCGGTGTGATATTTTCGACGTGATATTATTTCGTGTGGGATTTTTCTATGTGGTATTTTATCACGACACCTACTTTTTATCCAAAAAATGCCTTAATTTGACTAGTTATCATGGCTACTAACAAAATTTCCGGAAATTGTTTCGAGACGCCACGATATTTAAGTGGAAATTTGTTTTATTCAAGAAACTATTTCCATACACTTGATTTTGATTTTCGCGTGTTATCTGGCGTTATACTTTGAATTTCTTGTCTAATTGCTTGTTGATTTTTTTTACCAAATCGCGACATTTCGCTATGCACTTATTAAACTCAACATACAGAAAACTAGTTTTAAACTAATTATTATTAAGCTAACTAAGTAATTAGTTTTAAACTAGCAATAATTATTGTTGTTATAATTAATTATTAGGAGATAACTCAATAAATTTTACGACATGACGTTAAATACCATTAAATATGGAAATGTCTACTAGGAAGGCTAAAACTATTCACCCATTACCATAATTTAAGGCTTCATATCACTCGAAGAAATAGATCATCGAAAGCTATTATCAAACACCAAACAAACTCCGTTACCAAACAATGGACAATATGATGTGAATTTAAATGCGCATAGTTTTGAAAAATGCAGTATAGAAGACGAATGATTTAGCAAATTTTCATATAATGGAACTGGGCGTATAATGAAAGTTTGTTTATTCGTATAATGAAACTGGGCATACTTCAAATTTTGAAGCTTAAGAGAAAATCAACTGCAATTATAACATATATCTATAAATTCAGAGCCCTAATTAGTCAACGTTTTAGTCGAAGGTCAAATATTGGAAATTGAAGCAATTAGTAGTGCCTGTGCAACAATTATTTTTGAAGCGATGTTCGGAACCAGTTTTTAAAAGTTAATTTAGTGTCAAATATATGTTTACACATGTTTATAAAAGTAGTAAAACCAAAACCAAAACCGTATTCTAAAAGTCATTTAAACCATAACACAAAACCATATTTTAAGAATCATCCAAACCATAAACGAAACCAAAACCAATATTCAAAAATATGGAGGGGCTAAAATCTGAAGCTCTGAGATATCATGACTTCGGTTTTGGTTAAGGATTTTGATATAGTTTTCAGCATAAAACTTTTAGGAAGACATTGTTTTTAGTTTTGGGCAGCGATGTATATCAAACATAACTCTTGGTTAAAGTATATGTATTTTTTTATCTCTGTTTAGAAATTTATTACAAAACTAACACGAAACATCAATACGATGCCAGAAAATTATAACAGATCATAAATTAACATAATTTAGTGAAAAGATGATACAATCAGCAAACTACTCAAAAACCTCTTTATTCAGCGTTTCAGCGTTTCGAGAAAATATTACAAAATCACAAATTCATATTTTTTTCAAAATTCCAAAAATATTGTAAAAATTAAATAAAATCAAACATTTTTTCAAAATTCTAAAAATATTCCAAAAATTATTACAAAATCAAAGATTAAACTTTTTTCAAAAATTCTGAAAATATTGTAAAAATTATAACAAAATCAATTATGGAAACTTTTTTCACAATTCCAAAAATATTTTGAAAATTAGAATAAAATCAAATATTTAAAATTTTTCTAAATCCTAATAATATTCCAAAAACTCTTAAAAATTCAAAAATTCAAACTTTTTCCAAAATTCTAAAAATATTGCAAAAATTATAACAATATCAAAAATTGAAACTTTTTTCAAAATTCCAAAAATTATAATAAAATCAAAAATTTAAAATTTTTCAAAATTCTAAAAATATTCCAAAAATTCTTACAAAATCAAAAATTAAAACTTTTTCCAAAATTCTAAAAATATTGCAAAAATTATTACAAAATCAATAATACAAACTTTTTCAAAATTCCAATATTTCAAAAATTATACAAAAATTCAAAAATTTCCATGTCAGATTTACGTCATACAACAGCTAAATTTTTTTTGCAAAAAAATTGGCTAAAAAATAAATGAAATCATTTTTTTGACACACTTGAGAATATTTTATAGATAAACTTATAATGCAATAAAATTCTCAATACAGTAAAAGCCCGATTATCTGACATTCAATTAACCAAATATTCCGTTAACCGGAATTTACAATTTTTGATTTTTTTCCTCTGTCACAAGAAAAATGTTTTTTTGTTTGGCAATCAACAAGAAAAATTTTAAAATATTACTTCAGTCTGAAAGACCTAAGTATTACATTCATGAGCTCAAAGTGAAATTCTTACCCCCACTTTTTTTGGCATTTCTCGACGTTTTAGGACCACTGATTCTAAAAAAGCAAAAAAAAAATGTATGTCTGTCTGGCAGTCACAACCTACGAAATCTAGAAAATCGCTGGACGGATTTGAAAAATTTTTTTTTCTAAAAACAGGTTTATCAATGGGAAGAGCCGAAACGACGATGTGTTCGATAACTGTACCGGAAGTGTGTCAAAAAAATCGTCAAGTGTGTCAAAACAAGGAAATTTGCATATTTTTGGCTTAAAAAACGTTCATTTTAAGTTATTACAAATTCAATGTTCCTAGAATTTGGAGAAATTTTGATGGTCGGGATTGGTATGTGAGACCAAAATCTAGATTCTTGCATTATAAGTTTGTCAAAAAAATGTTGTCAAGTGTGTCAAAAGAAAGATTTTCATTTATTTTTTTACCCAATTTTTTGAAAAAAAAATAAAATTAATTATTTCTTTGAAAAAATTTTATTATTATTATTGAGAATTATGGCATTATAAGTTTGTCAAAAAAATGTTGTCAAGTGTGTCAAAAGAAAGATTTTTATTTATTTTTTTACCCAATTTTTTGGAAAAAAATAAAATTAATTATATGTTTGAAATGAAATTTTATTATTATTATTGCATTATAAATTTGTCAAACAAATAATGTCAAGTGTGTCAAAAAATGATTTCATTTATTTTTATAGACAATTTTTTGGAAAAAAAAATGTAGCTGTTTTTATGACGTATATGTAATTGAAAATGAAATTGGACATGGAAATTTTTGAATTTGTTATAGTTTTTAAAATATTTTTGGAATTTTGAAAAAAGTTTGTATTTTTGATTTTGTAATAATTTTTGCAATATTTTTAGAATTTTGGAAAAAGTTTTCATTTTTGATTTTGTAAGAGTTTTTGGAATATTTTTAGAATTTTGAAAAGTTTTAAATTTTTGATTTTTTTATAATTTTCGGAATTTTGAAAAAAATTTCAATTTATGATTTTGTAATAATTTTTGCAATATTTTTAGAATTTTGGAAAAAGTTTGAATTTTTAGGAATTTTTGGAATATTATTGGAATTTAGAAAAAGTTTAAATATTTGATTTTAATCTAAGTTTTGGAATATTTTTGGAATTTTGAAAAAAGTTTCAATTTTTGATTTTATTATAATTTTTGCAATATTTTTAGAATTTTGAAAAAAATAGAATTTTATATATATTTGTAGAATTTTGAAAAAAGTATCAATTTTTGATTTTGTAAGAATTTTTGGAATATTTTTAGAATTTTGAAAAATTTTAAATTTTTGATTTTATTATAATTTTTGAAATTTTGAAAAAAGTTTGAATTTTTGATTTTGTAATAATTTTTGCTATATTTTGGAATTTTGGAAAAGTTTGAATTTTTAAGAATTTTTGGAAAATTCCAATAATTTAGAAAAAGTTTAAATATTTGATTTTATTCTAATTTTTGGAATATTTTTAGAATTTTTAAAAAAGTTTGATTTTATTTAAATTTTACAATATTTTTGGAATTTTGAAAGAAATATGAATTTGTGATTTTGTAAAATTTTCTCGAAACGCTAAATGGAGAGGTTTTTGAGCAGTTTGCTGAGTGTATCATCTTCTCACTAAATGATGTTAATATATGATCTGTTATAATTTTCCGACAACGTATTGATGTTTCGTGTTAGTTTTGTAATAAATTTTTAAACAGAGATAAAAACATACTTGTACTTTAACAAAGAGTTATGTATGATATACATCGCTGCCCAAAACTAAAAACCATGTCCTCATAAAAATTTTGCCGAAAACTATATCAAAATCCTTAACCCAGACAGAAGTCTTGATATCTCAGAGCTGTGAGATTTCAGTCCCTCCATATTTTTTATTATTTATTTTATTGACTTATTTTTGTATTTGTATAAATTATTATTTGCAATCAATGTTATAAACAACTTTAAATACACATACAAAAATAAGTTTCTAGTTTTTATTTGAAAATATATTGACGAAAATCCTAATAAAATATTTATATGGAGAATAATGAAATCGTCCTACGATTTAATTACATTCAATTATCGGGAATTCCAATTCCATAGCATTCCGGATTGTTGGACTTTTACGCAATAATAATATCGTTTTCTTTTAATACAAATAACTAATTTCATAATTTTCTAAAAAAATAAATGAAAATCATTCTTTTGACACACTTTCATTATTTTTTTGACAAACTTATAATGCCATAATTCTTTATAATAATAATAAAATTTCATGCCATACAAATAATTAATTTTATTTTTTTCCAAAAATATTAATATATTTTTTAAATTGGACTTATTATGTAGTACATATCATAAAAACATATACAGATGTAAAACTTAATTTAAATTTAATAAGTAATAGGAAGAAATATTAAAAAAAAAATGTTTGAGTGCTGCAATAACTCGCGTTTAGAAAACGCATTCGCACTAGTAATACACACTAGTTTTTGTAACAAATGCATAAAATTTATAAATATTTATTTAATTGTTAATTTAATCATTTATTTAACAAAGTTATAAACAAATTTAAGATATTTAAATAATTAAAGTGCGCCATCTTCGTTGTAATATTTGTAAATTATATGAATCCAACTAGCGAAAAAATATAAACATAAAAATCCAACTACCGGTTTTATAAAAAAACATAGTTTCCAACTTTAATCCACCTAAGAGCTGCCAAAATTGTAAACTTTGAAAACCCAAATAAATTGTTTTTTCTTGCAATTCAAATGTGTTTAAGTTGTTTTTACTATATTACTATATGGTAAGTTACTTAAATTATTATTTTGATATTTTAGTGCTATAAAAATATTATATATAGATAGATATATGGATAGATTTAACTACAAATCTCACATGCAGGCGGCGTGCGTGCCAGGCATACAAAATATTTTGTGGTCATATGTGTGGTAAAGTAGATTTTTCTTTTATTCTATTCTAGTACAAAATTGAATATTTTTTATTCTGTGTTACAAAAACTTATTTTATGTTCTAGAAGGTTAAATTATAAATAAATAAAAATATACCTAGTAATTGTAATTAAGAATTTTTATTTAATATAGAGTATTTGAACTAGAATTGTAAAATATGATAAACTAATTTAAAAAAGGACAGGATTGTGTCATCTAAAAATAAAAATAAATAATTAGGACACAATATTATTCAGCAAGCCAGATATCAAAGCCAGACTATAATTAGAAATAACCGACATCAAAAAAAATAATTGCATTAATCTTTTAAATTTTTCAAATGAAATTCCTTTAGATTTAAAAAAAAAAGTCCTTGAATTCTCACCGGTGGCGATATTACATTATCTGAAGTGTTTGAATAATTTCATAAATTTAAATTGCCGAAAAATACGAAGGAACTCAACCTTACTTTGAGAAAAAGAAATCATTATGTGCAGGAAAAGGGTGCCAATTCTATGGGAATCGAATGGTAACCGAAGCTCAATTAGAAGGTGATAAACTTCATAAATTTGCTCCACGAAAACCATTCTGGAATGGTTAAAATGAAACTTTTAGAAAGGTCATATGTCTGGTGTGATGAGATCGACCAAGACACCGAAATTTCGGAAAAATGGGATATATGTTAACAAACAACAAATTCTGCCAAAGGAAGTCACAACAATATGATCCCTACCACTTACCCGTTTAAGCGAATACATACCAAGATTTTTTTTTTTAATTTTCATTTCTTGTTGTCTGTTGATACGTATAGTAAATATTGTAATGCTATATGCTAATACGTGTGTTCCATTTACAACATTTTCCTTTACTTTTGTACTAAATTCTGTTTTCAAGTTTACCATCTCAAATGATGGTAAAGATAAATAACAAACTTACGCATCTATTTACCACCAGAGTATTTGTCGCATAGAAGAAAAATTTTCTAATATTTTTCATCAAATGTTTATACAAATATAAAATTTAAAGCCTATGGCCCGCTATACACTTGAGCTAAACTATGTGAACTATGCGAACTATGTTTTTTGAATACAACGTAATTATACAAAAAAACATTACGGAAACAAAACATTTAAAAAAAGAAAATAAAAAAGGAAACATTACATTCATTACATTTTGTTTAAAAAATATTATTCGCGTTAAAACATTATTCTTTTAAAAAAATAGTTCGCATAGTTTAGCTCAAGTGTTTAGCGGGCCTAAATGTCAAATTTCTGTCCAGCTTTGTTTAATTGTTTTCATTTTGCATGAATCATAATTTCAATTTTCAGAAATTTTTTAATATCTAATTAGTTTTCTTAAATTTAACAAACTCAAAATAAATTTTAAACGTAAAATTTTACCAAACTAATAATTTTCTTTTACGTTTTTTAACAATATTGTTTTTCAAAATTGTCATAACAATTTATTGTCAAACAAAATGTCGGAAACGTGTGTTAAGAAAGAATTTGAGTTGTAGTAGATCAAAAATCTAATACACCTGACATTTATATCGTTCCATTTAAAATTTGGTTCGAGTAGCAAGTTTACCTAAAAGGAACACGGGTAATGTTGCAAACAAATACCAGCAGTGTGATTGGAAAATTACAAGAGTTTTTCTCAGTTTATATGCTTACTAGAAAAATGGTTAGTGATAATCGTCTGCCATTTTCTTTCTTCAAATTTGTTCAATTCTGTGGAGAACAATAAAATCGAATTAATTAAATAATCTCCATATAGCATAAAAATTTTTTTGATCGACTTCATACTGAAAATATAAGTAGTATTGGTGAAAATAAAAAATTCCTGGGTTTTTAGATTAATTTAGAAGTGTTTAGTTTAAGAACAAGGTGGTCCGAAAGATTGGAACGTTCATATTTAAAAAAAAAATGCTTGATCTACGGCATAAGCGCCATCTTTAAAAATTAGTGTTTTTAGTAGTACAGTCTAATCAAAAGGTTAACTGTTTATTTTTAGATAGACCGTGTTCATACCTCAACAGGAAAAAAAATCTCAACCAACCCTGCTCATGTTAATAATACATAATACTGAAATAATTACATCCGACTCGAAGGACCATTTTTTTTATGTAAAAATCTTCAGTAATTGGTTTTCCCTGGTGGATGCTTGACTGTTAGCCTTTTACTGGCAGTTGTAAATGAGAATTTAATAACATATTGGCAACTACATTTTTGTTTTGTTTCAGTAAATTTTTGTAAAAATTTGCTATTTACTTTTTAATTTACTTTTATTTTCTCTATTCTATCATAAAATATTGGCCTATGTCATATTTTGTCAGTGATAGGATTTTTTATTTAGTTATTCATTCTTTAACAAAAAATATAAAAAAAAACAAAAAAAGAAAGATTAACGTCCATAAACACCTTTGAACGTATGTTGTTGTGGGACCTTGGTCTTAAAAGGTTTTTATGTGTTTTTGTGATACATATTGTAATTCCTACTACACAACACATTTTATTAAAAAAAAAATATATATGGTTCAACATACGGTTAAATCACAGGTGTCCAGCTTAAATTGAAGATAGGCCGTATTGAAAATTTATTTTGTTTCGTGAGCCAAAAGTAAAATATTTTTTTAGACAAATTAAAATATATTTATTACATATAAAAATTATTTCAAACTAATAACTTAAACAATAAATTTCTATAATTGTCACCCAAGATTTTTGTGGAACGAACTAAACATGTAAAAACAGCTGTTGTTTCAATATCTGCCACTGCCGGTATTTTTGATGTTCTCTAAATGTAGCTTAGAAATTCATCTGTTAGTGATGTCCTTTTTACGATTTAACATTTTTCATCATCGAGAACTGTTCGTAAGTATATGTACTATCAAAAAATCAATTTGTTAAAGTGCTAGCTTTGATAAATTCGGATACGTCTCAATTGTTATAAATTTTTGGTAAAATTTTAAAGGTTATTTCAGTAAATTGTTGCTTTACGGACATCATTCAATTCGATTGGGAACTTGGCATCAGTAGTATTTACATCAGTGGCAAATGTGTTGAAATGTAAATAATGCAATCACTGGTTCATGATTTTTGAAATCTAAAAATCTTTCATCAAATTCGTTTTTTATTACTTTTCAAGTATGAAACATATTTGGAATAATTAATTGTAGATGTGTTTATGGTCGAAAACGCTGTAAAATAGACTAAATTTTTAATATCCATCGGTGTCTGCAGCAAATTAATTTTTTTTGGAACTGCTGGAATATTTTCAAATTGTTGATTAGCAAGCTGATCTTTTACTTGAAATTAAGCTTAGAAAAATATTTTGTAAGATCAAAAAGATGCCAGCTTATTCAACCTCTGAACATCTTCAAAGTAAGACATCCTTTTCTCAAAAATTTTTCAAAATTTTTATTTTCCATATTACAAAAATATTCTTACTAGCGAAACATTTATTAAGTACACAATATTTGCTGTGTTTATATAAAATAAAGAAATTTAATTACTTTAATATTATTAATGCAATATTGCATTATTATGCATTACTGACATGAGCAGTGTTGGTTGAGATATTTTTATCTCTTGAAGTTTTAACAGAACGGCCTATTGGCATGAATTCCTATACAACACACATAAAACCGACGATATCACACGTTGCACAACACGCGTATTTTTTAAGCTAAAAGTAGTTGACCTGAGATGCATATCTTTAAAAATTAATACATGTAGAACAAAAAACTCTCAATTAAATTTGAGTTTGTTTTGGGGTAAGGTTTAAACTTTCATATTGTGGAAAGACATCCTTGATTTACGACATCATGGCAGCGATCATTGGGCGGCGAAAATATTTAAAAATAAATCAAACATAAATATATCAAACATAAAACTACGTAAAAGTACAAATATTATATCTCTGTTTAGAAATTTATTACAAAACTTACACGAAACATCAATACGTTCAACGTTGCCAAAAAATAATAACAGATCATAAATTAACATAATTTAATGAAAAGATGATACACTTAGCAAACTACTCAAATACAATCTAAGTAGAACTCCCGAGAGTTGGTCCTGGGGAACCAAAACCTGTTTTTATAATTGCCATGAAAGGCTACGACCTTATATAGTAGACTAGGTTAATATTTGACCTAGTTTTAGTTTCCTGTATTGGAATTAGAATGTAGGTTATTGGTTTATTGTGGTTTGTTGTTGTGCATGTCCCAAGCCGGTTGCTAAAGGCCTTGGAAGGTCGTCAGGTAAACTAGGTTAGTATTTGACCTAGTTCTGGTTATCTGTATTGGTAATTTCTCGATTTAAAGTGTAGGTTAGTGGTTTATTGTTATTGTGGGTTTATTGTTGTTGCTAAAGGCCTAGGAAGCATGTCAGATAGACTAGGTTAGTTCTTTTCCTGAATGTGAGTTCAAATTTAAAATTAAAACAATAAAATAATGGTACAAATGACAGATAAAACAATTTGTCACGTGTTTTTATTCATTTTTTCTTTTTACATTTTTTGCTCTAAAACTAAAATAAAACTATTTCATGATTTTATGTACATTAATTTTTATTTGATTAACCAACCCTTATTAATTTATAAAAAATTTTTTCTCTATGAGGTTTTTTTAGAACTGCAGAGATAATAGGTTCAATATTTTTTATTCGTCTCTGAAATCTATCTCGATCACGTGCATATTCTTCATATTTTCCCTGTCGAGCTACTCTATATGCATAATCCCACACATACATAACGTAAAGATCTAATTTATTGTTAAAGGTAACTTTTTTGTTTTTAACATTATAGTACTTTTTCCTTCCGAAGATGCATATAAATGTTAAGACAGTTTTTTACAGCACATCTAAAATGATTATTTGAAAGATGTATCGGACACATTGATTTAAAATTTTCAATCTTTAATAACGACGGTATGGCAAGATTTTCTATTTTAAAACTCTCAATATACTTTTCAAGGAAAAATTTTTTTTGTTCGCCTTTTACATAAATTTTTTCAGCTTGTTCTAAATAGTATTTAATAATTGATTTTATATCCACATAGTCAATGCATCCGCCATTCCAATTAAGTCCATTTATTTTATTGCCGCAATATCGATTGCTATATTGTGCTTCTTGACCTAGTTCTTCTTCGTGGTAAGGTGGTTTGAAATGATAAACGATAGGAATCAAACTTCCTTTTTCAAGTAGAGCGAGTTCTTTGACAAAATATTGTTTATCGTTTCCTCTTAGAAATTGGAGATCAACTATGAAAACACGTTTGGCCATTGTGAGACTATATAAGAGACTGTCTGTCCAATTTTCCAAGATTAATTTTATACTCGACCTCTGTTTTGTATACATATAGATTTGTATAGTTAGATAGATACTCTTCGGCAAACCATGTTTTTTCATCCGTTTACTATGATGGTTGCCGGGCCGTCTTGTTGTGGGAAATCGACTTTTATTTTTAATTTAATAAAACAAAAAAACAAATATATTCAACCTCCAATTGAGAAGATTATTTGGTGTAACCCCGATAAAGAAGCCGTCCCGAAAAATATCAAAGGACTTGAACATTATAATACTATTCCAGATTTTTGTGATAATCAAGATCCACTGTTAATTATAGTAGATGATATGATGTTAAATTCTCACGACAAGATTGTGTGCGAATTATTTACTAGAGGTTCGCACCATAGAAATTTATCTGTAATATTTGTAACTCAAAACGTTTTTCACCAGGGAAAATTTTCAAGAGATATTTCATTAAATTGTAAATATTTAGTGCTTTTCAAAAACCCTAGAGATAAATCCCAAATACTGCCTTTAGCTCGTCAAATATACCCAAAACAGGTCAACGAATTTGAGAAAGTATATAATGAAGTAACTACCTTACCATATGGTTACATTTTAATAGACCTTACTCAAGATATTAATGATATATTTAGATTAAGAAGTAAAAAATTTTTGTTTTTGTACAAAAGAGCAATTGGAGCAATTTGGTGAGGAATATGAAACGATTACAAACCAACCGTCATATATTGCACCTGTTAAAAAATTCTAAGAGAAAATTTCAAAAAGTTATAATAAAACAATGTGAGCCGAATGTAATTAAAACGATCTGTGAAATTGCGTTAAATATTTTAAAAGGTAACTGTCATTTAAATAAAAGAGCAACCAATCAACTAAAAAAGTATAAAAAGGACTTGAGATCACTCATTTGCCGTAAGAAGTCGCTCACTAGTAAAAGAAAAATTATAATTCAACGTGGTGGATTTTTACCTGCTCTTCTCGGTGCAGTTTTATCAGGGGTGATTGGTCATTTTATAAAATGAATAATACAACATTTAACAAAATGATAATATTAAAACCTGAAATATATGAAAAACTAAAGCAAAATTCAGACGTTGAACTCAACCAGTTGGATAAAAAGATGAAAAACATTTTATTAAACAAAAATTTGTCCGATATTCAGAAGTGGTATTTGTATCGTCAGAACCTATTTAAAATTAGAAACAAAAAAAGATTGTTATCTAAAATTGAAGAGAAAAAAATTAAAATCATGGAACCTAAAAGTACCCAAACACGTTTCCGTACAAAACCCATATTTAGAGCGACAGACACTCAAACAGATGTTGTCGGTAAAAGAAATTTTGAAATGCAGTTTCCTGAAGAAGAAATATATGAGAATGAAGATGATGAAGTATTTGATAAACGCGTCCAGGAAAATATTTTTAAAGAAACAACACAGTCTGACAGTGAACTTGATGAAGACGTTCAAGACAAAATTTTCGCAAAAGCACTATCTGCCACATCAATTGGTGAGCGTTTAAGAAAACGAAAATTAACTCCAAATCAAAATTATCAAACATTTGAAACCGAGTCTGGAGACGTTATAACGGTTCCTCTTGACAGTCCACCAGAAAAGAAAGAAAAGCATATAAATAGCGAGAAATTTACAACACCTACAAAACGAATTTTACGACCAGCTAAAGCGGGTGACAGTCAAACAAAAATTAATTTTCCAAAACGTAAGAAAACATGGGCGATATACACATAAAAGATGAATTTTATGTTACTTTACTCAGTGATAACTCAATGAATTACTATCCTGATAATACTTTATCAGCTTTTACAAATAATTTACATAAACCAATCAGCGGTACAAACTGGAAAGTTGGTCTGTCGGAGATTTACTTAAACGATTTTCAACCAAATAAATACGGAAAAAACTGGCACATTGGTACAAAAGTTTTTATAGGAGGTAATTCCGAACACTTGGTTGGAATTGGGACGACGTACATTCCACATAACACGGTTGAATATTTGTGTGATTGGAAATCTTTTTTGTTACCAAAACTAATTAAAAAAGAGTTTTTAGTAAATTATGTAAAGGAAGCGAGCAAAGTTTATGATCTGAGTCAATTTATTTTATGAACACTTTAGAAATAACTAACATTTTAAAATGTAACCAGCGTACAAACAAAAAATTTAAGGGGGTATTCGCTCTGGATAGAATTCCAAAAGTAAAAGAAAAACCATCTCTTTTAATCGTTAACACGGATAAGGCTAAGGACCCTGGAACACACTGGTTAGCTATTTATATTCCTAAAAAGGGGTGTATAGAATACCTTGATTCTTTTGGGCAGAAACCAACTAAACCTGAAATTTTAAGATATTTGAAGAATCATTGTTTAATTTTTAATGATAAACAGTTGCAAAGTAATTTTACAGATGTATGCGGGCAATATTGTTGTGTTTACGTTTGGTTTAGATGTTTTGGTTTAAGTATGAAAAGTTTTTTGAATCAATTCAGTAAAGTAAATCATATTGAAAATGACAGGTTGATTTTAAAACTATTTCATAAAATATTTGGAAAATACAACTTTTTACAGTCTTGTAACCCGAGAGTTAGAGGAAAGTTAAAAAGAAATGGAAATTCGACATGAAAACACGATGTCTTTATTATTAAACTATACATACTTTCTTAATAAAAACCAGACCTTTAGAATTTCTGTTGGTTTTACGGGATTTGAAGCCACAACCATATTCCATCGTAATGGAAAAGAAGTAATTGTTCTGAAATATCGTGATTGGTGTGAATTTTACCATCTATACAAAAAGCTGCTGTGCAGTCGAACAATAAAAAATACCAAATTATGTTTACAAGCAGGAATTCAAGCTATTCGTAGTCAAACTCTTAGTGTCAACAGAGAAGAGGCCGATATATTTAACAACCTTGTTGATTTTCTTCAAGCTGTAATGATTCACTATAAAAATTCCGAACAAAATGTAAGAGCGTATGTTGAAAAATACATAAAAACCTGTGAAGAAAAACAAGTGGAAAAGTTGCATGAAGAAATTAACATCCCAAAGCAACGGATCAATGTGCAGTGTAATTTTTCTAGATTATTTTTCGAGATACCTGTAATATTAAACAATAAACTACGCAAAATTGTACGAAAATAAAAACAATTGCCTTTTATTTATTTTATTTTTATTTTCATTTTTATCTATCTATAATGTTACTAAAAAACCATTCGAAATATCCTTCTTGCTCGACTTCGATATTTTGTTCTTCGTTAACCTGCAGATCATCTGTTTGAGAGTCAAACCAGTTTTGACCGTCCTGCCATTCCTCTTCTTCCTCCTCTTCAAGTAATTGCGGTGGTGATGGTGGTGGTATAAATTCTTGAAAAGACGAGGTCACCTCGTCAACATCAACATCATAATCATTCGTGGTTGAACTAATTTGGTTTTCTTGTGTAATTTTATTTAAAAAATAATTTTCATTACTTTCGTTGGTAAACGGAAACAAAGTCGAATCAGCTTCCATATTAAAAGTTGATTTCTGTAGGGAGACTGAGGATTTCTACAAAAATTTAGCTATTATGTACAACTTTTCAGAATCAGTTGCCTCTATATATAGAAAGAGAAACTAAATATTGTGTATATTGTGTATAGGATGTCACGAGCACAAATTGTTTCAGAGCTACACAGGCCACTTAGAAAAAATTTTCGTAGGAGAAAGTTCATTCAAAAGGGTTTGAATGATACTTGGCAAATTGATTTAGTCGAAATGATTCCTTATGCCAAATTTAATAAAGGTTTCAAATATTTATTGACGGTGATTGATACTTTTTCCAAATACGCTTATGCTGAACCTGTCAAACGTAAAACTGCTGAAGATGTTTTACGAGCACTTGAAAATATTATCAAGCAAGCAAAGGATTCCCCAAAAAATATTCATTCAGACCAAGGCAAAGAGTTTTTCAACAGACAGTTTAAACAATATATGTTGAAAAATAAAATTAATCATTATCATACATTCTCAGAGCTTAAGGCATCTATCGTGGAACGTTTTAATCGAACTTTGAAAAGCATGATGTGGAAAAATTTCAGTTTACAGGGGAATTACAAATGGATCTCAATTTTACAATCATTGTTAAAAAACTATAATTCAACACCGCATTGAACAATCAAATTACCCCCAGAAAATGTTTCAAAGAAAAATGAAAAATCAATACTTAGAACTCTATACATGCATCCAAAAATTTTTCAAAAAGCTAAATTTAAGATAGGAGATAATGTAAGAGTCAGTAAAAATAAAGGAAACTTTGAAAAAGGCTATCAACCAAACTGGTCAACAGAAATTTTTAAAGTGGTTAAAGTTAAAAATACATATCCGATTACGTATAACTTAGCCGATTATACCAGCACTCCAATTTCCGGTGGATTTTATGAAACAGAACTAACACCTGTAAAATTTTCTGATACCTATCTTGTCGAGCAGGTTTTAAAAAGAAAGGGGAATAAAGTTTATGTCAAATGGTTAGGATTTGATAAATCGCACAATTCCTGGGTAGATAAAAACAATATAATTTAGAACTTCTGAAAACATTTTGCTAAATTAAGTATTAATAAATTTGTATAAAATAATTCCTCGTTTTTTACTGGAAATAAATAAGTTTTCGTTTACTTGAAATTATTAAAGAAAAACTCACTAAAACTTTTGTTTTACGTCGGGAAAAATATGAAAAAACCCGACCTTTATTTTATGTTTACATAAGCTACAAAATTGCTTAAAACTAAAAAACTGAATATTTGTTACTCCGACTAAAATTGACTTCTGTTTTACCTTTATGTTGTGTAATAATCGTAGTTTACACAAATTTAGACCTTTTGTATCCAAACGGTACGGAACTATGGTCTTTCAGAAATCGACGTTTTTCTGATTTCGGTTGGTATCTTTTTGTTTCAGTTACTGTATGAACCTCATGATCTTTAGTTCTTTTAATATTTTGTGAAACCACAGCGATATTTTCCCAATCTTGCGGATGAAGAACAGCATGTTTAATCGTTTCAAAATTTATTAGTTTGGATGTTGTATGGTTTAAATTTATGCCTTTAACTTTACAAACAAGCTTTTCTGAGTTATCTTTAGTCGAAAAAACTTTAAACGCGTAATTTTTTGGTCCACCACTAACAAATTCAGATATATAGCTGCCGAGGCCGTAACATTCTAGTTCATCGGTCATATCACCAATACGTTCTCCTAGAGGTGGGTCATATTCTCCTTCTTGACTTATATAAATGATTGAGTCCGTATCGTAATACAAAACTCTGTGACCGATCTTTTCTAGATAGCTGTAAAGATGAAGTCGAGCCTGTGCTGTTGTGTAAGCAGCTATACACACATTGATTGTTGATAGAGAATTTACCGCTTCTTCTTTATACTGCCAGCTCACAATTATAACTTCCTCGTTAATAGGTAGTATTTGACAAACTTCTATTGAAGGATTTGTTAGTAAGTCATTCAAAACAAACGGTTGGTTAACAATAGTTGTTTGTTGTTGGTTTTCTCGCTGACCAAATTTTCCCCAAAAAGAATTTAAAATTAATTTTGCAAAAGACCTTAATCCAGGATTATTATTGATATTTTTAAATTCCAATTGAACTTCTTCTGAACTTAAAAAGGAATCAATATACTTTTGTTTTTCCAATTCTGTTTGATATTTAGACGGAAAACCTGAAGATTCCTGTTTAATTTTTATAAACTTATTCATCATTTCCGTGAAGAGTCCTTGTTCTTTCCTTTCCTTGTTATATTGCGTAATCTCGTATTCCCAGATTTCGTAAATGTGTAAAATTTTGTAGTTTTTTTTGAGAGCCTGTAAGACTTCGTCAATCACCCATGTTCCAGTTAATGCCCTTTCATCGTTAGAATGTAAACAAAATGCACTTTGATTTTTTTGATCTCCGCAGCTTTGGCAGAGTGAGAACATCAATTTGTTATTTTGTTTTTGCGGTAAAACTGGATGAAATAGGTTTTCTGGTGGTAATATTTTACATTTAATCAACCCATTCGTTTTTTGTAAATCAATTCCAGAACACACAGAATTTCCAACATGTACTTTAGGGTGTTTAACAGGAAATTTGCCATATTTACAGACCCCCGGGTACATCGAGCAGACGTCTATGTATTTAATTTTCTCCCCGTTTTTACACTTATAATGAGTGTAGACATTGCCTGTTCTTCCACCATAGAATGCATCCCGAGGGTTTAGTGGTGCAGTAAAAATTATTGGGTGGTTTTTTAAGTAAAACATATTTTTGTTTGTTTTCATTTGTTCGCGAAATGCGCATTCCCACATTTCGATTACTTTATATCCAAGGGATTTTAAGTACTCATTTTTGGCCAGCGTTCTTTCATACCTTTGATTTAAAGTATCGTTAGAATCATTATACAAGGATACATCTCTTTTATGGATTAGGCACTTCGGATGACCATGGTAAAAACAACCTAGAAGGTTAATAAAAATTAATAATGTGTTATAGCGAGTTTTTAATTTTAATTTTGTTTTATTACCTTGAAACTCAAAAACTTCCTTAGTGCTGTCACAAAATGCATCAACTTTGACACCGCCAATCACTTTTTCTCTCCCGCTAGCAGCATATTGAAATTTAATTTTTCGGGTGTCCTGCTCCCATACAAGCCACTGTAGAGCAATTTCGGATTGATTGTCGACTAGTCTGTAACCATGTCGTGGAATTATACCTATCGTGTTCAAACACAGAAAGTTTCGTCTGAACACGAGGTTACAGGCTGAGGCTATTGTTGCTGCTTCTAAAAACGGTTCAATGTTGCATTCTTGTAAAAAAATTCTTCTGAAGCTTAAACAAGCTTCAGTCAAAATCTTTACATCGTTGCTACAGTATTCAACTATTTCTTTTCGCATGTTGAATTCGCAATTTTTATTTTCGGTGTACCATTGATGAAACTCATTTCTCTCATCTTCTTTCATTGAATCGGGGGAGAAATATTTCATAGGCGGTAAAGAACCTATATAATTTTCATTTTCCAGTTTATTAAATAAATGCGGAAAAAACCCCTTTTTTAATTTTGTAGATAAGTTAAAGGCTTTTGGCAATTTTGCTAGGGCCATCGGGAAAAAATTAAGTGAATCGATAAATTTGACATTGTTGATCATCATCAAAATAATTTTCGTTCCTCTCATTATTAGTTTGGGTTCCACATTCGTTTTATTTAAAACATAGTTTAAAATAAACTGATGATCAAACGCTTGTCCGTTATGAGCAACGACAATTATTTCTCGGAATTCTGCGCTTAATTTCAAAATGTGATTCATCATTTTTTCGATTATATAATTTTCTTCAAAAATTATTTGTCTAAATTTACACTTTTGACAAAAAACTAGAGATTCATCGTCAATACAGATGTCACATCTTTGCTGTAAAACACACAAATTAGGGATATGCTGTCTTAGTTGTGTATCAATATTTTTTTCCTGTCTTGTCTCTAAATCGTAGAATACATAAATGCAGTTTTCAAAATTTTTCTGTTTTTTATCTTGCTGAATGAAGCAAAGATGATCCGAAGGTACATGTTGATGACAAATTTTACAAAAATATTCATTACAAAAATGCTGTCTTTCTGTTTTGTAAACGTGCAAACAATTTAAACATTTTTTTATTATATCACAAATACTTTTTGAGTTAGATGATGAGGCTCGGTGAAAATCAAAACATTTTTCCCCTCTAAATGTTCTATTACAGATATTACATTTAACATTTATACTATTCTTTGGACATGGTGTTGAATTACAGCAACATGGGCAAGTTTTTAAACATTTGTGTTCATGTTTGTGCCAAAATGGAACGTGACAACTTCCGCAATAATATTCTGTACAAAAAGCAGCAGTGAGTGATCCAATCACATTAAAATGATTTTCATGGTATAACAAATTTAGGTTTTTTACATCTTTTGTGGTATTTCCCTCAAATATCACAATTCGACCCCTAGTGTTATATTGATAGACAACAATTTTGTAATTTGTCAAATAATTTTGAAATTTTTTTAATTCATGTATTCCACACCCCTGATGTGGAATAATTACACCTGCTTTTTGGATTAACTCTTTAGCTTTAATCGCTTGAATTTTTCCGACATCTTTTAAAATATGTCTATAATTGACCTCTTTATCAATTTTTGCAATGCAGACAACTAGGGCACGGGGTAAACATAAGTTATCTTTATTTTTTATTGTTATTATACCACGGCGTTGTTTGCATTCTTCAGCAAAATTGTAAAATTGTTTTTTCCTACCTTTACCATAAGGTAAATTGATATATGTTGCGGTCAAACAAAATTTGTCTGTACTTAACCCTGTAAAGTAAAAGTGAAAAAGTAAAAAAATGTTCAGCATTTTCATTTAAAAGTACTCACCCTCGGAATTGCTTTGAAAAACCTTTGAAATCACATCCCAAATATGCTGAAACGTCAGTCCACCTGCTGTTTGAAAGTTTATCCATGCAGGGCCACGATGCTCGAAGCTTTCACCACAAAATGTCATTCCAATTTTGTCGCTTGGGCTAACTTCTTTTGTAATATATTTGACAATATCGTGGAGTGCCCCTTTAATCCAAGTAATTGGATCAATATAGCTTGGTACAGGTTTTATCGAAAATTTAATTTCGCGTCTGCGCAAGTTAAACTTCTGCATATTTTTCCCCGTTTCGGAATCGATTAAAAATCGCTCTTCTTCCACTTCTTCCCCAGAAGTTATAAACCTTTTCATTAGAAGTTTTTTTGCCATGTTTTAATGTTGAATCACAAAACTAATTCAATATAAATTTTCTAACAGGGTAGGCTTTTATACTTAGTTTGACATCGTTGTTTTTGTAAAACTTCAATACTCTAAATCAGAGGTAAAGCAAATTTCCATCAAGGTAATTTTAAACTTTCAAATAAATTATCATGAAAAAAACAAAATTAAGAATAATTTTCAATTTGTTTTGATAGATAAAGAAAAATAAAGAAATAATTCATATTAAATGTTTCAATGTTTCTTTTGTTTATTTTTTCCTTTTTACGTATTGATTAATTTATAAGATAAATTTTATCATTTGAAAAATTAAGTAAACAGTAAATGGAGAAACAACAAACTCAACAATTATCTTTTAATTTATATGAATTTTCAAAATGAATTTTCAATATGTTTTGAAGAATAAGAATAAGAAAATAATATATATAAAGCAATAAATTTCAAGTTTTCTTTTGTTTATTTTTTCTGTCGCGTTTTAGATAAAGAATAATAAAATAATATATATAAAGCAATAAATTTCAAGTTTTCTTTTTTTATTTTTTCTGTCGCGTTTTAGATAAAGAAAAATAAAGAAATAGTTCTTATTAAATGTTTCAATGTTTCTTGTGAATAATTTTCTTTTGTTTATTTTTCCTTTTTTGCGTCTTGATTAATTTATAAGATAAATTTTATCATTTGAAAAATTAAGTGAACAATAAATGGAGAAACTAGCAGCAATTATCTTTTAATTTATCTGAATTTTCTAAATGAATTTTCAATATGTTTTGAAGATAAATAAAAGAAGAATAAAGTAATAATATATATAAAGCCATAAATTTCAAGTGTTCTTTGATTTATTTTTTCTGTCGCGTTTTAGATAAAGAATAATAAAGAAATAATTCGTATTAAATGTTTCAAACTCTTGTTCCCCCACTAACTTTTAAGCATCGTAAATTGGTATAAATATCAAGCAGTTGTAATCAACAATTGTAGTCTAACATAGTAATTTGCTAAACATGGAAAGTTCAACAGACAGTTTTTTAAACGAATACCTGGTAACTTCCGATTGTCAAGCGGCTCCACCTCTCAAAAGAAAGCGCTTACACCATCAAATACAACAACAACAACAGCAGCAACAACAGCAACAAATACTACAAAAACAACAACATCAACTGGCTAGAAAACAAATTTTTCTGGCAAAATGTTCAAGCGCAGCAAAGGAGAAATCAAAACCATTTATGAAGATAGCAGAATTGCAGGAAAACCACGCATACAAATTATGCACAATTCGAAAAATCGACACTAAATTTGGGAAAAAGTGGATTTTCGAAACCGAAGATGTATTATTATTCGCACCAAATAAATTCAATGAATTATTTAACGAGGAAGATTATACAGCATTAGTTATGGAGGAAAATTTCTACCTCATAAAAACCCCTCAAAACGGTTTAACACTCTTAGAAGGTGAAAATAAAAACATTAATTAAATTTTATTTAAGTTTTAATTTTAAGACAAAAAATAAAACAATCAATAAAATTTTAGTTTTAGAGCAAAAAATGTAAAAAGAAAAATGAATAAAAACACGTGACAAATTGTTTTATCTGTCATTTGTACCATTATTTTATTGTTTTAATTTTAAATTTGAACTCACATTTGAACTAACCTAGTCTATCTGACATGCTTCCTAGGCCTTTAGCAACAACAATAAACCCACAATAACAACAAACAACAATAAACCACTAACCTACACTTTAAATCGAGAAATTACCAATACAGATAACCAGAACTAGGTCAAATACTAACCTAGTTTACCTGACGACCTTCCAAGGCCTTTAGCAACCGGCTTGGGACATGCACAACAACAAACCACAATAAACCAATAACCTACATTCTAATTCCAATACAGGAAACTAAAACTAGGTCAAATATTAACCTAGTCTACTATATAAGGTCGTAGCCTTTCATGGCAATTATAAAAACAGGTTTTGGTTCCCCAGGACCAACTCTCGGGAGTTCTACTAATCTACTACTACAATCTACATTTAGCGTTTCAAGAAAATATTACTAAACCAAAAATTGAAGATTTTTTCCAAAATTCTGTTAATATTCCAAAAATTCAACCTTTTTCTAAAATTCTAAACATATTGCAAAAATTATAACAAAATCAAAAATACAAACTTCTTTTCAAAATTCCAAAAATATCTCAAAAATTATAATAAAATCAAAAATTTCCATTTCATGTTCGACTACATTTCATGTCATGCAAATAAATAATTTTGTATTTTTTCAAAAAAAGTTGGGTAAAAAATAAATGAAAATCATTCTTTTGACACACTTGACAATAATTTTTTGCCAAACTTATAATGCAATAATCTAGTTTTTGGTCTTACATAGCCATCCCGACCATCAAGATTTCTTTAAATTCAAGGTTACTACTCATTAATACTTAAATTTACCGTTTTAAGCGAAAAATATGCATATTTCCTTGTGTTAACACTTGACGGTTTTTTTGACACACTTTCGGTACAGTTATCGAACACATCGTCCTTTCGGCTCTTTGCATTAAATATACCTGTTTTCAGAGGTTTATTATTAGCCATAAGTCTTTTTTTTTGCTTTTTTAGAATCGGTGGAAGTAAGAATCTCACTTTTGGCTCCAGAATGTAATACTTAGGTCTTTCAGAGCGAAGCAATTATATAGCAAACGTTCATTTTCAATCAAATTGCCTAGAATGCTTGCCTAGAATAACGGTAAAGATTTAATTGCCTCCAAAAAGCATTATTATATATCTGTTAAATTAAAAATATAATCAAAATACTATCAAATTTAGTTTCTCGTTATTTGTTTTATAAAAATGAAGGTAGTTAATCATAAAGGTAGGCTGTTTTTTTATTGTTATATCTTGTCGCAAACATATGATTAATTATTTTAATTTTGTGACAAGTCAATTGTGATTCGTGTAGTTGTGCGTTCCATATGTATGTAACTATAGAATAAATTGTATAATAAGTTTGAACAACAGTTCAGGAATGGTGGTTTGTTAATTAAAATCGTAAATTGCGTAAATTTATTTAATTAAAGCATTTACATTTAAGTATGATAATAGATCATCTGATATATAACAGCTTTGATTAATTTGAAATGTTTAGAAATTTAATTTCAAACAGTAAATGCCATGTGGAGATAGATGCTATCGTAGTTGAGGTTGAGGTAATCTTCAAAATCTTACGAAATTTTTTCTGTTATAGCGAATATGTATAGCGAATATGTATGTAGAGGAGCGTATGATAGTCACTCGCTTTCAGTTAATTGTGAACCTTTTAATTATTTGTTGGCCACTCAACATCCTAGAAAATACATTAAGTTCGTATTATATTCTTTGCTGTATCCCCATCAAACAGGAAACATGGTTTTTCTACTCCTATCACAGTAAATTATAAATTACATCACACTATCCATGACATGTAAATTGATTATTTCAAAAAGTATGCAGTAAGTAAAAAAAGTGTGCAATAATGATTTTTCATACATATATTAAGAAACACTTTTAATAAAAAGAAAAAATTTTATTTAAAGAAAAATTTGATTTTAAAAAATTAAATATTTTAGTGGAGTCAAATTAGTAAAAAAAAGTGATATATTTGATGTAAGAGCAAAGTTGAATTTTTTTTTTGTTTTATGTTAAGGACATAAAAGTTAGTGGGCATATAATTATTTAGCAAATTTGGATGTCCGGAAGTGGCTCAAAAATGGCAAAAACTGGTTTTTTGGTGTTTTTCGAGTAGGTCGCTTCACTATTTTTGAAATATTTCGGGCTCTAATGATCAAAAAAAAAAAACAGATGGAAAATGTTTGTGATTAAATTTCAAATTCATCTATGGGGGTTCGATACTTTTAAAGTGTAACCTAACCTCAAAAAACCGAATCGCGTGACTTTTTTTTTTTTACTAAATTTATGATAAGGGGCGGAAAAATCGTCGAATTTTCATTAAAACTTCAGGAAAGATGTAGTTTAATAATTTTAATATGGGATTTAATTTTTATGAAAAAATTTTAATTTTTTCGGCCGCGATTGACATTTTTCGTTAAATTTGGCAAATGGTGCCATTTTATGAGAAGTCATCCAAAATAAAATTTTTTTTTTTAAACTGTACTTTTTTTTATCTACTTTAACCTTAGTATAATCAAAATTATGTTGCTTTAATTTAAATGCCCATTTTTGGGCATGAAAAAAACACATTAATTTTTGCATTTTTTTGACATTTTACCATATATACGGTATTATTTATGCTATTATCATGTATTTTGCATAAAAGTGAAATATGCAATTCAAATTAATAAAAAATATTTTTTTAAATTATACATAACCTACAAAACTTTTTTTTCTTGCAATGCCCTAAATTGCTTTTGGTAAATAATTAAAATGTTATTACAATTATTGTAAATATTTGATATAAGATTTTGAAAAAATGTAATATTCAATTTTTTTCAAACATTTTTTATTAGCATATAAAATACACAGCATAAATAATTTTACGCCAATTATGTTTTCAATTGAAAATTCTATATGCGTTATTATGGTTTTCCATATTATTCACTGTTTGTGTACTTTTGTCACTTTTGAGTTAAAATGCAATATTTAAAAATATACTTTTTGCTGTTTATTTTTAAAATTTTTATTTTATTAATAATAATATAAACTTCCTTATAGTAACAATTTGAATTTGATTTTTTATTTTATTGAATATCGATTTCGACTTACGTCATCCTCAGTTTAAATTATTATTACAATTTTTGCTTAAACTATTACTTATATACTACTTCAACTGCTATTTTTTATTATTATGTTATATATTTTGTTAGTTTAATTTTAATTATTTACCAAAAGCAATTTAGGGCATTGCAAAAAAAAAAGTTTTGTAGGTTATGTATAATTTTAAACAATATTTTTATTAATTTGAATTGCATATTTCACTTTTATGCAAAATACATGATAATAGCATAAATAATACCGTATGTATAGTAAAATGTCAAAAAATGCAAAAATTAATGTTTTTTTTTCATGCCCAAAAATGGGCATTTAAATTAAGGCAACATAATTTTAATTATACTAAGGTTAAAGTAGATAAAAAAAAGTACAGATTAAAAAAAAAATTTATTTTGGATGACTTCTCATAAAATGGCACCATTTGCCAAATTTAACGAAAAATGCCAATTGTGGCCGAAAAAATTAAAATTTTTTCATAAAAGTTAAATCCCATATTAAGACTATTCGACGATTTTTCCGCCCCTTATCATAAATTTAGTAAAAAAAAAAAAGAAAAAGTCACGCGATTCGGTTTTTTGAGGTTAGGTTACACTTTTAAAGTATCAAACTCCCCTAGATAGATTTGAAATTTAATCACAAACATTTTCCATTTTTTTTTTTTGATCATTAGAGCCCGAAATATTTCAAAAATAGTGAAGCGACCTACTCAAAAAACACCAAAAAATCAGTTTTTGCCGTTTTTGAGGCACTTCCGGACCTCCAAATTTTGCTAAATAATTACATGCCCACTAACTTTTATGTCCTTAACAAAACAAAAAAAAATTCAACTTTGCTCTTACATCAATATAAAATGCTAATATGACTCCACTATTTCAATTCATTTTGACACAGAATAATGCAAAGCCTACCACAATTTGTAAACTATTTGCATTTAATTTATAATTAGTAGTTCATTTTTTCAAGTAATTATATGCGTTTGGGCATTAAAACAAAGTCGTAGAAAAAGTATATAACAAACCTCGAGCTGCAAACCATTTTCCATGCTCGTGAAGGTACTGCACTCGCCGCTACGCGTCTCGTGCCCAATATTTTCACTCGCATGTGAAATGCTATTTACAGCGCTAGGTATGTAATATTCTATTTACGTTCTTGTTTGTAATTTTAAAGGTTGTTTGTTTTTGGATGTTAACAATAATCAAATAGCCCTTTTTACAAAAGTTTTGTATGCAAAAAAATCCTCCTGGAAAGTAACCCCTTGTAATTATAACTCAACAAAAAAATCAGCGAATAGAGAAAATTAACTAACAGAATTTCGTGCGTCAAATAATAATAATTATTTTTATATTAATTTCTAAAGTTTTTAGTTTAAAAAAAAATTGAAACTAATAACTAATATTATATTCCGTGCTGATAATTGATTAATTTTTATTAAATTTATTTTTTTATAATTTTAATTTTATATTTTTTTTTTTTAATTTTTTTTTGTTTTTAAAGATACATAAGATAAAACCGGAAACGGATATGATTGTGTGTTAACAATAACAAAAAAAAATGATAAATATTAAAAAAAATTTTAAATTTATATATGATTGCATTTGCATGTTGCATTCTTCGATTATTGTCCGAAATTCAATGAAATAAGGCGTTTTTCTGTTAATATATTTTTATTCGATTTTTATCATAATCATTCTGCAACAAAAAAAAAACTATTAAATTATGTTTTTATTTGTTTAATTTTTATATTAAAAACAAAAAAATCTTGTGATATGCAACAGTTGGAATTCTAAAAATTTATACTGATATAATTAATTATAATTATTTCATGTTATAAACGAAAAGGGATAAACGATAGAATCGAAATAGTTTAAAATAGTTTTATACAATTTAATGGTTGAAAAAGGTTTGATGGGAATCGGAACAAATTTTCGTATTAAGGACATGCGAAAGTATTAGGTTATTGGTGTAGTGAAATAATTATTCCATTTAAATATAAACTGCTACTCTATCGAAAATCATAAATAGGAGTATGTACTATGATCGATAGTATCTTACAGCGACTCATTTTTGGTTTTTCAATCGTATAAGTTTAAATAATAACTGGCAGTTGTTAGCATTAAATGGTCAATACACCTTTCCGTTAGTGACAACTGACACAACAGGTAGCTGAATTCAGTTTACATGCCATATATATATATATATATATATATATATATATATATATATATATATATATATATATATATATATATATATATATATATATATATATATATATATATATATATATATATATATATATATATATATATATATATATATATATATATATATATATATATATATATATATATATATATATATATATATATATCGATTCAAAATATGGGAGTTGGAAATTCTGAGATCAATTAAAGCTCGACATTCGTCCTGTGAATGATGACGAGCGAGAAGAAATATTCAAAGAACGTAGCAATTGTGATGGATATAGTTAAATTATGTTTCTAGACATCATAAGAAAATTTTCGATCTACCTGTACATATTATAAACTATATCATGCAAACAATCAATTCGAAAAACAAAAACACCTAAAAACATTACATCTAAAAATTGAATTAGATGATGTTTTTTCACTGCAAAAACAACGGGGATTGGAGAGAAAATATTATTTTATTTGGTTAGTTTTTAATGATATATTTTATTTTCGAGTAAAAGCTTACAATTAGAGCGATGTTAAAATATTTAAAAAATTTAAGAAGGATCATTGACACAATGTAAAAAAATTGAAAAATCAGCAATGAAGAGGAAAAACACTCTGCTAACTGAAGCGAACTGAATTGACTAAATATGAGGAAGTTAAACATTTTTAGTAGGAGGTCTGGTGAACCGAGAAAGTTCACCCGTTAGTCAGTGCATGTGAAATCACCCTGATGCCAACTTATTAGGTCGCGGGTTCTGTCGACCAAACACAAACAAGAAAATTTCGCAAGACCACAGATAGAACAAATTTGTAAATTTTTTTCTTTTTATTAAAATGGAATAATTAATTATGTTCAAAGGCCAAGACAGCATCACTTCAAAAATGTAGCTTATAAAGATTTCAATTTCATTTCAGTTACATCACCGTTAGCATTTTAGTCGATTACAATAAAGCTATATAACACAAATTTTTATTTTATTTTTCTGTTAACAAATTAATTTACTTTAATTCAGTAGTTTATTAAAAGCAAAATAAAAATATATGCTTTTTCTGTATTGGTACTCTTCACTCTTCCCAACAACCCACAAACCTTGGTCGTTTGAACTACCAAAATCCAACCCTCTTTTTTCAAAGAAAAAATAAATGCATCTCCTTAGTACTGTGATGCGATTGAAATGTACAAGAAAAAATTAAAGAAAATGTTATACATCCACAGAACGTGGTTTTGAATATTACAGGACAGGATGAAAGGAGGAGGTCCGTAGACTAAATTCATCCTGAACAGTACAGGAATGAATGTTGGTGAATAGAGTATCGAACCCAAACCCAGAGATTAAAAGATTCATGCTCCACCGAATGAGATAGCCGGACTAAGTAAGAAAACTTCTAAGAGAGACAAAAAACATAAGGAGGAAAAAACACACAAAGCAAACATCCAAGAAAAACTTGAGGAGGAACGAAAAAAGCAGTTGGATAGATGGCATAAAGAATAACCGAATGGATTCGTAAAAAAATTCAACGTCACAAAAAACCGATTTAATTAAAATATAAAAGTTGTTTTTGTGTCATGGACACAGACTCCCCTCAACAGGTTACGCTCTAACAAATAGAACTTTCAAAGACCACTGCAAGTAGGCTCGATATGTTGTTTTATAGAAGGCTCTATGGGTTGTTGTGACTCATATTGTAAGTCATATTTGATATTACACAACACACATTGCAAGTCCTATTACACATGCAATTCATGCCGAGTGAACAGCGTTTGGGAAATAAACTTTATTCTGTTCAACCAAAATCTTGTACCTGTGGGCTGTGTGTCTGAAATTGTAAAGCAATACATAATCCGTTGTTAAGGAAATTGAACGGAATGTTACAAATGATCATGGAGAAAATGCTGACAGACAAAACTGTGTGAAATTATCATTAATGAGAATTCTTTTCCAGACACCTGCTAACGGCAGCTCAGATTTGTATGAAAAATAGAATAATAGGACTACTATTTTGATGAAATTTCTTTAATTTACAAATCTTAAGAAATTGGATTATTGCTATTGATGATGGGCCATTGGTGAAATTTTTTAATAGCTTCTTTTGGTATTGAATGCTCTATTCTCGTTATGGCTGATATTCAGTTATTTATAAAACACATTTCCCACGCTAATGTTTGCATTGAACAAGCTTCAATTTATTAAAATTGGCTTCGTAAGAGCTTATTAACAAAAGAGACTTATATATATTAACCGTACACGGTTGCACTCCCACCATACCCTAACTTTTCTAGATATATTTTATTAATTTATGATTACCCCGGTACTTGCAAAGTCAAGTAATTTGGATACCCTATAATCAACATTGTATACCGTAACTGCAAGTAATTTATTTTAATGTTACACGTAGTTGTTATGACCACATAGAGAACCCGTGAACGTGATGAAAATGCCATGGAGGGATAACCTAGATGGTAAACCACCAAGGTCAATAAGGCTCATTCCATATCACTTCACCACTTCTGATCCTTGCTACAGCCGATAGTTTTCACCCAATTAATGTACACGGGATCGTAAGCTCCATTAAGAAATCTTCTGAGGCACATTTCTTACTTTTACGGCTTACGATTTCGGGTATCTTAGTTGAGTGAAAACTCTACATTCTTGCAGACATACTATTCTTAAAGCATAAGGTTCACTTTCCATCACAAAAACGCTGAGATCAAAGAAAGCTGTCCAAAGATTGTAAACTAAACGTAGATGTTAAGAATATTCGACACATCGGAGCCACATATTTTAAGAATCTCTTTAAGATAATAAACTAGTACCATATCGAACGAAGAGCAAAACTTATTGGTATTTCGAAATGTTTATTAACGCATGCAATAGAAATTCAGCAAAACACTTAGTATCGATGATGCAGAAGCTGCGATGATGTAAAACATATAGTTCAGACGAAAGATTAAAAACATAGCACAGGACAGGAATTCAATTGTTGATATATTAATCCAGAAAAAAATAATTGTTTACTTTATAAAACTGATATATTGAGTGCACTCCTCTATAGTATAAAAGATATATTTATATGGGGTTTTTTGTGAGCCATTAAAATCAAGCAAGTAAGAAAGTAATTGGAATTTTTTCAAATCGAAGGTATGGTTGAAAAATTCTAAAAAAAAATTAATTTCTCATTTTACGTTTTTCGGATGAATTGGAACCTTCCTCTTCAGTGCCATGCTCGAATCCATTGTCAGACACACAATTACGCCACTGAGACAATAACTATTTCGAAACCTCATCATTATTTATTTATTTTACTTAAGTTGAATGTTTCTCCTGTCATTAGACTCCATATTATGGAAATGTTCTTACATTCGTATTTTTAATTTCACCTACATTACTTGTATACAGCAAGTCGATCAAAAATGGTTGGATTCAGCGTCGATTACTCAGATCACAATTTTCATTAGTTAGTTGATAAATAATATATGTACGGTTGAATTATTTTTGAAGTGAAAACTTCTTCAGGCGCACCACACACAGATTTTTCCATAGGTAGTAAGTTAGGCTGATCCGTGACGCTCTGAAATGAAAGACTTTATTAAGGTTTAAATTAAAATCTATCTATCATTTCTTAACGTTTCAAATTGCGTTGTGGCTATAGTGATCGACTGATGTGCTGTAGGTACTGAGCTCAAATCCTGGTATGGTACATATTTTTTTATTTTTTTTTTTAATTTTTATTAAATATCATTAAAATTATTTTTTTTTATTTATGAATTCATAAAAATAAAAAAAATTCTTTATACGAATTTTAAAAAAAATGATCTATAACGCAACGCAGTTTTTTAAAGTTATATTGCTACTGTCTTTTGCAATTTGCATTCAAGTCATCATGCTAAATAAATATTGAATATACATAAAATTGAAAGTACGTATGGCTGTTTATCCTTTATGCATTAATACATTAACCATCATAAAAATTTGTGAAGTTGTTGTGTACGCTTAATTTTTGCTTTTTATTTAACTATCGTTTTAAACAGTAGTTTGTTTTGATCAATGTTTTTTTTGAACATAATTTTTTTATGAAATTAAAATTAACGTAAGAAAGATAGTATAACCTGAAGGCTGAAACAATTACATTTGTATATCAAAATTATATGTATTGGAATTTTATCATCTTCACTAAATATGTTGTCGGCTTGGAATTGTATGTAATACATGTTTCTAAAATTAAGTGAAGACTTAATACTTGTAACTTGATACTTGATAAAATCGATTATATTGATTTATAGCTCACAATTACGAGACGGAAATCGCATAAATTCTATACAAAGAAGCATAGCTTATGTATGATTAAGCATGGATGGTAATCATTAAAAATGGTGGCACTTAGCCGATAGTGATTTGCAAACGGCAACAATGCGCATTAATACCAATGAATTTGCTTAGCTTTCCACTGAAAGATTTGTAAAATTTAAACTTGTTGATCTATGGGTGTGACAACCACGCGTACTTTAGTCCCTGCTATTGGCATATGAGTGCTATTTTGACAATTATTTGGTTTACATTGTGAGTTTAGTGTGTGTAGTTAGCGGTTTATCATTCTGACTTGTTTCCCATTTATTCTACTAATACGATCCAAATACTACTAATACGATATCAATTGATTGCGATTGCCAATGAAGTTTTCACTTCTGCCGTGCGGTCTTAAGCACACTCTCTGTTTTTTTTTTATAGTTGACTTATTTTAGTTGGGAATAAATCATCAGGACTTATGTATCTTGTTACACTTTGAGTAAAAAAAGTCTTAGTAAGACAAAAATGAAATGGTTTGTGTGAAATGGTTTGCCGATTTAAAACCAGTATACTTATTTGTCTGATCTCAATACTTCAAAACCGGTATTGAAATTTTGGTTGTGATTGCTTTAGTCAGGATGTCTGATAACTGAGATCGTTCTGGAATATATACATATATAGATATTTTAAAATATTTCTAAAATACATGTCACACAAATATATGAGTGACACATCTGCTCAACGATCACCTTAAACATTTTGTACGTACATATATCCGTATAGCACCAATTATGATAATGCGCTCAGTATACATATTCAACCACCACAATCATTTGGAGAAAATTTAAATCTTTAAAACTATTATATCCAACTATTGTATCATGACATATATAAATAAACAATAGAACATCTAAAATGTTATAAGAATATATGACATGTGTAATAAAATACTAACTACGATTATATGCTTTTCAAATACGTACTCGTATCTTGTCAAAAATTTAGAATATTTAAATGTAATCACAACGTATATACTCGTATTGTGCGTAAAACAAAACAAGAGAATCAATTACCAAATTATATTTATATTATAACAACGTTATGAGTATCAAAGTGAAAATAATGGTTAACACAGTTTACTAACTGTAGTGATATGTACAGAGCAAGGGAAGTATAAAAAGTTTTTAGAAGTTGGCTTTTTATCGGTTTTTAACAGTTATATCTAATATATGATATTGTGTTCTATACCTCTCATCAAAAGACCAACAAATGTTTGCACCAGGTTTAACAAAATGCCCACAATTTAAAATAATTGTGTCTATTCATGTATTAGAACTTCATCAGAAGATGATTGCCTTTAAGAATATTGCATATGTTTCAAATCCTCAACTTGTCTTTGTGTTAAGAGAACAAAACAAAAAAAATTTTAAACCAATTTCATTTAATAATAAAACCATAATATTAACAATAAAAACTAAAATAAACTTATGAATCAAAAAATCAACATAAAATATCCAGACCTTCAATTTTACGCTCATTTCATTTTCTTTGTACAAAACAATAAGCGTGAAATGCGTTTACTTTTGGAATATTTATTTTACTTTATTCTTTGTGTCTTAAGTACTTTTACTTACTTCATCTTTAACGAAAAGTAAAAATTACAAACAAAAAATTATAATTTATAACAAAATTAGAAAAAAATGTAACAAAAATTGCGGTAATTTTAATCCGATATTGTAAATTGTCAAATTGTTATGTTTTATTGGCTTAGAAAATTTCGCTGTGCTCATAACGGCGATAATTGCTAGATTAGTTTTTTGTGTAACGTTAGAGTGCAGGATGGTAAATATGTATATAAAAAAATTGGATTGCTTGTGGTTAGCATAGCATTACTTCAAACCACTTTATTCTGCCGGTGTACAGAAAATGAATTGTTTAAGCTGATTTTAACCTTTCTGGCTTTCTGGAGTTACTGATATTCATGTAATCAAAATTAGTCAACTATCCACTAAAATGCTGCGATTCGAAGACAAATCAAACAAATGATTAAGCTCAATCTTTAGCACGGTCCATGTTTTGGTTTCACCTTAAAGTTAATATGTCATTCTTAAAGATTTGTGACAAATTACTGCCAACATCAAATCATTTCCAACAACAATTGATTCCAACATGTGACTTCAGCACCCCGAGAGAGTCAAACATTTTCTCGGTATGTAAGGGACTGTTTTTTCCTCTTCAACAGAAATTCGGCAAGCTGTCATTTCCTCCTCTAAACCTTAACATGTTTTTATTCACACTATATAGTTATGACCTGTCAGTAGTCTCAACATTGACCATTAGTCTGCAGTGAACACGGTTCAGACTAAACAGAAAGCTATTAGATTGCTAGCTCACCTCTGAAGTGAAATTCTTGGAAACTGCAGCACGGAAATTGCAGATTCTGGTTCCTTCAATGGAAGTTGATGCATCGAAGGAGAATATGTTTGATTGTGAAATTATTCTTTCTTTTGTTATATCCATTCTGGTGAAGACCTCTTAAATAACTCATTAGCCCTAATGCAATTCCAACTATGTCTTGGGCATTGGTATTTAATCAGTTAATGTTCTTAAGGCTGAGATAATTTAAAGACCTAGAGGAATAATTTTTTCATTTTTGATTTGATTGTGTAGCTTTCGAATAGTCTGTCTGCCAGTAAAAAGATTAATGACCTTGACAGACTCCTAAAGCACACTCGTTTCGTTTGCTTCGATGCCGCATTTTTTTTTTTGCGCAGACATCAAGTGTCAGAAAAAGGAAATAACTATTAGACACTAAACTTGCAGAAAATATATCTCTAGCATGTCAAAATTGGCGAACGAGGCCTTAGGTTAAGGGTTTTGATCGAGTTTTCTACCATCCCTTGAATTGGTCTTCCGTGTTCTGACTAGTAAGCAAAAACACCCAGCTTTTTATGTCTTCGACTCCTTTATTATTCCACAACAAGAAAATAATACAAAAAGTTATATTCCTATATCTAGAATATACTTTTAATAGCTTCAGAAACTCCAACGATTGATTATAGAAATATCCAGTATAACACAGGGTCAAACATAAAATAATCCATAATATTTCTGTCCAAATAACACTTAAAACCTTATCACAATTAAAAAATAATTTTAATTCTATTTACACGGTTCTATGATCACTTTATATCGTTTCGTACAATTCATTTCACAAAAAATTTTAAATTTAATACTTTGTTGTCCTTGATCTAGATGAAAACGACCAAGCTTACATTTGAAAGCTAGCACACGTTTCTAACTTAAATATTCCCCAAAATTAAAAAAAAATAGTTCAAGTACGGAGGTTGAAAACTTGTACCTGTTGAAACGAAAACAAACGCAAAAAAGTAATGCTTTCACAATTTTTGAGTTTATTTTGTTTAAACTTTTCCCAACTTTTAGACAAACTTTTAAACAATAACCTCAGAGATTTTTAGCCTTCTTAGTTCTTACCCTAGTGGTTCCAATTTTAAAAGTGTTATTCTGAGCTTCTTCAAAGTTGTCTTAATCCACACAATTCCAATAAGACTCTCATTAATTCTCTTGTTTTTTCTGTTTTTCAGATCATCAGAACAAATAAAAATAAAAAAAATGAGGGTTTTGTTGATAAGTTCTTATGAATTTACATAAAATATTTTGTAATGGAGACTGGGCCTATTGATTACATCAGTAGGACGCAATTTGATAGACTGCGCGCCAAGCGATGTTATATTCCAACTAAAGCTCGAGTCTAATGAGTCCGACAAAAGAAGATCTATCATTCCAGCACAAATTAACTAATAAGCGTTTTTTCGAATATTTTAAATATTCAGACTACAAAAAAAAAACAAAAGGAGACTCTGACGACCCTAAAAGAGACCAACCAAAAGATCAGATCAACCACAATAAAAGATTTTATTCACATAATTGAATCAAATAAAAAATTATATGAAGGTCATTCATCCAATAGATAGTTCAGTCTTCACACCTCAGCACATTTGCCCTGCCTACCCTTTCATATTAGTATTATTAATTATAGGATTTGGCTGCGCCACAAAACAAAGGTGATTGTTAATTCAAATTCCGTAAAATATTTGAAAAAAAGCAATTAATTTGTTGCGCAACAAAACAAAGGCGATGATTGATTTGGTAGAGAATATGTTGAATGTTGTAATAAATCGACTGTCGACAACTGTTGAACTTAAAAAGAACATATAATCAAGCGAATGTCGACAATTGTTGATTTTTATTTAGATTTAGATAAAGTGGATTTAAATTATATTTGAAATAAAATATTTCAAATTGAAGATACAGGTATTTTATTATTAGATATAGATATTTTTTTCTGCTAACAATTTCTGAATTCTTTGAAAAATTTCTACAAAGTGATTATTTATTTTTTTTTTTTCGTGAATTACAGTCCACTAGACGAATTGTTAGCGAATATTGCTAACACGAGAACCACTTTGTACACATTTAAAAACTTTAGCACACGTAGATACATCATAAATATTTCCAAAATTAAAAACAAAATAGTTCAAGTCCAGAGGTTGAAAACCTGGAGCTGTTGAAACAATACAAACGCAAAAAGGTAATGCTTGCATCATTTTTGAGTTTATTTTGTTTAAGCTTTTCCTATCTTTTAGACAAACTTTTAAAAAATTTTAAACAACTTCTAAAGATTTTAGCCTCCTAAGCCTAGAGGTTCCAATTTTATACGTGTTATTCTATACTTCTACAAAGCTAACTTAATCCACACATATTGCAATAAGACTCTCATTAATTTCTTGTTTTTTATTTTGTTTTTCGGATCATCAGAACAAATAAAGTAAAAATAAAAAATGAGGACTACGTTGATGTTCTTAATCTTATGAGTTTAAATAAAATATGTTCGTTGGAAATTTGGAAATCCTTTAGATGTAATAAGTATATATCAACTACATTTGATTTCATGTTATTTTTACTAAAAAATACATGAATATTTTTTTATGCTTTTCGGATAAAAATTGTTTGGCATTTTTGTAATTATTGATTATAAATTATATGTGGTAATATTTTTATTGTGTTTGAATCTACACAGAACTCTTTGGTGATATGATATGTAATAACAAATTTTAGCCATATTAAACAAAACTGTCCCAAACTTACATAGATCAAGTAGCTTCGTAGGCCAGTAATAATAGGAGAAAAAATTAGAAAAAAAAAATAATTCGTTACAGCAAACTGACAGCGGGATATTGTGGAACACGATATTGTTATAGAGGGAAACATAAATCGAACCAACAGCTGCTATCCGGGGGGGAGTGGGTTGGGTTTTTAGGGGTTGAAAACAGTTTTTTTTGGCAAAAAAAATTTTACGAAGCTCAAACGTTGGCAAAATATACCTCTATTTATTGCAAAAAGGCAGTAAGTTTTTCGGAGGGAAGTATTTAGACGTTATTGTTAAATTTAATTTATTTTACCAAAAAAACCAAATTTTTAACTGCGATTCCTCTTAAAACTATGCCTCCTTCAGAGTTCTGTTTTGGCTCACTTACTCGTTGTTACGTTTACTTTTGATAAGTGGTAAAAAAAAGGTATACTGCTAAGGAAAAAATAGCGAGAAAATTGAAAAAACCGAAAAAATCGCTTTTTTCGTGGTAATTTGCATATTTATCGTTGAATAATTGTTACTAATTAATAAAATCATTTAAATTTTTATGATTACGTAAACGGCGATCATTTGGAAATACATTTATGAATAATTATATATACTTTCGTATTAAACGTACTAAACATTTTTTCGAAAAAATTTGAGGTTAGGGTAAAAATTGTTCGTGCAAAAGTTGTAGATCTTTTCATTTCTTACAACTTTTACAACGAAAAACTGTCTTCAACCCCTAAAAACCCACCCCACTCCCCCCCGGATAGCAGCTTTTGGTTCGATTTATGTTTCTCTCTTTAACAATATCGTGTTCGGTTAAGGTTCGCTGTCAGTTTGCTGTAACGAATTTTTTTGTTGTTCAAATACTATTTTTACTGGCCTATCGGTAGATATCTTTAATTAGATCTATAAAATTTTTTTGGAATGTTTGTGCTTTATTTGTAAAATCATTCAATTTGACCAACCATGTTTTAATTATATTAATAATAAGGAAATTATTAAGAATATGTAGATTATCACGAATAATTGATTGTTTTTACAGAAATGTGAATTAATAAAATTATAAATTAATAAAAGTCTTAAAATAATATTTCTTGACTAATCCAATTTTTGTTCCTGCAAAATAATTTTCAGAGTGAAGACATTGTATCTACCATTTCCAATATTTTTCTGATTGTTTGTTTATTTTCTGTTTTTGGTAATATTAATTTTGTTTGACGTCTTGATGGGTTTATAGTAGGCCAGAATAAATAAAAACCATTCACGTTTAATGCATAAAATATATAAACAACACAAAGAAATGAAAAATGGCAAAAAATTTTCTAAACGAATTCCCCTCGACCGGTGATAAATTCTCATAATTTTTTGGAAAGATCCTTAGGCAAGTGGCATTGATAATAGCCCTCGGCTTATGGTCTTGAGCTGTTACAAATCAACTTGCCTTCGAAATTTTCACAAAAATGTATTTCGAATTATTACCATCCTTGGGAAATTACTACTGAAAATGTTTTGCCTTAGTTTTATTTTAATTTAAACCAATGAAATTCTCTAAAATGTAATGACATCATTCAATTTCACCAATAAAATTTGAATTATACTAATAACAAATATTTATACGTCTGGCCTACTGGGATATTAAAAATTATCAGTCTAATTTTGAAATAATTAACTGATATCACAGTAGGCCAACGTGTAATTCATAAAAAATATATGAATAAATTAAAAATGGCAAAAAATTTTCTAAACGAATTCCCCTCGTTCGTTGATAAATTCTCATAATTTTTTGGAGAATTCCTCAAGCAAGTGGTATTGATAAAAGCACGAGGCCGTAGGCCGACTTACTTTCGAAATTTTTAGCAAAAAATTGTTTAGAATTATCACCGCCCTTGGGAAATAAAAACTGATAATTCTGACAATTCAACTCACTAAATAAAGTTTGGCTAAGGTCCAATAAAAACGCTTCATTTACTTTTTTTTAACAAATCAAAACGAATTGTTTCGATTATTTTTTTCTGGTAGGAAGGAACAGCGAATATTTTCGGCCCACTTAATATATTAATTAAAAACAAAAATTCACATACAAAATTATGTGAAAATGCAATTTGCAAATAGTAAAATATGGAGGGGCTGAAATCTCACAGCTCTGAGATATCAAGACTTCGGTCTGGGTTGAGGATTTTGATATAGTTTTCGGCAAAAAACTTTTATGAGGACATGGTTTTTAGTTTTGGGCAGCGATGTATATCAAACATAACTCTTTGTTAAAGTACTAGTATTTTTATCTCTGTTTAAAAATTTATTACAAAATAAACACGAAACATCAATACGTTGCCGGAAAATTATAATCAAAATTCCAAAAATATTGTTTAATTAAATAAAATCAAACTTTTTAAAAATTCCAAAAATATTCCAAAAATTCTTAAAAATTCAAACTTTTTCCAAAATTCTAAAAATATTGCAAAAATTGTTACAAAATCAAAAATACAAAGTTTTTCAAAATTCCAAAAATATTTGAAAAGCTATAACAAATTCAAAAATTCCCATGTCCAATTTCATTTTAAATTACATTTACGTCATAAAAACAGCTACATTTTTTTCAAAAAATTGGCTAAAAAAATAAATGAAATCATTTTTTGACACACTTGACATTATTTTTTTGACAAACTTATAATGCCATAATTCTCTATAATAATAATAAAATATCATGTCATACAAACTATTAATTTTATTTTTTTCTAAAAAAATTGGGTAAAAATAAATAAAAACCTTTCTTTTGACACACTTGACAACATTTTTTGACAAACTTATAATGCCATATTTCTCAATAATAATAATAAAATTTCATTTCAAACAAACAATTTTATTTTTTTCCAAAAAATTGGGTAAAAAGCTAATTAAAAATCTTTTGACACACTTGACAACATTTTTTTGACAAACTTATAATGCTATAATTCTCAATAATAATAATAAAAAAGTAATTTTATTTCAAAGAAACAATTTTATTTTTTTCCAAAAAATTGGGTAAAAAGCTAATTAAAAATCTTTTGACACACTTGACAACATTTTTTTGACAAACTTATAATGCCATAATTCTCAATAATAATAATAAATTCATTTCAAACAAACAATTAATTTTATTTTTTTTCCAAAAAATTAGGTAAAAAAATAAACAAAAATCTTTCTTTTGACACACTTGATAACATTTTTTTGACCTACTTATAATGCAATAATCTAGATTTTGGTCTCACATACCAATCCCGACCATCAAGATTTCTCCAAATTCAATGTTCCTACTCGTAATCACTTAAAATGAACGTTATTTAAGCAAAAAATATGCAAATTTCCTTGTTTTGACACACTTGACGATTTTTTTGACACACTTCCAGTACAGTTATCGAACACATCGTCCTTTCGGCTCTTCCTATTAAGTAAACCTATTTTTAGAAAAAAAAATTTTCAAATCCGTCCAGCAGTTTTCTAGATTTCGTCGGTTGTGACGGCCGGCCGGCAGACAGACATACATTTTTTTTTGCTTTTTGAGAATCAGTAGGTCCTAATGGTCCAAATACATGTGCAGAATTCTGCATGCAGCGAAATTAGAACATGTGTTGTTATATGAGAGCAATTACATGTAAATTCTGCATGCAGAAAAATTCTGCAAGATATCTCTAATTCTAATTTCGCTGCACAGAGGCAGTGCTACTACAATCAAAAAAACAAAAACTACTTGAAAACTCAGATAAAAATGGATGATTTTGACATTTTGTTTGAAAATGAATTATTTTTTATAACTCAAATAAAAATGAATGATATTTTTTTGAAATTGAAATTATTGTTGTAATGATTATTTGTTTATAAAGATATTTAAATATTCTAAATAATTCAAATTATAAAATAATTAAAACTAATATTGTTAATAAATAAATTTTTGGGAAAGGATTATCGGAAACAGTGGTATATGTTATTTGAACTTAAATTTTAATTTGGACATAAACGTTTTTACAGGCAACGATTCAATTATTTTCTTCTATTTTTTAATTAAAAAGACAGTTTTCTTTCACTTATAACTATTTCATAATACGTAAGAACACGAACTGTCGTTGTTACGAAAATTCTGCACGTCAAATATATAAAAATTCTGCACATCCATTTTAGATGCAGATATGCATGCAGCACTGCGTGCAGACTTTCTGCACATATATTTGGACCATAAAACGTCGAGAAATGTCAAAAAAAGTGGGGGTAAGAATTTCACTTTTAGCTCATGAATGTAATACTTAGGTCTTTCAGACCGAAGTAAAATGTCCGTTTTCATTCATAAATGATTGCATGTTTATGTTTTTTTGTCAAAAATAAATTACAAATTTATAACATTTATGCGCCTACTAAGATGAAATAATATTTTATTATGTATGATTATGTTGTATGAAATAATGTTACTATTTCTGTTCGTTAAATTGTCTGCTAAATACAACTCGTCACCAAATTATTAGTCGATTATTTTTCAACATTACCACTCATGCCATTTGAGGTTAAATGACATTCGTAATAATGATTATGAAAAATAATCGACTATTATTTGACGACTCGTGATATTATATGTGAATATATTTAACTTTTTTAATTAAACAAATCTGATACATCCGATTCTAATTGTACAGAAATATGTCTGGCTAAGAAATTTACAAACTTCTAGCAGAGATCCTGCCGCTTGGACTTTTTTTAATAAAATGTGCTTTGTAGCAAGCACTAGAACATGTGTCACAACAACACATAAAAACTTTTCAAACCCAAGGTCTCATAACAACATGCGTTCTGACATGTTGATGGGCGCAAATCTTTTTTTTTGTTTTTCTATATTTTTTAAAGCTTGGATAATTTTTTTAAAGAATTTATAAACAATAAATCCTATCACATATAAATACAACACAGCCCAATATTTGTTGATCATTAGGTTGATGAGACAACCGTATTTCGATTGGAAATAGAACCTGTTTTTCAGTACATATTCCTCTGAATGGAATACCTCTTTTGAATTGAAAACCTTTGAGAAACCAAGAAAAAAATTTAAAATTCATTAAACTCTTCAACAAAACCAACAAGCTCCTAGCCTGTGTATCGTCTGAATAATATTATTATCGACTTGAAAAAAATTAATGCTAGCTAATCTTGGCTTTGTATCCAGAGAGTCGGAAAAACATAAAATATTTGATTATTTATTCAGCAGAAGTGTTTTTTCAATCTATTTTGATAATTTTGTCCATTAAACAAAAGAAAATCTTCTAGAAACAAAAACTTGAAAAAAAAGGAAAATGTCAAATCCGATAATCTATATAGAAAATTCATTTCTTTTCCTTTCCATTGCTGGACCTTATTTCACACTAGATTTGTCAATAAAAATAAAATAAAAAATAACGTAGGATGAAAAAAGATTTTCATTTTGTTTCTATAAAATGTATTCAGTGTCTTTTATTATTTTACTTTTGAATGAACATAACGAATAGATTTATTACCATTGAATTATTGATATTAGGATTGTGAAATTGAAATGGTTGGAGGAAAACTTACTATATTGTCCTGTGATTCGGACGTTGTTTAGAAAACACATTTCATGTGTACTGGCATTAAAAGATAACTTCTATTTTGTATTAAAGGATTTAATATAAATTGTTCTCAATCATTTAATGCATAAATAAAATATAATATTTTGTATGAAACTTTCTCGGACAATTCTTAACTTATGCTAAGTAATGCAGTTTGCTTAACATTCAAAAGTTACCAGCCATCCATAGATACTTCATAAAATGTTCATCAATTTCACACGATATTTTGTCAAACGTAATACTTTTCTTTTATCATCAAAGTAATGAAAAGTGATGGGAATAAATAACAAGATTGTTAGTTAGAAAAAAAGGGATTTCTCACATCATTTCTTGAATTTTGGTTTATTCTATAAAAAATCTAGAAAATTCACAATATTACGTTTTCTATTCGTCGTATCTCTAATTGAAAATAAGAATATAAATAATTTTATTTTTATTGAAGATAAGAATTGACAATACAAACATATAAATTGAAATTCTCATTGAAGTGTAAGAAAAGGTCAAGATGTACAAATTAATGGGATTCATATATGATTTAAATTGAAATATTTTATAAGTGATTGAATCCATAGGATTGTGATTTTTGATAGATTCGGATATATGGATCAAATTTATTTTTATTTATATAAACGATTTATATCATAAAAACTCAAGTGATTAAATAAATTATGGATAATGTTCACAATATATATTTATCACATGAAGTAAATTTGATTGATGATGAAAAGTGTGTGCATTTTAATTTCTGTCGATGTTCTAACTGAGAGAATTGTCAAACTTTAACCTAATTAATAGACCTGAATTCCACTGTGTTTGTAAGCTGTTGTATAGTCACATTTTAGATATGTCTGCAGTCGACAACCCATTGCAATAAAAATTATAGCGAAATAAATATATAATTTAATTTTAACTGTACATTTTTCTTATGCCTAGATTTTGTCGTTATTGAAAGAGTTTAATACTCATTTTTGTGTTTTGCTTAATTTGTTTCTCTATTTTCAAAAATGATTGGCAGGTTTTCATATTTTCATATTTTTACTATTTGCACAAGCCAATTTTTTTTTCGCAGCAATGTTGCATGATGATTGCTGTCATCATGTAATGACAGAAGCAAAATGCCTAATTTGATTGTATTGTGTTGTAGTTAAAATTCCAGTCACATATATCTGCAATGTCAAAAAGTAAGTCTAGGTCTTATATGGTGAAAAAGTTTTTTTTTAATTTAATTTTTAAATTTTTTGACCTTCGGGTGGGGCAACCGCACGTACTGATGATGGTACATACCATTGGCAAAACTAGTGCGATATCACATACCAAGGTAAAATATCTTAGGGCTGCTGACTGATTACTTCTATACAGTCAACACTAGAACCCTCAATCAAAGCTTAATATAACTTTTTGAGTGCGCTTTAATCATTAGAGTAGCATGTGCTTCATCCTAATATAAAATATGTAGCTGAATATCAAGGAATGTGTAGCTATTACTAAATTACTGTCTCAAGTTTTGATGCAAATGGTCAAAAGATATACATGGTCAGCTATATTTTTTGTAATCCTGAATATTTAGTTGTCACCAAAGACAGCACAAAGAATGCATTGTTTTGCACATTTTGGGCTACAGGCCATTTCAAGAAGCTTATGATAATCTTTACATATAAAAATTCAGCCTGCGTATATTTGTTTCTGCCAAATCCGAAAGTAGTAGAAACAAGTAGTGGTAATTGCAATATGATTAATCCTTTATTCGAACATTCGAACAGTCTTCATTATTGTGTGCCCTTCCGATGCAATTGATCATTTTGTTTTTAAAAAATATGCTGAAACAGTAAATATCGGAGAAACAACAAAATAGAATTATATGGATATGGACTATGGTATTTAATATTATAAAAAATTGGATTGAAATCGTACATAGTGGAGTCATATTTTTTTTTTTTTTAAGGCGTTCATGCTCCATGTAGGAGCGTTGCCAGGTTAATCAGCTTTGAATATTCACCACGGTCATTCGCAACAGCGATATAATTACCATGGCAGCCGATTTTTTAAGGTCGTTTATTACGACAGTCTCCCATTGGAGTCGTGGTCTACCTCGCGGTCGCCCACTCCCTGGGGTACTAACGTACATTTTTCTAATCATTCCAGACTGTGAATCGGCTCGTAGAACATGCCCAAACCAAGCAATCCTATTAGAACGGATACAACATATTATATCAGGACCCTCAAGAAGGTCTCTGATCTCAAAGTTATACCGGGTTCTATACTCCCCATCGTCTGTCTTAAGTGGGCCAAAAATGTAGCGTAGAATCTTACGCTCAAATACAGATAAATGCGATTCGTCATTTTGTGTAAGGGTCCACGTTTGTGACCGGTCTAATCAATGTCTTGTATAACTTGAGCTTGGTGTTAGTTGATACATACGGTGATCCAAGGAGAGGTTTAATTGAGTAGAAAGTTCGATTACCTGCAGCGATTCGAGCTTTTATATCTGTAAGTATGCTGTTGTTTGAGTCAAGCATTGATCCCAAATATTTAAAAGATTCAACTCCCTCAATTCGTTCATCGCCGCACATCAAATCTTTCTTCTCAGCCTCCCTTGAAACATTCATATGTTTGGTTTTATTGTAGTTAATTTGCAGACCAATTTTCCTAGCACCACTATCAAGCGACTTGAAAGTCTCACTCATAACAGCTTCACTTCGGCCCAGGATGACAACATCATCAGCGTAAGCAATCATCTGTACTGAGTTTATTGACAAGATATTGTTATTAGTCGGTAGATTCTTTTGACAGCACATATATTCCAAGGCTAAATTAAAAAGGGTAGCGAAAACCAAAATTCGACGTCCACGCCGTGCTACCTGGCTAATGCTGACAGAATTAGGTTGGTGTATTGGAGACAAGCAGAGTAAAAACTGCTTAGTCAATGACGCTACATCACGGCGAATTGGCGTTCTACAACCAATGCGACTCAAGCGTCTGTTCTCCATGTCAGGGGCGGCTTGGAGCGGGCGTCTTTCTTGAATCAAGCGGCTCGCTATATAAACGTCTAAAAAAGGTTGTTTCTGGTGACCTTAATATGCAGAACGGAACCATTCACGACAATTTGGGTTGGGCCTAAGGTTAAAACCCTAACCCAGGAAAAAACTAATATGTTAAATTTGGTTACCAGAAAGAGAAAAACAGACCCGGAGTCATATATGAGATATAAAAAAGGTCTAAACTTCGGAAAAATCCCGAAATCAATATTTTTGATGAAACCTTTTGATCTGCATGACCCTTTGATCACATTTAAAATATGACATAGGCCTTCTATAAAATATGACATATTTCATGATAGGAAAGAGAAAATAAAAATAAAATAAGAGATAAAAACAAATTTGTTTCAAAAATTTGCAGGAACTGAGGGGTTGAAAATGGGGTTGCCAATAATCCAGCTAGTGGCATAATCCGTGATTATGAGACACACTTTCTTCCTCGATGATTAAAGCCCAGATATGGAGTTATGCAGGCTTGTTTCTTCGAGCGAGCAACAGAGTGCCACGATTGAATACAATTCATCACCGTTAAGATATCTCCTTGGCACCAGTGATATCTCACTGCTATTGTCAGTTGTATGTGATATCACACGTTAACTCATATCCCAATAGCAGGGACTGGAGTACATCTGTAGATTAAAAATTAAAAAAAACCCGAAAGATCTCAACAGCTGCACACACGTTTTTGTTCGAGTGAAGCAAGTATAAAAGGACCCTAAGTACACCTTACGAAAGGTTGTTTACAGTTATAAGCAAACTGCGTAAATTTTTCGTCGTGAACATTCACGGAAAGAACACAGCGATTGGCATCGACAGATTAAAACCAGCCTACAGCATGATGTCAGAAGTTAAAATTATCCACACAAAATAACAAAATGAACATTTTAATTAATCGATTCAAAATTCATAATTTTTGATCTGGTGGGGGAGTATATGTGGTGGCAAAACTCGGCAGAAACATATTTAAAAACGATAACAGTTGGTGAAATAAAATTTTTACTATACACTAACGGAAGTGAAATTAATTTTGCAACCAAAATAAATAATTGTACAAGTAGCATTAATAAAGTCTAATCAATCTTTATCTTGTCGAGCATACGAGCGGTAAATAAAATAAAATATTAAATCTAAATTAATTTTTGAAAATTTCTTTACGGTAGATTAATTTGTTTTATTTATTAAAAATCAAAAAGGGTATGAGACATTTTAATCTCATCATTAGTACTGTTTCCAATACCAACTTCTGGTTAAAAAGGTTTTTTAAAAATGCTTATCCCATACTGTAGTCTACAGTTTCAAATCGATTTTCATAAAACGTTGGCCACGAACGTCAACACGAGAAAGATTACAACCATACAACAGGTGTTTTTTTCACAATGTTTTTAACGACACTTCAAAAACAGATCCAAATATGTGTGGCAAGGAGCTGATAAGTTTTTGAGCGATATTCAACAAAGAGTGGAGGGTTTCTCCCAATCACCTGTTTTTTGAAAGCTTAGTAACGTCAGTCCCCGAAAATCGAATTGGATGAAACTTGGTACATAAGCATTTAGTACGGTTCCCAACAGTTCTGGATCCCAACTTTCAGTTTTTCACTTCCTATAAACTTTTTTTCGGCAATTTGTTCAGTGTCTTTATTAACCCTACAGCCTACAATAATAAAGTGATTATGATGAAACTTATGAAAAAGGTTTCAATTAGTGTGCGAAGATAACGTTCAACTTTTGGGCCAAATTGATCAAAGTGGACCGGGTCTACTATACAACTACTTGCTTTTTACACTTTGTTTTAAAAGTTTTGATTTTGATGACACTTTGACAAAAGATGACGATTTTAATGACAAAGAACTGATCAGTTTTTGGACAATGTTGGAATAAGTGGTGGAAGCACCAAGCACCTATTTATCTGAAACTTCAATAACATCAAGTCCTGATAATGCATTTTGATTAAACTTGGTATATAAAATATATTTTCTAAAAGCACGATTTGTAACAGTTCTGCATTCTTACTTCCATTTGGTCACTTCTGGTAAAAATTTCTTTTAATTTTTTCTATTTTCGTACAACAGAATTTATGCCCACAGCTTCCTTCAATGTTTTTACAATTAAAACTACGCGAAATCTATACCTAACATTGGTTAGCCATTAATTGAAGTATTTGATGGATATTAGCTCACTATATATTCAGAACATTTAGTTCCAGAGCTGTGGTGAAATTGGCATCGCATCGCCAATGGCATTAGCATCGCAATATTTTTCTATGTTCTTTCAAACTTGTTTTAAAATTAATTGTCATCTGTTACGAAGGAATTGTCCCTGATATAGGGATCGTGCGTATCTGATTGTTACGCGCCGAGTGTTGAGTATAAAAACTTTTGGTTCTATTTGAAATTAGTTTGACGTTTGTCGTTTTACATATATTAAATCAAATCGTACTTTTTCTTTAATATTACTAAAAATCTCCGATCCTGTTGCGTAAACTTTAATAAATATTTATGTATATTGTATAAAATGTCGCATAATTAGTGCCTAATTTACTTTATTTTCATTTTAAAATTTTCACAAACAACAAAATAATCGAATAATTTGAACGGAATACTAGATCATAAAATTTGTTTAAGGTGTAATTGGTTGAAAAAAAGAAACCAATACTTACAGACCCTAACACTTAAAGCGCGACGGTCGAATCAAATAGCAATGCACGGTCCCTATAGTCTATGGTATCTACGTTTAATCGTTACTTTATCGATTCGAAGCTATCGATGTAAATACAGTCCGTTTTGCTCCATGATGGAATAATAAGTTCAGCGGACTTTTTTTTCGTTCAATTTTTTTTCTGGTTTTCTTTGATTTGTTTTACATATATGGATCATTCTTTTACAAACCGAACACTTTTCTGATCGACACATTTTCGATTTGGCTGAAATTATTTTTAAGGGTTTTATATCGAAAAAAAACGACATACGTGTTCGAGGATTTTTCTTTGGAAAATAGAGCGGTTCTAAATTTCGAGAAATTCATAACTTTGGTTCTGGTTAAGATAGAAACTTTGGTTTTGTTTTATTTTAAAGTTAAGAGATGCTTATTTGAAAAAAAAAAAAGAAAATCAATAAAATTTATTAACAAATTCCTTTATGTTATTTGAAAACTTACGCCAAGTGCCAACGGCAAACAGTGTGAATTATTACAAATTCCTATTGTTATAAATAAATCAAATGTTAAAATCGATCTTTAGTCATTACCCCTCCACCCACAAAATGAGTTTTTAGTATGAACATCGTATTTCACATTTCATTTTCTACAAAAAAATTATTTTTTTAACTACTAACTTCGTTATTATTTACTCGAATGCTACTACTAAATCGTCATTATTTACTCGAATGCCCCAATGAAAAGTAATTTTTCTCAAGCTAGGTCAATAATAATAACAAAAAATTACCTAGGTTAATAATGACAAATTTTCTTTTATTTTTAATTGAAATGGACAAAAATACACAAACAAATAATAATTGCATTCCTTTGTTTCGTTTTATTTGTATGAAACTAAACTTCCAGGCTACTTGATATTTTAAGATATATAAAAAATGAAATGGAAAAGAAGTATATCAAAATCTAATCAAAGCAAATATGATAATTAGTGTTAGTAGTTAAAAAAATTCTATATATACCTCGGTTGAGAAGACTAATATAGACCTCGAACATTCGAAAGTTCTCGGTCAATAATAGCTTACTTCTCTACCTTGTTATATAATGTACTATTAATGTACTATAAATAATGGAGAAATGATTTTTACTGTTAGAAATAAATTAATTTATCGAGCGCGGGACGACAAAAAATTCCATATATGGGTCATTCTTTTACATACCGAATAGATTAGGACCAAATGTGAGCAAGACATTTTAGATCTAGCTTAACATTTTTTACGGGTTCTGCATTAACAACAAGGTATGCGTTTCAATCCTCGAAAACTTCTTTTTCTTGAGGAGAAATAGAGCGGATCTAAATTTCGAGAATTTCGTGATTGAATACTCGCTTGAATACTTATTTTCAAAGATACATAACTTCGGTTCTGGTCACTTTTTTATGTTTTATTTTGAAGCTAAAATATGGACTTTTAAAAAAATCATTACTTATAAAATTTTTAACAAATTTCAACTGTAATAAACAACTAAAATGTTAAAATCAATTTTTAGTCACTATCTAAACAGGAAGTTGGGACGAAGAGCTGTTGATGCTTTCATATCATATTTCAAATTCTTTCATATCATATTTCAACAAAACCGATAATTACGCATATTATTGTTATGGAAATTTCTAAAAAGCAGGTGATCGGGGTACCACTACCGCTAATTAACAAAAAAGTTTCTTGTCATACAAATATTCATATTTTGTGGAAACGTGATTTTTTTTAATAAAATAAGTTGTATAGCAGATTAGATTATATTATATCACAACAACACATTAAAATCTTTTAGGGCCCAGGTCCCACAACAACATGATGTAGCGTACTGATAGACGAAAAAAAAAATTTTTTTTGGTTTTGTATTTTGGTTTTTAAATATTAAAACAAGCCATAGCGTGCAATCATCATGGAATATTCCATAATTGAAATTAAGAGTGCTCCCGTTGACTGAATACCATCGACTGAATACCCGTTTATCCACCATCACTCTCAAGATATCTCTTCGGTTAGTCGGATATCTCACTGCTATTGCCAGTGATATGTGATATCTCACGTCTCATATATCAATAGCAGGAACTGCAGTGCGCGGTCGTCATTGTGAAATTCGTAGATCAAAAATTAAAAAAAGTTTACAGATTAACAAATCCTGAACCAAAACCCATCTATGCAGGAAAAAATTAAAATTTGAAAAAAAAATAGAATTTATTCATGATTAAAGTTTGCAGTGCTCAAAGATTTATGAAAATTGCTTCAAAACTGTAGGCTGTTAGTGGGGATAAAAACCTTAAGAAAAATTTCACCCAAAATTGGTACGAAAATAATTATTGGAAACATTACTGCAAAACTTCGTATACTTACTGATATTCAAAAACTTGAATTTCAGTGTTAGAAGTATTGAAGTTTAAAATGCACTATCCGACAATTTTCTAATAAAAATTCAGAATAACTCAAAGACTTCTACCACATCTTAACAGTGCAAAATTTTCAAAACTTTTTTGCTACATTGCGTTGTCACAAAGGATTTATTTTTAAACTTCGTTTAAAAATAAAAATATTAAAAACATTTATAAAAGCTTAGGTAGCGCAATTTGTTATATGAGTTTTTAGTTATAACTTTAAAAATGGTTTCATTACCTCTAGCCATAGACAAATAATAATATATAATATAATATTAATAATAATAATATATTATTATTTGTCTATGCTCTAGCCTTGTTTAAACCAAATAAACAATACATCCGTAAGTATTGAAATAAACAATACATAAAAAAGAAAAGCCAAAAAAAATCGAAAAATGAATCCAATTTACAGCAGATAACCCTGGACTATAGTTGATTTTAAATATTTTTGGTTTATTTGCAAGACAAAACCAGACACCAAAGGTCACCTGAGACCATAAAGTTACCAAAAACCAAAGGTCGCCAGAGAAAAATGTGGCTTATTACATGTTTTGTATTAACGCAATAAAATTTTAGACATTATTGAAAATTTAAACGAATCATACGTAAAAATCACAATGACAGAAATTTTATATAAATGTTCATGCAAACACAAACTTGACAATGACTGACTACTTTCATAATCATAATCATGATCAATTTCAACTACGAAATTTAAAATTTTTTTTTCCCACTGCAAATTGATAACGTCTCAAAAATTAAACAAAAACAAACCATACATGAAATAGTGCTTCTTCTAACTTTTCATGTTGAGACAAAATACACACAAATACAAAATTTAAAAATCAAAAAGAAGCAACGAAACAATAACTTTAAGATATTCAACTCAGACTGCTTGGGGTCTATTTCATTGTTGTTGTTATTCAAAAATCAAAAAGCTTAAACAAGAAGAAAACGAAACAACCACTTTAAACATAAAAATTATAAATAATAAAACAATATAAAATTAATATTAAAATAATATAATAAATTTTAGTTTTGCAATTTTTGCCTGACCAACAACCGATCAACAAAAGTGATACGAGACACGGTTATTTGTTTCTCTCGGCAGCAAATTTATAATAACAAAATAGTTATTTATTTATAGAAAAAGTCCATTGATATTAAATAAAATTTAAAAAAATTTAAATAGATTCTTTTAAATTTTTGCCTATCTTATCCGTTAGACCCAACGCAAACTGTATGACGGTCAATCAAAAACTTTAATTCGAACTCATTCAGAATTAAAATCTTTTTTATTCCTTTGATTGACATTATGAAATAACATTTATTTGTGAATTCTATTTTTATTATTATTTAATAGACACTTTGGATTAGGTTAAAGAAAAAAATTAGCTTTATAGTTAAAATGACTCAGGAGAATTAGAAGTTTTTAGTTTTAGAGAAAAGAAACTACAAATCAAAATTATTGGTATAAAAATTAAATTTTTTAATTTTAGATTTTTATCAAAGGATGAGTTGGACAAATAACTTTTTGGTTTTAATCAAAATTTTAAGACTTGTAGGTTAACCTTTAATCTTCTATCATTTTGCGATAAGTTTGATGCTCTAATAATTTTGTTCCTTTTGAGCTACTTTGGCCTCACGTGTCTTCTGTAATGATTAATGCAACCATAACTTTTTTGGAAAATTTTTAGTGCTACTTATAACAGAACTTGAATAACAAAAATTAAAAACATCCAATTAAATTTTGCACGCCAAAATTGGTTTGAGTCGTGTCATGAGCTTTAATAATAAATATGAGCGAAATTGGGTGTTCGGACATAAAATAATTGAAGTTAAAAATAAACAGTTTTTGGAAAGACGAACAAAAAGTTGCTGTTAAGGTTCCTAGCTTTTAATGCAGCTGAATCAAAGATTCTTATTGTATGAAGGTTGTAACGCGCACATGGCATTCAAAACATGGAAAAAACGTTTGTTCAGGCAATCAAGCGCCTTTTATATACTAGAACTAGAAATTAAATCAAAATCTAATAGGGTTGGAGGAGACCATGTGTCAAAGTTTCATCTCTGATTGATCCACTGTTTTTGTTTCAATTTGATCGATTGATTCCCAATTCTTGCCTCTCGATACTTGATTCTCGATTCTTGATACTCTATTCTCGATCCTCGATTCCAGATTCGCAATTCTCAATTCTCAATTCCCGATTCGCAATTTTCGAATCTCGAATCTCGAATTTCGGCTCTCAATTTTTGATTCTCGATTCTCTAATGTCGAATCTCGACTTTTGATTCTCGATTCTCCAACCTAGTTTTCCAATTCTTGATTCTTGATTCTGAAATCTGGATTCTGGATTTTGAATTTTAAATTCGGAACTCTGGATTCTGGGTTCTGGATTCTTGATTGTGATTCACGATTCTCGATTCTCGATTCTCAATTTTCGATTATCGATTCACAATTCTCGATACTTGATTCTTAATTTTCAATTCTCGAATCTCGATTCTCGATTGTCAATTCTCAAGTCTCGATTCTTGATTCTCGATTATCGATTCTCGATTCCTGACTCTCGATTATTGATTCTCGATTCTCGATCCTCGATTCCCGATCCTCGATTTTTGATTTTCGATTCTTGATTCCTGATTCGCCATTCTCGATGACAATTTCGCAATTCGATGCTAACTTCGCAATTAACGATTCTCGATTCCTGTTTCTCGATTCTCGATTCTCGATCCTCGATTCCCGATTCTCGTTTGTTGATTCTTGAATCTTGATTCTTGATTCTTGATTATTATTCTTGATTCTTGATTTTGGTTCTTGATTCTTTATTCTTGATTCTTGATTCTTGATTCTTGATTCTTGATTCTTGATTCTTGATTCTTGATTCTTGATTCTTGATTCTTGATTCTTGATTCTTGATTCTTGATTCTTGAATCTTGATTCTTGATTCTCAATTCTTGATTCTTGATGCTTGATGCTTGATTCTTGAATCTTGATTCTTGATTCTTGATTCTTAAATCTTGATTTTTGATTCTTGATTCTTGATTCTTGATTCTTGATTCTTGATTCTTGATTCTTGATTCTTGATTCTTGATTCTTGATTCTTGATTCTTGAATCTTGATTCTTGATTCTTGATTCTTGATTCTTGATTCTTGATGCTTGATTCTTGATTCTTGATTCTTGATTCTTGATTCTTGATTCTTGATTCTTGATTTTTGATTCTTGTTTCTTGATTCTTGATTCTTGATTCTTGATTCTTGATTCTTGATTCTTGATTCTTGATTCTTGATTCTTGATTCTTGATTCTTGATTCTTGATTCTTGATTCTTGATTCTTGATTCTTGATTCTTGATTCTTGATTCTTGATTCTTGATTCTTGATTCTTGATTCTTGATTCTTGATTCTTGATTCTTGATTCTTGATTCTTGATTCTTGATTCTTGATTCTTGATTCTTGATTCTTGATTCTTGATTCTTGATTCTTGATTCTTGATTCTTGATTCTTGATTCTTGATTCTTGATTCTTGATTCTTGATTCTTGATTCTTGATTCTTGATTCTTGATTCTTGATTCTTGATTCTTGATTCTTGATTCTTGATTCTTGATTCTTGATTCTTGATTCTTGATTCTTGATTCTTGATTCTTGATTCTTGATTCTTGATTCTTGATTCTTGATTCTTGATTCTTGATTCTTGATTCTTGATTCTTGATTCTTGATTCTTGATTCTTGATTCTTGATTCTTGATTCTTGATTCTTGATTCTTGATTCTTGATTCTTGATTCTTGATTCTTGATTCTTGATTCTTGATTCTTGATTCTTGATTCTTGATTCTTGATTCTTGATTCTTGATTCTTGATTCTTGATTCTTGATTCTTGATCCTTGATTCTTGATTCTTGATTCTTGATTCTTGATTCTTGATTCTTGATTCTTGATTCTTGATTCTTGATTCTTGATCTTTGATTCTTGATTCTTGATTCTTGATTCTTGATTCTTGATTCTTGATTCTTGATTCTTGATTCTTGATTCTTGATTCTTGATTCTTGATTCTTGATTCTTGATTCTTGATTCTTGGTTCTTGATTCTGGATTCTGGATTCTTGATTCTTGATTCTTGATTCTTGATTCTTGATTCTTGATTCTTGATTCTTGATTCTTGATTCTTGATTCTTGATTCTTGATTCTTGATTCTTGATTCTTGATTCTTGATTCTTGATTCTTGATTCTTGATTCTTGATTCTTGATTCTTGATTCTTGATTCTTGATTCTTGATTCTTGATTCTTGATTATTGATTATTGATTCTTGATTCTTGATTCTTGATTCTTGATTCTTGATTCTTGATTCTTGATTCTTGATTCTTGATTCTTGATTCTTGATTCTTGATTCTTGATTCTTGATTCTTGATTCTTGATTCTTGATTCTTGATTCTTGATTCTTGATTCTTGATTCTTGATTCTTGATTCTTGATTCTTGATTCTTGATTCTTGATTCTTGATTCTTGATTCTTGATTCTTGATTCTTGATTCTTGATTCTTGATTCTTGATTCTTGATTCTTGATTCTTGATTCTTGATTCTTGATTCTTGATTCTTGATTCTTGATTCTTGATTCTTGATTCTTGATTCTTGATTCTTGATTCTTGATTCTTGATTCTTGATTCTTGATTCTTGATTCTTGATTCTTGATTCTTGATCCTTGATTCTTGATTCTTGATTCTTGATTCTTGATTCTTGATTCTTGATTCTTGATTCTTGATTCTTGATTCTTGATTCTTGATTCTTGATTCTTGATTCTTGATTCTTGATTCTTGATTCTTGATTCTTGATTCTTGATTCTTGATTCTTGATTCTTGATTCTTGATTCTTGATTCTTGATTCTTGGTTCTTGATTCTGGATTCTGGATTCTTGATTCTTGATTCTTGATTCTTGATTCTTGATTCTTGATTCTTGATTCTTGATTCTTGATTCTTGATTCTTGATTCTTGATTCTTGATTCTTGATTCTTGATTCTTGATTCTTGATTCTTGATTCTTGATTCTTGATTCTTGATTCTTGATTCTTGATTCTTGATTCTTGATTCTTGATTATTGATTATTGATTCTTGATTCTTGATTCTTGATTCTTGATTCTTGATTCTTGATTCTTGATTCTTGATTCTTGATTCTTGATTCTTGATTCTTGATTCTTGATTCCTGACTCTCGATTATTGATTCACGATTCTCGATCCTCGATTCCCGATCCTCGATTTTTGATTCTTGATTCTTGATTCTTGATCCTTGATCCTTGATTCTTGATTCTTGATTCTTGATTCTTGATTCTTGATTCTTGATTCTTGATTCTTGATTCTTGATTCTTGATTCTTGATTCTTGATTCTTGATTCTTGATTCTTGATTCTTGATTCTTGATTCTTGATTCTTGATTCTTGATTCTTGATTCTTGATTCTTGATTCTTGATTCTTGATTCTTGATTCTTGATTCTTGATTCTTGATTCTTGATTCTTGATTCTTGATTCTTGATTCTTGATTCTTGATTCTTGATTCTTGATTCTTGATTCTTGATTCTTGATTCTTGATTCTTGATTCTTGATTCTTGATTCTTGATTCTTGATTCTTGATTCTTGATTCTTGATTCTTGATTCTTGATTCTTGATTCTTGATTCTTGATTCTTGATTCTTGATTCTTGATTCTTGATTCTTGATTCTTGATTCTTGATTCTTGATTCTTGATTCTTGATTCTTGATTCTTGATTCTTGATTCTTGATTCTTGATTCTTGATTCTTGATTCTTGATTCTTGATTCTTGATTCTTGATTCTTGATTCTTGATTCTTGATTCTTGATTCTTGATTCTTGATTCTTGATTCTTGATTCTTGATTCTTGATTCTTGATTCTTGATTCTTGATTCTTGATTCTTGATTCTTGATTCTTGATTCTTGATTCTTGATTCTTGATTCTTGATTCTTGATTCTGGATTCTGGATTCTTGATTCTTGATTCTTGATTCTTGATTCTTGATTCTTGATTCTTGATTCTTGATTCTTGATTCTTGATTCTTGATTCTTGATTCTTGATTCTTGATTCTTGATTCTTGATTCTTGATTCTTGATTCTTGATTCTTGATTCTTGATTCTTGATTCTTGATTCTTGATTCTTGATTCTTGATTCTTGATTCTTGATTCTTGATTCTTGATTCTTGATTCTTGATTCTTGATTCTTGATTCTTGATTCTTGATTCTTGATTCTTGATTCTTGATTCTTGATTCTTGATTCTTGATTCTTGATTCTTGATTCTTGATTCTTGATTCTTGATTCTTGATTCTTGATTCTTGATTCTTGATTCTTGATTCTTGATTCTTGATTCTTGATTCTTGATCTTGATTCTTGATTCTTGATTCTTGATTCTTGATTCTTGATTCTTGATTCTTGATTCTTGATTCTTGATTCTTGATTCTTGATTCTTGATTCTTGATTCTTGATTCTTGATTCTTGATTCTTGATTCTTGATTCTTGATTCTTGATTCTTGATTCTTGATTCTTGATTCTTGATTCTTGATTCTTGATTCTTGATTCTTGATTCTTGATTCTTGATTCTTGATTCTTGATTCTTGATTCTTGATTCTTGATTCTTGATTCTTGATTCTTGATTCTTGATTCTTGATTCTTGATTCTTGATTCTTGATTCTTGATTCTTGATTCTTGATTCTTGATTCTTGATTCTTGATTCTTGATTCTTGATTCTTGATTCTTGATTCTTGATTCTTGATTCTTGATTCTTGATTCTTGATTCTTGATTCTTGATTCTTGATTCTTGATTCTTGATTCTTGATTCTTGATTCTTGATTCTTGATTCTTGATTCTTGATTCTTGATTCTTGATTCTTGATTCTTGATTCTTGATTCTTGATTCTTGATTCTTGATTCTTGATTCTTGATTCTTGATTCTTGATTCTTGATTCTTGATTCTTGATTCTTGATTCTTGATTCTTGATTCTTGATTCTTGATTCTTGATTCTTGATTCTTGATTCTTGATTCTTGATTCTTGATTCTTGATTCTTGATTCTTGATTCTTGATTCTTGATTCTTGATTCTTGATTCTTGATTCTTGATTCTTGATTCTTGATTCTTCATTCTTGATTCTTCATTCTTCATTCTTGATTCTTGATTCTTGATTCTTGATTCTTGATTCTTGATTCTTGATTCTTGATTCTTGATTCTTGATTCTTGATTCTTGATTCTTGATTCTTGATTCTTGATTCTTGATTCTTGATTCTTGATTCTTGATTCTGATTCTTGATTCTTGATTCTTGATTCTTGATTCTTGATTCTTGATTCTTGATTCTTGATTCTTGATTCTTGATTCTTGATTCTTGATTCTTGATTCTTGATTCTTGATTCTTGATTCTTGATTCTTGATTCTTGATTCTTGATTCTTGATTCTTGATTCTTGATTCTTGATTCTTGATTCTTGATTCTTGATTCTTGATTCTTGATTCTTGATTCTTGATTCTTGATTCTTGATTCTTGATTCTTGATTCTTGATTCTTGATTCTTGATTCTTGATTCTTGATTCTTGATTCTTGATTCTTGATTCTTGATTCTTGATTCTTGATTCTTGATTCTTGATTCTTGATTCTTGATTCTTGATTCTTGATTCTTGATTCTTGATTCTTGATTCTTGATTCTTGATTCTTGATTCTTGATTCTTGATTCTTGATTCTTGATTCTTGATTCTTGATTCTTGATTCTTGATTCTTGATTCTTGATTCTTGATTCTTGATTCTTGATTCTTGATTCTTGATTCTTGATTCTTGATTCTTGATTCTTGATTCTTGATTCTTGATTCTTGATTCTTGATTCTTGATTCTTGATTCTTGATTCTTGATTCTTGATTCTTGATTCTTGATTCTTGATTCTTGATTCTTGATTCTTGATTCTTGATTCTTGATTCTTGATTCTTGATTCTTGATTCTTGATTCTTGATTCTTGATTCTTGATTCTTGATTCTTGATTCTTGATTCTTGATTCTTGATTCTTGATTCTTGATTCTTGATTCTTGATTCTTGATTCTTGATTCTTGATTCTTGATTCTTGATTCTTGATTCTTGATTCTTGATTCTTGATTCTTGATTCTTGATTCTTGATTCTTGATTCTTGATTCTTGATTCTTGATTCTTGATTCTTGATTCTTGATTCTTGATTCTTGATTCTTGATTCTTGATTCTTGATTCTTGATTCTTGATTCTTGATTCTTGATTCTTGATTCTTGATTCTTGATTCTTGATTCTTGATTCTTGATTCTTGATTCTTGATTCTTGATTCTTGATTCTTGATTCTTGATTCTTGATTCTTGATTCTTGATTCTTGATTCTTGATTCTTGATTCTTGATTCTTGATTCTTGATTCTTGATTCTTGATTCTTGATTCTTGATTCTTGATTCTTGATTCTTGATTCTTGATTCTTGATTCTTGATTCTTGTGATTCTTGATTCTTGATTCTTGATTCTTGATTCTTGATTCTTGATTCTTGATTCTTGATTCTTGATTCTTGATTCTTGATTCTTGATTCTTGATTCTTGATTCTTGATTCTTGATTCTTGATTCTTGATTCTTGATTCTTGATTCTTGATTCTTGATTCTTGATTCTTGATTCTTGATTCTTGATTCTTGATTCTTGATTCTTGATTCTTGATTCTTGATTCTTGATTCTTGATTCTTGATTCTTGATTCTTGATTCTTGATTCTTGATTCTTGATTCTTGATTCTTGATTCTTGATTCTTGATTCTTGATTCTTGATTCTTGATTCTTGATTCTTGATTCTTGATTCTTGATTCTTGATTCTTGATTCTTGATTCTTGATTCTTGATTCTTGATTCTTGATTCTTGATTCTTGATTCTTGATTCTTGATTCTTGATTCTTGATTCTTGATTCTTGATTCTTGATTCTTGATTCTTGATTCTTGATTCTTGATTCTTGATTCTTGATTCTTGATTCTTGATTCTTGATTCTTGATTCTTGATTCTTGATTCTTGATTCTTGATTCTTGATTCTTGATTCTTGATTCTTGATTCTTGATTCTTGATTCTTGATTCTTGATTCTTGATTCTTGATTCTTGATTCTTGATTCTTGATTCTTGATTCTTGATTCTTGATTCTTGATTCTTGATTCTTGATTCTTGATTCTTGATTCTTGATTCTTGATTCTTGATTCTTGATTCTTGATTCTTGATTCTTGATTCTTGATTCTTGATTCTTGATTCTTGATTCTTGATTCTTGATTCTTGATTCTTGATTCTTGATTCTTGATTCTTGATTCTTGATTCTTGATTCTTGATTCTTGATTCTTGATTCTTGATTCTTGATTCTT